>BQMZ01000404.1:0-546749 GCA_036984285.1 Chlamydomonas sp. KOR1 | reverse complement strand
CCACCATGGTGCTGCTGCCATTTGACCGGAAGTATGCATAAAGGCAAAATTGCATAGTGGCTGGCTGGTTGGCGCTCACCTGTAGGTACTGTCAACTGGCACGGCAGGGTGATGGGCTGCGGGCTTCCATGGGTTACGATTGGGCACGCACTGTGCCATGCACTGTACGGCAGGGACGGGGGAAACCAACACGCCCCAGACGTCACTGCAAAGTTGCTACGGCTCGGCTGAAGTACAATATGCAACAATGCAGCCATCGCAGGCACTCTGCGACAACTGTAAAACGCATTCCTTTGCCCTTTGAACAGGCAGGCCGGGCTGGTCCACTGCTGAACCCCACACAGCCGCACCTTCGGCATAAGAGTGTGTACGTGTATTTGTCAACCAGAAGGCGGCCTTCCACGTTCTGATGCGATGTCATTGCACCAGACTGGTAGTGCTCAAGGGCAAGCATTGCTGCGTGGTGCTGCCATGCTGCACGGGCATGGTGGGCAAGGGGTCTCCCCTGACGGGTGAGCTTGGCGAGCGGGGTTAAAGGTCACGTTGTAGTCGGGCTGCTATACACGAAGACATGCTTGGCGTGAAAGCTTTTCCGGCACTGTCTTGCAGCTGGCATTTGTTTGTTTCGCTCCGCACGACAGGGCAGCAACGGCCAAACGGCCGGTGTGCACGTAGGATGAAGTTCTGAAGTACTGACTGGCGGAGGCGGGGCCTGGCAGGGGCGGGGCTGCGCCCTTGTCAACGCCGATGTCAGGTAGTTACCGGTATCGCATGCAGTGAGCTAGGCAGCGGAAGGATTCGCGGAGCGAAGTGGTTAGGGAAGGGCGGGTGCGGGAGGGAGCAGGGGGAGCAGGGGCAGCAGGGGGAGCAGGGCATGGGAAGGCCGGTGGACAACGTGTACAGAAGTGTGAGGAGGCCGACAGGCAACATCCTTCCGGCAGTTTGGTTTTGGGGTTGTGCTGCCATCTTTGCGTGCGTCCTACGCATGACTTACGCCCGGATCCTTCATGTCGCCCTTTCAACGTGCCCTGTTTCAGTATCCGCCCCTCTTGTGTCCTTGACGTCCTTGGCCCAGCCTTGGCCGCCTGCTGGGTCTGCCCCCGGGGGCGCAAGCCGCAGACCCCTGGTACCTGGCCTACGCACCGGCGGGGCAGGTGCGGTGTGCAAGGCCTAGCACAATGTTTTCAGGGTCAATTTCTGTGGGGTCCTGCCTGCAGGCGCAGGTTGGTGCTGTGTGCCTGTGTCTGTCCTTGCCAAGCATGAGCCTCGGGTGAGCGGCTGTCATCGGGGGCCCACAACATGCTAGCCCACACCCCGCACCACGAGCAGCCGTCTTCAACCCAGTGCTCACCTCTCTTGTGCTTGCCTCCCGCCCGCTGCCATAGGCCTCCCTGATAGCTAGTGTAGCTCCTCCTGCTGGCAGAGCTCCCGCGTCTGCGTGTGAGGCGGGTTGCTGCCACTGCTGTACGACGGCCTCAACCAGCGCACGTGAAAGGGCCAATGGTCAGACACGCGCACGCGCGCTTGTTGGCAGGCGGGCATCAGCGAACGCTTATGCAAGCTGCTTATCCGCCACCTGCTGCCTGCCATGAATTCAAACTTGTCCCATACTACACCCACCCTTGTTGGCCCCCACCCCAGCGTGCTGTACGTGCACCCGCACAGCCGTACCGCGGCACGGGCAAGGACACGTGGCGCGACCAGCGGCGGGCGGCGATGCGTCGGCACCACCGACACGTGGCAGCAGTGGGGCCCGAGGAACAGCGCATGTGGATGGCCCGCTGCTTCTCCTGCTATATGGGCCGCGTTGTGCTGCCGTACGTCTTTGTACGGCTTTGGTACACCGCCGAACCCCTGTCAGAGCACGAAGGGCTGAACAGCCCATATCCTGGTTCGGTATTGAGGCTTTGAGGGTGGGCAGCGGGCTGCAGGGCCGGGCGTTGTGCGTAGGGAAGTGCTCTGGAGGGAAGGTTACGGTGTTCGGCGCACTGGTTTGAAGGGGAAGGGCACCATGGGAGGGCCGAGCGCTGGGTGTTGAGGGGCGCACTGTCGAGGGGTAGAGATATGGGAAGATTTACCGGTAGCTGTCTGCAGCTGCTGCGGGACATGCGGAGGCAGCTGCGCACGGCACGTACACGCACGCCGCACCCTCTTAGCCCACACGCATCTGGGGGCTCTGACCCCACACACATACTTCCTGCTGCAGCCGTACTTGGGTGCCGTACAAGCCGTGCGACAGGGAGGAACTTGTACGGCAGGAGAGCTGGCTTTGAGGCGCATGCAGGGGTGCTTTTGGCCGCCCGTGTGAGGTGTTCAGACTTAGCTCAGCTGCTCAGGACCGCCAGACTGCTGTCTGGGGCGGCGGCCTGGACCAGCTGGTCTCCGGCTAACACGCACGCATGCCCATCCGTCGTAGTAGCCGTGCCCCTCTCGCAGCCTGGCCTCACCTGATCCGGGGCGGTGCCTGCCGAGCGCTGCTGGGCGGACGTGCAGCGTCGTACACCCGTACACCCGTCCAGCCGTCCACCTTCTGTGCCGTTGTGCAAACTGGTGTGGTGAGGTTTGTCAGGGCTCTCGCCGTGTCGGCAGGGAAACGCACTTGGAGGTCGCGTCCCCTGGCGGGCTGTGAAGATGGAGTCACACGAAAGG
Source organism: Chlamydomonas sp. KOR1 (assembly GCA_036984285.1). Classification (NCBI taxonomy): domain Eukaryota; kingdom Viridiplantae; phylum Chlorophyta; class Chlorophyceae; order Chlamydomonadales; family Chlamydomonadaceae; genus Chlamydomonas; species Chlamydomonas sp. KOR1. The sequence goes on along the minus strand of BQMZ01000404.1, from coordinate 544,100 downwards.
CTCGTGGCTTGCATGGGTGTGGGGTGTGGGAGGGGTTGAGACCCGTAGGGGGACTGTGCCCAGCCGATGGATCGCGCACGCACGTGGTATGGCAGCCGGTGATGGTGGTGTGCTCTAAATTGGGCGCTGCCGAACGTGCGGGGCTCGGGTTTTCACTGCTCGGCTTTGCATCAGGGGCCGCCAGGTGTGCTTTGGGCCAGTGCATGTACCAGCGCTGCGGCGCATGGCCACGTGGCCAGCTGTGCCACCCTCGGATTATTCCGGGGGGTGCAGGGTACGCCGGCGGATCGTGCGGCCGTACGCATGGCACGTAAACCTTTCCAGGCACGGGACGCGTCCGGGCAGTACCACTGGGGCGCCAATCCAAGGCGACTAGCCCCAGTTGCGGCCCGGCGACGTGCGCGGTGGACGGGACGGAGCCGCTCGGTCTGTCCCGCGTGCGTACACCCCGCCCGTGCTGCGCGACGGAACCTGGATGTACTGATGCAAGGCATACATGTCCCATCACATATCACATGTTAGGGCAGGGGTTTGGGCGATGGGAGGGGGCTGACCAACCGCCAATCCAGGTCAATCTGTGCGGCTGACAGGTAGGGAAACGGCTAACGGGATTGCCGGTGGGCTTTCACAAAACCTGCGACATTCTCAGGAACACACTTCCATTGCTCAAGGTAATTTATGCACCTGATTTCCCTTGCGGCCTTGCATCCTCAGTTTGGGCAGCCCCGCATCCTCACATTGGCTCGACACTTCGACTTTGGATACTGCAGCAACCGTCAACATCATAGTCAACCCTGCGGATGTGGCTGAGACTTTCAAAGCTGCCTCTCTGGCCCTCGAGTTGAGCGGCACAGAGCACGGCGACCTGTTGGCCGTCCTCGGCATGATGCCTGAAGAGCAGCGCAACGCGTTTCCTCTCAACCGTTCCCATGAGGAAATGGTTGCGTTCATGCGGATTCACGCAGGGAGGGGTAGGAGATGTCGTCAAAACGCCACATTTGGTGTCACAGGTGCTGGTAGCGCAGCACGCGCGCTGTGCTCCACAGCCACCCAAACCCAGCTGTTGTTTGGGAAGTAAGGCCCACTTCCAGCAGCCTGCCGGGCCATGTGTAATGCCTGCGGCTGCGACGACGTGTCAGCCTCCGTGGCGTCCCCTACCAAACCAGTGAACTGGCCTTCCATGGCCACCACCGTGCGCCCTCCCACTCTGTGCCCAGGTGGCTTGAGAGGACAGGACTCATACACGTGTATCGTTGACTGCTCACACTACGTCCTTCTCCGCCTGCCAAACAGGTAGAGGCGTGCTGGCGCCGGACGTGGCGTGCCAGCGCGACCAGCGAAGTAAGCCTGCATGTGCGTGTACGGATGCAGTTGCGGGGTCATAGTAGCATATCATAAGGCAGATACTGATTTCACATTCAGATCAAGCAGCGAGTCCAGCGTCTAGTGACAGGCATCGAAGCAGGCTGCGGCTGGGTGCTGTAGAAGCGCTGCGAGGACTAAACGGCGTGTGCGTGTGTTATGGTCCATGCGTGCGCAGGGTTGTGTTGGGACGGGCTGGGGCTGGGTTGGGAAGTCGGTTGTGGCGAAGTCGGTTGTGGGCTCGGTGGGCTGTACCAACGGGGTACGGAGCACCTACTGGGCGAGGGAGGGAGGGGTTGTTTGGCAGCAGGCTGCAGTGCAGGTTGGCGCTGTACCCTGTATTGCCGTTGGGCAGGGACCATTCGATGGGGTGTCCATTATGCGTGTGGTGCGACCTTGACGTTGAGATTCCGGACTGACGTGTGCGGGTGTACCATGCTGTACTGTATGTGCAGCGTCGCCGCCCACGCCGCCACCCTGGCATAAATGGACCTGGCTGCCTGCGTGGCTCTCCCTGGCACCGGTGCAAGAAGTGGAAGGAGACAAAGGCAGCCTGCTGCAGCCCCAGCAGCAACAGCAGCAGCACGTGGACTCAGTCGTCGCAGCTTCCACCATGCGTGCTCATGCAGGTAGGCCCACCCTCAGATTCAATGGCTCCGACTGCCACTCAGTCCACCGCCGTGACCAGCATGGCCAGCACGCCGCCCTCTCAGCACCTGACGACCTGTTGGCAGCGGCGCACATACAACCCTGGCCCTTGACAGGCACCGTCGTTGGAAGCTTCACTGTCGGGCTCACGCACCCCGGCCTTGCTGCCGCCAGCACCACCACCTCCCCATCCACCACCTCCCCATCCGCCTCCTCCCCATCCACCACCTCCCCATCCACCACCTCCCCAAAGGGGAGGCGGATGGGGAGTCCCCATCTGCCTCCTCCTTCACCCTGCAAATGGTGCGCGCGCAGCTGCGCTCCTACGGGGTCCTGGAGAGCTGGGCACAGCTTCTGCTGCCGGTTGCCCCCGCCGCCACAGCAAGCGGCCGCGGCCGGGGCGCGCTGTATCAGCCACGTGGCATCGCGTTACAGATGGACCTGTTTTGCGGTGTCGTCAGGCTGGTTGACATGCTGGGCGGGCTGCGGGACTTCCTGCGGGGACCCTGCGGCGGGGTCTTGGCCGCCACGTACGTGGCACAGCTGTGCCCCGCCCTGGATGGGGACCACGCTTTCGGGCTGACGAAGCCAGATACGCTGATCATGCCGTCCGTGGGCCCGAAGAGAAGTACCTGGCGCGCTGTGAGCGGCGGGCCGCGAAGCAGGGCGCGAACGCGGCGGAGGAGCATGCGGCGGTGGCGGTCTTGTGGTCCTGGTTTGGGGCCCTTTATTGGGGGGGTCCCGGTTCCGAGATGGTCCTGATGGCGTGGAGGCGGATGAGCGCGGAGGGGAAGGAGACGGAGGCTGCTGCACCTCAGCACGGCGCGGGGGCGACGCCGGCTGTGGGGCGGGACGGGGCTGGGGAGGTGAAGGAGAGCGGCGTCAGGTGCACCAGACAGGGGCGGCCGGGCCCGTGGGCGGCGGCTGCGAGCAGCCGGGGTGTCACTATGCTGCCCGCTGACCGGTCTGCAAACTACCGCACGTGCCTGCGCCTTGCCAAAGAGGTGCTGGCGTGCTGGGGCCAGCCCCTGCCGAGGTCCGGCTGGACATGCAACGCGGGAGACCGGTTTGGCCAGCCCCAGTGTTGCCCCGTTGCAACGGTGCAGCTGTGTTGCAGTGCGGCCTGGCGTGCTCCCGGCTGGCGCTGCTGCCGGCCGTGTGGGGCAGGAGCCGGGTGGGCGGGCGCAAGGGGGCGCAGCTGCGCGCCTGGTGGGAGGCGTTTGTGGAGGCGGCGCGGCAACCGGAGGCGCTGCTTGCAGGCTGTGTGTTCCTGCCCAAGCCGCCCAACTGGGCGTACGATACTGCTGGTAAGCTGCTCACACGCACAGTCTTTCCGTTGGCTGTGGCTGCTGCCTAGCTCATGCCCTTCGCTGCCATGCCGTATCCCTTAGGCGGCAGGTGGGGGGCTGGGGGCCTACCAAATTGCATCTGCTTATCCTGTGCCTGGACGGCGTGCCGCCCACCGCGCCGCCCACAGCTCCAGCACCAGGGCATCGAGCACGGACGAATTGCTTTGCTGCTCGCAACTGCTGTGCGAGATGATCGCCTCTCCGTATCTTACCACCTGCTTCCCCTTGTGTCCATCACCTTGGCGCACACTGCAGGCCTACCCGCTCAGCTGTCCGCGGACGCCGCCGCTGCGCTTGAGGCTGGCCTGCTGCCGTGCCTTGCCCAGCTGGTGACCCGCATGGGTGCAGGCCGCAAAAGCGGGGCCGCGTGGTGCCGTCCCACCAGCTACCCCGGCGTGGCGGTGTGCTGCAGGGAGCTGCTGCTGCTCGGGCCTGTTGACAAAGTGGCTGCGCTGCTATCTGCGAGCGGAGAGCGGCTGCGTGGGGCGGTGGTGGAGCTGCGAGGGGCGATGGCGGCGGCCTGGGCACCAAGGGCAACGCGCGACGCTGTGCACAGCATGGGATGGTGTGCGGACGTGTTGCGGGGGGGCATGACGCACGCACGCGGCCTCCTGTTACACCTGTTCCTTTAGCTGGTGTGCCCGGAGCAGCCCTAGGCTGTCGCTTCGGGGCCAGAGGCCGGGGGCACGGGTGAAGCAGCAGCAGCAGCAGCAGCAGCAGCAGGTAGCGGTGGTGCTGGTGCTGGTGCTGCTGCTCGGCGCAAGCCGCTTGCCCTGCGTGCGTCATACGCGGTGGCAGAGCTACTGCCACCGCTGGCGCATGCGGTGCAGCTGTGTGCAGAGCTGGCGCGTAGGGCAAGGGAGCTGGGCGGGGTGGGGGGCCAGGGGGCGGGCTACGCATGGAGCGCGCTGGGCGGAGCCGGGTCGCAGCTGGAGCAGCTGGTGCTTGACAGCTACATTTGCGCCGTCATTGCCATGAAGTGCTGTATAGCTCTAGTGGCGAAGCTGCACCTGGCCATGTATGCGGCTGCAGTGTGGCATACCATGACCACCGTGGAGGACGATCGCGGTTGGGCGGAGGCAGAGGCGGAGGCTGCGTCGCCGTGGAGGCATCTGCAGCTGCACGAGGTGCAGCTGATGGAGCTGCTGGCCGCTGGGATGGAGCTGCACAAGGCGGCGGCGGCAACGCGGCTGTTGCTGTCATGCCGGGGGCGCCGAGCCTACACTTACAGCTGCGCGGCTTGCTGGAACCTGCCCTGAACCTAGCGGAAGTGGGGTTCCCGTACGACTTCCGCGCGGTGGTAATGGCCGGAATAGGCGTATCGGCAGCTGGGGCTGGAGTATCTGCATCACCAGCAGCCCTCAGCAAGGCACCACGGCTTTGCAGCTCCCCGTCTGCCGTACGGTCGCTGATGGGCGATGAAGGCTTTGCTCTGGTGGATCACGTCCTGGGGGGCTGTGGGCTAACGCAAAAGGAGGTGGGCTTCCTGGCGTATGACTACTGCTGGCCAGGGAGGAAGGAGGGGCCAGCGCGGGGGAATGGCGCAATGCTGCGGGCGGTGCTGGCGCCCGCCGATGCGCGTGCAGCTGTGGCGGCCGCGGCGGCTGCTGCAGCTGCGCCGACTGTGAGGTGAGGGGCTGGTGTGTTGGGGTGTGCCGTGCTACCAAGGCTCCCTGTGGCGGTGGGCGTACCGGTGGGGAGCAGCATGAGAAGTAGCTGTGCAAACCCCTCGACCAGGTACACGTGTACAAGTGCGTGCGTCGGTGAGATTTACCGATTGCGGGGCTACCAGCGTTTGGCACAGTAGTGGGGTGTAGGAATAGGCTGCTGCATGGGGCTCTAGCGCGTGAGGTTTCAACCTCATGTGTCCTTGGGGCGAGAGAGGGGTTGAGTTGCGGGCATAGGGCAGGGTGGGCGGCAGGGCAGGGCCATGCGAGGGATCGGAGGGCACGAGGAATGGGCGAGGGGAGCAGCCTAGGCCCTGGGGATCTGCAGATGACTGTACCGTAGATGATGCGTCTTGCTGCTGTCAAGCGCAGGGGTTCAGGTCTGTTGTCATAGCAGCATTGTGCTACTGTCAAGGCCGGCCCGAGCTGGAGGCATGGCGGCAGCTGAAGGGGGGTGCGAGGATGGGTGGCGTATGAGCAGGGTTGGATGGACAATCACACTTGTGCGCTCTGTGGCACAACCGCCGATGTGTCCGCTCCGGGAACTTTTAGCATCACCCTGCCACACCCGTTGCATGCCTTTTGCGTGCAACTCGTGCAAGCAAACCACTCCTGTGACCACCTGCCATCGCCTGTGATGCCCTTTTGGCGCTATGGATTCAGCCAGTGGCAACAAAATACGCAGCTGTACCGTTTGCTCTGGTTGGGCTCTGCAGAAGTTGGTGCAATTTGTCCTATAAGTGTTGGCGGAGGTTCATGCGACAGTGCCCCTGGAATGTACCGGTACACGGTGGTTGAGATCCTAACCCTGGTCCAGGCTGTCATACTTCAGTTGCGTGGACGCGTTACATGTTTGTACGCAAGAGTCGCGGACTGCAAGCAAGGACGGCGTCGCTGTGTAACGGAGATAGGTGCGGCACAGGAGGATTTGTTTGGATGCCATATTGGATTTTGCGTTGCAGCGCGCGAGGTGGCATGTAAGCGTATGGGCAACACGACCGTTGGTCACCCCTGCGCGCTGCAGGTCACACAGGTGTCCGTCTGGTGCTGTACATGCCCTCCTGTTGTGGCAGCAGCAACACAAATGCATGGTACAACGGCACGCTAGACTGCTCGTCAATGGAGCAGCCACTGGTCAGATGGTGTCCGCTAGTGTCACGGTCGACAAGGAGGAGGGGCTCATGCAACCCATCGCCAAGGCAACGAGCTGTGCAATGTGTTCTCGGTGTCAAGGTTTGAAGGCATAACCTCGCGGTGTACTGGAACGCACGGCCTGCCGTGCCCCGCCCCGGCAGCAGCGCACTGCTTACAGCACCTGAGGGCAGTCCGCCATCTGCAATACGTTCGTGCAGTTAGGCGTGTCACTGGCGTGCCTGGGCGCTTGAAAGCAGCCCCGCAAGTGAGGCCAGGCTGGGCCAGGTCAGCTGGCCGTTTTTTGTTTCTTCGTGAGAAGGTTACAGGTGCTCGGAATTCGGTGCTTGGTAAGCACATGTGGGCGGATATGAACGCTCCACGGACCACCGCGACCTCATCTACCCAAGACTCGGAGAACTCGTCACACTGCCTGCTCCGTGGATCCCCTGGGCCAGATGCATTGCCAAGCAAGGTGCATGGGCCGTGCAAGCCGCATAGAAGTCTCCAACACGAACACCACTAGTTAGCGGCCCTGAAAAGAATGCAGCAGTACAACATTTACTCGCACAGGCCCAGCCGTATGGCGCCTGGCGCCAGGAGCATCCCAGCCGTATGCCTGCACGTGCCCTTTGTGTGTTACGGAATACCCCTTGTAATTGTAACCGCTCACCGGCCCCTCCGGTTGTATGTGACGTTGTTGTTAGCATGTTGGGTGTGACCTGGCGACTTGCATGGGCAGCATGGCCCAAATACCTCGCTTGCTGCTGCTTGCGCTTGCTTGCTGGAGGCTCCAATGATGATGCAGAACTGGCCCGTGCAGGCTGGTTGCCAAGCAGGTCCCAGCCCCAGTCCCCAAACCCCGTAAGTGTAACGTGCTGGTAAGACGAGATAGGGGTTTCCCAGCGGGACGTGGGGCGGCTTGGCTACCCCAGCATGGCTAACCAGCATGGGCGCATGTGACGCAGTACACCAGCTGTGCAAGGACACAGACGGCAAGCAGTCCAAACCCAACACAGTATTTCCTGCAGTCTCTCGTTCAGGTCGCAGCGGTGCTACTCCGTTACTTTGCACGGAACGTCGGAATGCCTCCACCAGTTCGCAAACTACGCCTCGAAGACAACCGCATCCTCCAGAGTTCCGGAGGTATCGGAGCCTTTCGAGACTCCGACAGCATAGAAGAGATAAAGCATGAGATGGAGAGTATCAATATACTCGCAAGCATCCGGGAGCTCGGTGTCGAGGGCGCAGCTGACCTGGAGCGGTATGGCTACATGTTGCTTGAGCTCCCTGTCTGGCTAGCGGATCAGCTAAAAACCAGTGCAGTCGCCCGCTACATTGAAAAAGACGCCGGAGGCTACAGCGCCATGGCCGAGCTCAACGGCAAGCGGCTGTTCGCCCGGCCCGAGCCTTTCGACAACTCCAAGAGGTTTGACGAAGCGGCTGGTGCCTTGGCTGCGGTGGCGCGGCTTGTAGCCACTGCGCTCCTCAGCAACCGGCAAAGCGACGTGCTGACCCCCTCGGCAACCGGCGCCCTGCGACCGGTGGATGGCACTTACCGATACGCCTCCGTTGCGCATGTCAACATTTACAGTCGGCAAGAGGAGGTGGGCGACAGCAGCGGCCAGCCTAGCACCTACGCTCCCCACACGGACGGCGGGCTGCTGACGCTGGTGACCTGCCCCGTGTCGGACCGGGCCCTGGTGGTGCAGCGGCCGGGCGGCGGGGAGGAGCACGTGCCGCTGGAGCCGGGCGTAGCGGCAGTGCTGCCGGGGGAGGCGCTGGAAAGGGTGGGTGCTAATGCACAGCTGTACAATTTGGCCAACCTACCGTAGCTAGGTGACGGCCTCATGGAGCGCTGCCGTATTGATAGTGGTTGGGTGTGCAACATGGCACCAGGGCATGGGACGTTGGGGCACTCTCTCTAGAAGACCATGTTTCCCTTGCTTACGCCACAAGATGTATCCAGCTGCCAACCACACCTGTCCTCTCTGCCCCTCCCCTCCTCCGCAGGACCTGCACCCCTGCGCCGCGCCCCGCTTCGCCCCGCCATACCGCGCCACGCGGCACCACGTGGACCGCGGCATGGTGGCGGACGAGCGGGCCAGCGTCACCTTCCACCTGCGCCCGCACCCCGACGCACTGCTCAGCGACAAGCAGACGGCGGGGGAGTTCATGGAGCGGTTCTACGGAGGCGTGCAGCGAATCAACGCGCAGCGGACAGCGCCCGCCGCTGCACCCGCACCTGCTGCTGCACCTGCTGTCGCTCCGACGGCTTCTGCCGCTGCTGCACCTGCCGCCGCCAGCACGGCGCCTGCCGCAACTGCAGCCTCCACCGCCGCTGCGCGTGCCGCTGCCTGCAACGACTCCGGCGTAATGCAGATTTTCGTTGAGTGGCCGGATGGCGCCATGATGTCTCTAAAGGTGCGCCCGCAGGTGCTTGTGGCAAAGCTGTATGACCGCTGCAGCACCAGGGGAAAAGGCGATCTTCGGCTTCTGTTCGATGGCAGGCGGATGGACCCAGACCGTACGCTGGGATGGCACGGTTTGGAAGATGGCGATATCATCGAGGCAAACTATGAACAGGCAGGGGACTAAGAGCCGCATGCGGAGAAGGGGCGGGGGCAGGTTGGACGTGAGCCGTACACTGGAGTGGCACGGCGTCAAGACGGCGATGTCATTGACGCGGACGTACTGCAGATTGGGGACTAAGAGCGGTGTGAAAGGGAGGCGCAGCGGCCGGAGCGTGCGGCCGGGTGTGTGCAGCGTGCGGCTTGTGTTGAGGTTACACTGGATGCGGTGTTGGTTGTATCAGAAGGAGAAGACCTGCAAAGCAGTGCCCTCAGTCGTTTTGCACCTAGCACTGATGGTGAGCGCGGAACGGATGGCTCGGCGCCACCCCAACTCAATCGGGTTTGGTTACGGTGCGGCCAACACACGATGACGATCACACGTGCGTGGTGCAGGGCGTGCTGAGGGCCCAGGAGTTCTTGACCTTGACAACAGTTCGCTGGCAGTCCTTACAATCAGCTGGGTGGTGGCCTGACCCCATCAGGCTTCCGTGGTTGGAGCTGACTTGTAGGTGCTGTCTATTGCAGATGGTTGACTGTGGGCTAGGGTGGTATCCGTTTTGGAGCACTCCTTGTTGCGTATGGTATAGGAGCCGGGAAGAACGCAAACACACCCAACACGCCACTATGATGGTGTTGCTGCCGCTCGGCTCGAAGTACCGGTATGCTTTAGGGCAAAGTTGCATAGTGCGCAAGGACGAGAAAGCGGCATTGTTGATGGTCTTGGTCGCTGACGTAGGCCCTGGCACGTGTCGCCTGGGTGGCTTCCTGGGCGTGAGCCTGTTGCACGCCACCCGCATGCCAGTCCTGTGACGTCGTCTCGGCAGGGTGAAACAAGTGACCATTCGCAAACTAGGTGCAGCGCTTACTATCATGTTGTGGGTTTGTGCAGGATTCCTACATGGGCTTCGTGGTGAAGTGCTTGCTGTGGGTTTGTGCAGGATTCCTACCTAAGCACTGCAGCTGCTCTAGCTGGACGCCGACTGCAAGCCATTGAAGTAAAGTGTCGCCCTGGTTAAATTTGGGACAGGAGAACTGCAACCCGACGCGAGTTCGGTGTTGCAGCGCAATGGCATTTTTTTCTTTGTGAGAAGGGTACAGGGAATGGCATGGGATGAAATGGTGACACATGACGACATCTTTTTTCTTCGTGAGAAGGTTACAGGGAGTCAGAATTATTCGTGCTTGGCAAGCACACGTGGGCGGATAGGAATTCACCAACCACCACAACCGACTCTACCCAAGACTCTGAAGAACTCGCCGCTGCTCGCCGTACTGCCTGCTACCAGTAAACTGACACGGGTGGTATGACCGTTAGTCACGCCTGGCTGCACATGAACCCCTGTTGCGGCGGCGAATACACGATAGCACTTGAATGAACAATACCTGTACACTGGTCGTCAGGGGTCGTCCCTTGCCGGTCGTCAAGGCAGCGGCTATCAGTCAGGTTGTGTCATTTAGTGTGGCGCTAGCCAGGGAGGCAGGGCCCATGCAACCCGGCCCATCTGCAATGACAGATGCGTTGTGTGGCATTTTTGTAGGTGTGAAACGTCCTCCCAATGGGTAACTCGCTTATGCACCCTGGTCAGTCAAGACCAGGGACCCAATGTGACCTGTCCTGGAAGCAATACACGGCCTTCAGCACCTGGAGGCACATCACCACAAGCAAGACGCTTCCTGCATTACCGTATTCGTGCTAAACAGTACGCATGCGGTGAAGGACCGGAGTTGTTGGCGTGTCGAAGTGGCCAGGTAGACACCTCGCAACATGAAGAGCACTGCGCAAACGGATGTTTCCTGGTGGTGGGTCGTGCCGTAGCGGTTGTGTTCGGCCAAGGGAAAGGAGGATGCCCCTTGCTTGTGTCCACGTGGAGTTATTCAAGGCTCCGACAAACTGGTACTGGGCATTCGCGTATGCATGGCATGCGTCCTTGTGGGTCGTATGCTTGAGACTTTTCTGTTTACGTTCATTGCCTGTGTACTAGTACGGGACGGCTGTACAACTTCTGTTGGTCCCAGATTATTCTGCCAATACCATCCGCTTTGCATGTCGATTGCACGCACATCCTCCTGCGAACTTGAGTAGTGGCTAGCTGTCGTGCCCCTAGGCTGAGCATACATGTCCTCGTGCATATTGACCTTGGCCGAGCAGTTGCCTATTGTATACTACTGGGGTAGCCACGGCCCGCCGGTACCGTACTGTGTGCCGACGGGCAGAAGGGTGTGCCACCAGGTGCCACACGTCATACGCCGTACGCCGTACGCCGTTGTTAGGGGTCGTTGTCATACAGTTTCCAGCAATGGCATTATGGCGCTGTTTGTTGGAAGGCTGGGAAGTGGCATGAGAAATGGTATCTTGGTGCAGGCAAGCAGGGCTCGCTGTAGGACTGGCGCAAGCCTGCCCCTCTCTCCGGTGCCGCCGATGGCTGCAGGGGCCCTGCCCGGCACGAGCACGAGCTTATCCCGTGCACATGGCGCACGCGTGCCCAACCTGCACATACGGAGGCGTATAACATGAAGCCTACTCTGGGCCGACTGTGGTGTTTAACCTGACACGGTAAATATGTGAAGGCCGACTGCACGACACCCCGTACCTGCTACCGTACCGTGCGCGCAGTTGCAACTGTTTCAACTCCGTCAATGGGAGGTAAGACGAGAGGTAAGAGTCAGACAACCGTCCGTATTGTTTTCCTGGCGTCGAAGAGATAGAGACGCGACAGTTCCCATTATCCTCGGACCGTCCTCTCTCCGCTGTCCGGTCACGGCTCCCGTCCAATACCAGCACAAGTTTTCTGCGTTGAAGTAGTGCATTCAACCCGCTGGTAAGTGTAGCTTTCGGCGTTTTGGCGCCGCAATGCCAGCCCTGTTTGCCCTGCCCTTGTTCCCCCTGACAACTTGCTTGCTTTTCAATATTGCTATTGTATTGCAAGGCAGTAAGGTACTGCCTGGTGTCCGCGCTAGCCTTTAATCCCCATCGGCCTCAAGAGGGACCCCACTGACCCCTGCAGACCCCTGCACCGGCCTTCGACCCGTAACCGCACGCAACAGAGTCAAGCTGCGGCCACCTGGACGATGGACAGGAAGAGGAATCAAAAGGCGGCTGCTCAGAGGCAGCGGGGGGAAGCTGACAAGCCTGGCCCTGGCAAAGACACAAACCCTACAGCCGCAGACCTGCCCAGCAACATTCACGCCCCTGACCTAGGGCCTCTGATGACCTGGCGGCTCACAGGCGCAAGCGTGTAAAGCAGCAGGACAACCCAACAGCCGCTCGCGCTGGTGGTTCTGGGGCGGGCAGCTGCAGCACCGCTGCAGATGCCCTGAGGCCCGCAGGGCCCGCTGCAGAGGGCGGCCCCTCGCTGCCCTCCGCCCTCATGCTGCACTGCCTGGAGCTCCTGCCCCCCAACGAGCTGGCGTGCAGCGGCCGACTGGCCTTCAAGGACGCAGCCCAGCGCTTCTCCTCCCCCGCCCAATGCACCGCCCGCCTGTCCCAGCCGCTGCCGGAGCACGTCGCTGACAGCTGGCTGGCGCTGCAGGGTGACACCACCACAACCCTGCGCCACCTCACCTTTAAGCGTAAGCTGGGTCTACTCAGCACGGCGGCCGCCAGCGGCTCCGAGACCAACATGCGCGTCGCCTGGCAGCTGGTGCAGCCGTGCGTGTTCACGGAGCTGCTGCGCGCCGGACCTTCGCCCTTCTACCTGACGGAGTACGAGTGCGATAACTGCGGGAGCCCCAGCGTCAGCGGCCCCGCAGGGACTCAGTGGGACATGGCAGATCCCGGCACGGCAGCGGTGCGTGCGGGGCACGTGGGGCTGCTGCGCTGGATGCTGGAGCACCGCGTGCCCCTCTCGCCCAACAGCACGCTGCAGGCCGCAGCGTTGTGCTGCAGCCTGGCGGAGCTGCAGGAAGCTGCCGGGCTGCTGCAGCGGCACAGCAGGGACCTCGACGTGAACAGCATGTGGGGCGTGGCGGAGTTTGCCGCCGCCTCCCGCATGCCCGACGCGCAGGCCAAGGTGGAGTGGCTGCTGCGCGGCTCGGCGTCAGGGCAGGGGGCAGCGGGCGGGCGGGGGCTGTCCAAAATGGTCGCTGCCCTGATGGCCCCGGGAGCCACCGCAAAGAGCGGGGCGGCAATCGACTCCAAGATCACCACGGCCCACGCGGTCTCCGCCGCTGCGGCTGGCAACCTGGCCCTGCTCCGGTGGATACAGGGCCAGAAGACGCGGGTGGTGTCGCGACCGGAGGTGCTGGCTGCGGCGCTGGAGCACGCGCCTGGGCTGGAGGTAGCGGAGTGGCTACTGGACGAGGGCGGCTGCTCCCTACCCGTTGACCGCGACCCCAACGACGAGAACTATTTCGGGCGGTACACGTGGGGCTTCCTGTCCCGCTGCGCCGCGGCCAGCGGAAGCGTGGAGAAGATGCGGTGGCTGGCGGCGCGGGCGGAGGGGCCGCTGCACGTGGCTGCCGCAGACGCCGCGGCGGAGTTCGGCCAGTTGGCCGCGTTGCAGCACCTGCAGGCTGAGGGCGTTGTCGAGTGGAACGGGGAGATCTTCGCCATGGCGGCTGGCACTGGGAGCATCGAGCTGGTGGCGTGGCTGCGGGGCCAGGGCTGCCCCATGGACGGCTCCGCGTACGAGGCGGCGGCGGAGCAGGGGCACGTGGAGATGATACGGTGGCTGGTGCAAGAGGGCAGGTGCCCAGGCGTGGACGACCCCACGCTTGCGGGCGCGGTGGTGGCCGTGTGGGGCAGCCTGCGGGAGGAGAAGGCGGGGGTGGCGGGGGCCGGCGTCAACGCAGCAGGGGAGGCGGAGGCAGGGCGAGTGGCGGAGGCGTCGCAGGGCGGAGGCGGCGGGGGTGGTGGTTGCGGCGGCGGCTGCCTGGAGGCGCTGCGCATTCTTGTGGCCGCCGGGTGTCCCTTAGGGGGCAGCGACACGCTCGACGAGGCAGCCTCGTCCGGGGACCTGGGGCTGGTGCAGTACCTGCACGAGCAGGGGATGTCCTTCAGCCGTGAGACGCTCATGTGTGCGGCGGACAGCGGCTGCGAGGCGCTGGTGGAGTGGCTGGTGAGGGAGAAGGGCTGTAGGGCGGGGCCTAGCGTGAACTGCGACCCGTACCTGGCGGCGGGGGAGCGGTGCGACCTGGCCATGATGAGGTGTCTTAGGGAGCTGGGGGTGCCGTGGCACAAGCGTGCGCTGCGGTCGGCGGTGGATGGGCACTGCAAGCTGCCGGTGGTTAAGTGGATGGTGCAGCACGGCGTGCCGGCGGGCAGGGAGGAGCTGGCTAAGGCAATCGTGTCTGCGGGGCAGATGGGGCTGGACGATGTGGGGGCGTGGCTTGGGGTGTGGAGGGAGAAGGTGATCGGGAAGAAGGCGGCAGGGGGCAAGGAAGGGGCAAAGAAGAAGGCAGCTGGGGGCGGTCCTGGGGCATGCAAGGCAGGGACCAGCAAGAAGAAGGACGGGAGCGGGGGAGGTGGCAAGGGTGGGAAGGGGAAGGGGTTCAAGCTGAAGGGGTTCTGGGCGAAGTGAGGTCAGGTGGAGTTGGATGCTGGTGTTACGCCGCCGACTGCTGCTTACCTTTCAGATGCGGTGCGCTGGTGGTGGCGTGCGGCTATGTGCGTTGGCCATCTTGCGTCTGGGTTGGGAGACGTATGGGCAGGATTGTGGCGTCGGCAAACTGGCGTGTCCGGTGTCACAGCATTGCATTGCACGCTTGGTCAGATCTCATTTGAGCCATGTTCCAGCTAGGCTGTCAGGACACGGTGTTTGTCTGACATGAGCTTGCGTTCTTGGCTTGCTTAGCGGGTGCATCTGTTTGTTGCCAGCCATGTAGCACGATTGGCATTCGCATATGCATAATGGGCCCAGTACATTTATACTCCGGCTTGTTGGTGGCGCCACTGGCCTGCTGCTTGAGGTGCGCGCCTGCTCCATCCAGCTCTATTCTCTATGGCACAAATCGCCCTGCTGCCATGCCGCCCCTGCATGCCTGCGAGATGAGTCAGCATCCTCTGGCTGCCTGGTGACCTTGAATGACCCTATTGACGGATGGTGGCTGTGCTAATAATATCTTCTGTTTCCTGTTCTATTGCCTAAGCGCTCTTGTACAACTCAAGGGGCATCGGAAGGATTGCGGGCTAAGCTGCTGACTCGGGGGTTGAAGTTGCCCGTGCGAATCGGGGCCTGGCTGAGTGCGAAAATGAGCGGGTAGATGCAGGTCACCCGATTCGAGGTGGCACGGTGTTGCGTACAGGCCCACACCGGCGCGTGCGCTTAGGGTACCGGTACCCACCTGAGCACTAGTGTGTGCGTGGCGTACGTTGGTAATGAAGCTTGTGCGACCACTGCTCCAGGTGGCCACTGCCCATAGTGGTGGTGTATGCATGCGGTGCCCCGTGCGCCACTGCGCCTGGTCTCAGAAATGACAATACCAAGCACTGTTGTTTGTTGATGCCTGTGACGTTCTGCTGTCCAAGGGTGTCCCAGGGCGGCTAAGACAGGTTTTCCAGGGGCCAGCAATCGTGTCCTGCCACTCTTGGTCCTGGCCCGTATGTG
Source organism: Chlamydomonas sp. KOR1 (assembly GCA_036984285.1). NCBI lineage: Eukaryota > Viridiplantae > Chlorophyta > Chlorophyceae > Chlamydomonadales > Chlamydomonadaceae > Chlamydomonas > Chlamydomonas sp. KOR1. Next base: position 528,825 of record BQMZ01000404.1, on the reverse strand, counting down.
TGCGACCGGCTGCGCGCGGCACCTGGCCGCATTTGTCACGACAACAGGTGTGCACACGCGTTACACTCTGCTATGCTGCCCAGCCGGTAACAGCAAGGAGTAGGCAGATGTCAAGGACACGACGCACGCCGCGCTGGCAACCGGGCGCTACCGTAAGAAGCCTGTCCGATACCAGCACTTGAGCGTTGAGCCCCTTAGCAAAGCCAACACAGAACGACACACGCAACGTTGCATTTTTTGCTCAGGCTACCCACCAGCGAGGTGGCATGAGCTATCACGCCCAGATACTGCGCAGGTGCACACTGAGTTAAGACACGCACCCAAACAGCCACGATCCTAAGTGCGGGTGGGCGCGTTGCGCAAACAGTAAACCTTCTTGAATAAGACTAGCAATCTTCCACCGCTTAACACGGTGCAAAAGCGCCAGTCGGGTCTCGGAAGGCCACCTGCGCAGGCCTGACCATCTACAGGCGAGGTACACCTTACCAACAATACAGCGGACCCTGTGGATCCCGACACAGTAAAGAATACCCAAGTTGCATCGTTCAATCGGCACAAAGGAGCCTGAAGTGACCAGCAGATGTACGAAACACTAGGGAGACTCCCTTGCACCCTTGTGGGGCAGACGGGGGTGTCCTCCCCTGTGCACGTGTGCGCTGACCCACATCCTGACATGAACGCCAAGCAACACACAAGGCAGCAACATGGTTCACACGTACACGTGTTCTAATACACGCCAGCAAAATGCACAGGTTAAGCGCCAGCCTTGCTTGCACGGTACGTACGGAATGCAACCAACTGCGGCCAGACCACGCCTGCAATGCTCCCTGTGCCCCCAGTTCCAGCCAAGTCACATGCGGCCCTGCATACAAGCACCGTCGTTACCACGGGCAGCATCAGCAACAGTGCACGCTAGTTGTGCAAGTCCGGCGACCTGCAGCGCTGTGCTACGCTGCAAGCTCCAGGGCTGCGTCACAGGCCCTCTGCTTCCGCAAGGGGTAGTGCGGGCCAAAACGCCACGGCTCCAAAGCCGCTGGATGCACACAGAACCCATCGCTGTACTCCACGTCTGCGCATGCGCATGCCATGCCTGCAGCACACGGTTACACCCCACGCTGCCAGCCACCCGCGAGCGACACATGCCGCCCCCTCCGCAGCCCCGATGTGCCACCACCGCTACGGTCTTACTTGCCGCCTCCGTTCCTGCCGCCCCGGCCCTTTGCCCCACGCCCCTTGCCCCGCTCCTTCCCCTTGCCCTTCACCTTTACATGTCCCTGTCCAGCCCCACGCCCCTCCTCTTCTTCTCCACCTTCCTGCCATATTCCGTCAGCCATTCTGCCACCTCCGTCATGTCCTGCATTTCCGCCCGCCAGATGGCACAGTTGATCACCTCCGGATCCGTTGGCGCCCCGTGCTGCACCATCCACTGCACCACCTGCAGCTTGCACTGGTTCTCCACCGCTCCCTGCAGCGCGTACCTCTGCCACGGCACCCCCAGCTCCCTAAGACACCTCATCATGGCCAGGTCGCCCCGCTCCCCCGCCTCCAGGTCGCAGTCCACGCTGGGCCCCACCCTGCAGCCCTTCTCCCTCACCAGCCACTCCACCAGCGCCTCGCAGCCGCTGCCGGCCGCGCACATCAACGTGTCGTCACTGAAGCACAGCCCCTTCTCGTGCGAGTACTGCACCAGACCCAAGTCGCCCAGCCCTGCTGCGTCATCCAACAGACCGTCGTCCAGCAAGGGGCACCCGGACTCCGCCAGGAATCGTATCACCTCCAGGCTGCTGCTACTGCTGCTGCTGCTGCCACGGCCGCCCTCCGCGGCCGCCCCTGCGCCTGCCGCACCCCAGCCGCCCTCGGCCCCACCGCCCTCCACCGGCCCCACACCCAAGCTGCTTCCACCGGACAGCGCCGCACTCACAAGGACAGGGTTGCACAACCCCCCAGGGCACCTGCCCTCTTGCGCCAGCCACCGCATCATCTCCACGTGCCCCTTCTCCGCGGCAGCCAGGTACGCTGTCGTGTCCATAGGGCAGCCCTGGCTCCGAAGCCACGCCATCAGCTCCAGCCTTCCCGAGCCCGCAGCCGCGGCAAACACTTCGCCGCTCAGCACCAGGACGCCCTCCGCATGCAGGTACTGTAGGGCTCCCAGGCGGCCGCACTCTGCTGCCACCCTGCCGGCAGCCACGTGCAGCCGCCCTCCCGCCCGCGCCCCCAGCCACCGCATCTTATCCACGTTGCCGCTAGCCGCGGCGCACCCGCACAGGAGCTTCCAGCTTGCTGCTCTGTTGTCGTCATGCCTGCGGTCCGATGGCAGGGGGCACACGGCCTCGTCCACCAGCCAGTCGGCCGCCTCCAGGCCCTGCGCGTGCTCCAGCGCAGCGCCCAGCACTATCGGATCCGACATGGGGCACTGCTGGTCCCGGAGCCACTGCAGAAGGGCCAGGTTGCCCGCGCCAGCGGCGGAGATCGCCAGGGCTAGCGTGGGCTGGGATGGGACTGGGTCGCCACGGCCTGCCAAGGCAGACTCCGCCGACGCCCGCGACGACATAATGACGACCGGGTCGTCGCCGTGCGTGCTTGGGTACGCGGTTGCGTTGCGCAGCACCCACTCCACCTTGGCCTGCGCGTCGGGCGTGCAGGAGGCGGCGGCGAACTCCGCGACGCGGTCCCACCAGTTGTGGTCGTGCACGTGGGGGAACTCGCGGTGCTGCTGCAGCAGCTGTGCAGCTTCCTGCAGCTCCGCCAGGCTGCAGCAGTATGCTGCAGCCTTGAGGGTGTTGCTGGCCATGACGGGGATGCCGTGCTCCAGCATCGACCGCAGCAGCCGCACGTGCCCCGCACGCACCGCCGCCGCCCCGGGGTCCCCTCTGCACCCCCAGTACGACCCAGCAAACCGGCTCAGGCTGTGCCCACGGCGCTCGTCGGCACCGAAGCCCTCGTCATAGTCGTAAGCATACCGCTCACGCAGCACGTCCGTGAACACGCACGGCTGCACCAGCTGCCAGGCGATGCGCATGTTGGTCTCGGAGCCGCTGGTGGCTGCTGTGCTGAGCAGGCCCAGCTTGCGCTTGAAGGTGAGGCGGCGCAGTGCCACTGTTGCGCTGCGCTCAAACAGGGGCCAGCTGTCGACGACATAGTCCGGCAGCGGCTGGGACAGGTGGACGGTGCAGTGGGCGGGGGAGGAGAAGCGCTGGGATGCGTCCTTGAACGACAGTCGGCCGCTGCACGCCAGCTCGTTGGGGGGCCGGAGCTCCAGGCAGTGCAACATGAAGGCGGGCGGCAGCGTGCATGCGTTTGCAGCTGCTGACGGTCTGTCACCAGGATCTTCGGCTGTTTGGCCGGGCCGCCCCGCCCTTAGTTTCCTCCTGCCCGCTGCCGCAGCTGGTGCCTCCTTGGGTTGCTGCTGCAGCCGCTCGCTCCTGCGCGGTGCAACATCGCCCGACGGGGACTGCGACCCGTCGAGCGTTAGGTCCAGCTTTTTGCCCATACTGTCAACAAAGACCGTTCTGAAGGGTCCTGAAGGGATCAGAATTGCGTGTGAGCGTGGAGTAAGGAGCTAAGGACGGTAGCTCACAATGTGAAGGAAACCTGGGGCAGCCCACGGTGCTTGCGTGTTTGGTGGCGCTCACCTTGTACAGTATCGGTTTAGCAGATGAATATATAATATGATGTGCGGGCAACTTTTCTGTTGTCTTGGCCGTTGGACGTGGCCGTTGGACGCCGCTTTGGCGCGAAATTACGCGATAAATCAGTTGAGCACGAAGCAATAAGAGTCACGCGTGGATTGCCCGAGAGACCGCCACGACTACTTTGCTTATAATCACAATCATCCCGTATATGATTGCCGGTGAACCTGCTTGTATGGTCTGCGCTTCCGCTGCACGCCCGGGCACGCTGGATGCGGTGCTGCTGGGTAATGCTACAGTAGTCTCCGTCCCAGCCGTGCCCCGTCCCGAACTTGATCACAACAGATCACAACAGATAGTGCATGGCTTTAAAGAACTGTTATGATTCAGCCCCCTTGCCGCGGGCAACATGCGTGGGCAACACCTTGGCAACACACTCTACGCATGACCAGGCGCTCTACGCAGCTAGGCTTGCAGCCTGCAGTCGGGCACTGAAAGTACTGTCCTGCTCTGCAACACCAGCGCACCATGCTAGATGCACCCGCAAACTCGCCTCAGACACTCGTACCGGTGATGCAGGGCTCACGATGCAGCGTTCGTGTACGGGGGACCCCATCCGCGTTAAGGTGACGCCCTTTGCCGCCGTGTCCACGGCCTTACCCTGCTCATCAAGCGCCAGCCAAACGTTGCCCAGGCAGCCTACGTAACCACCACCCCAAAACATAAATTTGATTCCACCTCCACATCTAGCGGGCTGAAAAGGTTGCAAGGGGTAGTTAGCCATACAACGCCATGCTGCCCACTCCAAAAAACAACTCCCCTGAACTTAGCCTTGCTCAACACCGTGCACCCGCATCCATGTGTCCAAAGCAACGCGAACTCCTTCTAATTTGACCTGATGCATGGGCTCGACAAGAAACAGCCCATGCGCCGGCCCCAGGCCCGCCACGTTGTTTTACAACGGCCCTGCAGCGCACTTCCATTTTGTAGCAACGCACATGACTCGCTGTTGCAACACGTCCGCAGCCAACGCACACCAAAATGCACCGACCGTCAAGGATCAGCACCAAAAGTTGACCCTTTATTCGTTGCACCTGCCCGCACAACGCTCCTCAGGACAGGCCTTTTCCACTCAGCCCTTTGAGATTGTCAACATGGTGGTGGGAGTACATACCGCTCCATACAACGGCTGAGGAAAAACAGCCAAACAGCATTGGCTTCGCTCCCAAACGTCTCACACCCCTTGGCACACATATCAGCTCCTTTCACGATACCCAGCAAGGCCTCTGCCTTGCCTTACTGCATGCAAGTGCAGGTCTTGGCACGGTCGGCGTTGAGTGCCGAACCTTGTACGGCGCCGTACATCGCGAGCAGCATGCGTACGTGATGTACTACACAACAACCAAGTCGACAGCCAACAGAACAGCTTCCTATCAGAACAACAAACCTTACCAAACCATCCCGTGCACCACAAGTACCTCCTCAGCAACACGCCAAGCGGATGCAGGTCTGCATCAGGGCACGGCTCCTTATACCACGTCCTGCAGATCCTGCAGCGCCTGTCGCTTTGCACGCACGAGCTGCTGGTTGGCGGCAGTAAGCTTTTGCCGCACGTCATGCAGCTCCTGATCCTTCTCTTTCACTCCTTCCAGCACCTCATCATGCCTCACCAGCAGCTGTGTGTAATCCTGCAGCTGCGACTGCAGCCGGCGCCGGCCCTGCTCTGCCGCCTCTTTCGCCGTGCGCTCCAGCTGCAGCAGCTGCTGCAGCTCGTCCCGCCCCGCCAACAGCTCCTGCACCTGCTGCTCAGCCGCTGCCGCCGCACCACGCTGCTGCTCGAGCTCCACCTGCAGCTCCCCCACACGCTCCTGCAGCTGCGCCTGCGCCGCCTGCCGCTCATCGAGCTGCGCCCGCAGTGCCGCCGCCTCTTGCTCCGCCGCCACAAGCTGCGCCCGCACCTCTTTGCCTGCCGCCGCCGCAGCAGCCAACCTCTGCTCAAGCTGCTGCTTCGCCTCCTGCGCAGCCCCGCGCGACAGCTCAAGCTGCTGCTTTGCCTCCTGCTCAGCTCTGCGGGACTGCTGGAGCTGCCTCTGCAGCTCGTGCACAGTGCTAGCCCACCCAGCCCCCACCGCCCGCATCTGCTCCTCCAACCGAAGCTGCTGCTCCACCAGGGCCTGCACACCGCCCCCTGCCGCAGCACCCGGACCCCCCGCGCCTGCCACCACGCGAGGTCGCAGCCGCTGCCGCCCCGAAGATGACGAGCTGTTGCCAGCCGGACGTGCTGCGCCACTTGCGGGCGGCGGTGCACGCTCTCCTTGCGCCTCGCCTCCCCCTCCAGCGTCCTCCAGCTCCAGCGGCGCGCCCTCCACAACCACATCGGCGTGCAGAGGGGACAAGAGCGGTGCACCCTCTGCTGCTCGCTGCTCCTGCACACCCTGCGCTGCCGGCGGCGGCGGAGGGCCACGGGACCCACAGGCGGCGTTGCCGGCCTGCAGCTCCTCGCCGGGGTTAAGGCCTGCAGCCGCAGGGCCCGGCGGCGTTCGGCCCCCGGCGGAGCTCCCCTGAGCCTCAGCCCCAGCCATGGCGAAGACCAGCTTCCGCGCCTCCGCGTGGCTGGGCCCAGCATGCCCGCCCGGGCTGCTGCTTGCCTGCTGGTTAACATACAAAACACAGCGTGAGATTGTGCTTTCTTTCACAACCAACAAGACAACCGTGATGCAAGTCATGGGCTGTATCTGCTGCCGTACTCCATGACTTCAGCACGGCATACGTCACACGGTCCATGCTGACAGACAGCCATGTGAGCCGTCCCCATGTGCCCAGCGCACCTTCCGCTGGCGCTTGGGTGCCACCAGGCAGTCCTCCTCCTCCTCCTCATCGCGCCCTTGGTCTTCGCATGGTCCCCCAGCCGTGACCGGCATACCAGCACGCCAACACTCACGTAGGCTCTTGGAGTGATGTAAGGTGTTCGCATATATCCGAGGGGAAGTATCAGATCAGCCTGAAAGCCAGTGTGCTATTGAGTTTACGTGAGTCCCCCCAGCCACCAGCAGCCCGTTGCTCACCGGCGTGGTCTTGACCCTGGGCTTCTTCGCGGCCTTCACGAGCTGCTGGCTGACGCTTAGCCCCGCTACATCGTGCTGCACGTATTCTCCCATACCGTCTCCCTCGCGCCCCGGCTCCGGCAGCGCACAAGTCGGGGCCTTAGGGACCTGCACAGGTGGCTGGAGCGGTGCACCCACTGCTGCTGGCTGTTCCTGCTTTGCCGGCAGCAGTGGGGGGTCCTGGGACCCCGAGGCGGCGTTGCCGGCCTGCAGCTCCTTGTCGGGGCTAAGGCCTGCCGCTGCAGAGCCGGGCGACGCTCGGCCCCCAGCCCCAGCCATGGCGGCGACCAGCTCCAGCGCCTCCGCGTGGCTACGGCTTGCACGCCCGTCGAAGGTGCCGCTTACCTGGCGATAGGACAAAATTGAGACACGCACACGCGAGGACACTGAGCAGCGATAAAATGTGGGCTCAAGTGATGCAACTGTTTTTCACCCGGTTGTCACTACGTAGGTGTAGCTTACAGACATAAGCATTCCAGTGGTGAAAGCTGGGTGTGCGTCAGGTGGAGCTTCGCGGGGTACGGTATCGTGTTGCGGCTGTAAGTGCACGCAAAGGGAGGAAGGGAGGGGCGGAAGGCAAAGGATCCCCGTGGCGCACCTGCTTAATCGACGCGCCTCCAGCAGTATGTGGCACATGTGGCGGGGGCCACACCTGCTGTTGGTGCGCTCTCGCACCCGTCTGCTCTCCAGCCGACATGGTTCCCCTAGCCTTCTCCCGTCTGAGACGCTGCTCCAGGTAGAGTTCGCGCAGCTGCCTCAGGATTCTGCTGTAGTCGAAGCATGGCTCAAAACTGATGCGGTAGAGAAGACGTAGCTTCCTCTCCAGGTTGCGCTCCAGCTCCTGGTCCTGGCACGTGGTCAACCAAGCAGGATGCCCGGCTTTGTCCCAACACCCGCTGTCCACCTCGCTCTTCACTCGCTCCCATTCCTGCCTTGCACCGGACCCGTGCACTTTGCCCAAAGCCGCGTAAAACGAGTACCCGACCTGTGCCATGAACGCTGCCATGATCTCGGGCTGTCTTTGCGGGGGTTTTCGTTCCCAAGTTTTTGCACTTTCACTGTTAGTGACGTCGTAGGATACGTTTATCTCGTATACATGTATGAAGTGGCCTTAAACCCATAGGAATATTGACTCACAACACTGCAAAGGGCGCGCACCAACACTTGCTATACAGTAATAAGCACAAGCTGCCGAAACATATTTTGCAGCATATGAACGAATCATACGTAGTCACTTTCAGCTCGTGCACTTCTCCCCTCAAGACCGTGCTGCGCGTGGTCTGCTGTCCACTCAAGCACGGGACCTCGCGTACAGATTCCCCTTGAAGTCGTCCCTGACATCACCGTTTGGCAGTGCGCTATTATCAACATTGCTATATGCGCCTGCATGCGCAATGAGAGGGCGAGAGCTGGGCACCACTGGTCCCTTGCCGCTCCGACTGGCTCACAGGTGCACGTACTTGCTCACGCACACCAACAAGCATGGCTGCAGAACGGGTCACAGCGCAACACGGCCGCAAGATCACTTGAGCAAATGAGCAAGGCTGTCATCAAAGCACTATGACGTCAAAAGGCAATCTATTATGCCTCAGGTACAGCCCACCAGCGCCCTAGGCTAGCATCACCAGCAGCAGCAATGTGCCACACGGTGGCCGTGTCAGGCGACAGCCATCCACCCCGCCCGCAACGGTTCCTGACGTACACCAGGCCCATCCGCTATATAGTTCACGCGGTGGCGCTTCGACCAAGGTACGGTGCGCCGTGCCACGGTAAACCTGAGCGGCAGAGCTTGTTTGTACTCCACTGCACCAGACAGCACAGTCCTGCTCTGTAAGCCCGCCGGGGCTTCACACCATGAGTTCCAACATGATCTTCGTGTCAAGGCAGCAGCCGCGAGCCCCAGACATGTTGCCCGACCAGCCTGCCGTACAGCCACGCCTGGTTTTTTGCCAGTGAGACTAATGCAATCATATGCAGGCCACTGCACTGGCATTCCCTCTGTAGCCGCCACCGCAACGCACGCTTGCCAACCGTGCCAATCGGTTGGCCAACCTGTCTTGCACGCACCAACGAGGGGGCCCCCGCACAAAGGTATGATTTACGAGGCGTTCCAAACCGTGCCACGGCATGCATGATAAGAGGCTCGTGCAGCTCGGCTTGCCTGCAACTGCTAGGACCGACTCTCAACGCAGCCCCGATGGACGAACAGCTCAAGTGTACGGCAAGTCGGCAACCCATTTCTGTCCGAAACTCTGAAAACAAATGCCAGGCGCTTGTGCACAACTACAAGCTCTCCCATTAGCGCACTCGCACAAGCCGATTGCCCACGCACAACCCCAACACCGAAGGCGCTTAGGTGGTAGTCCGCCGCCACCGACCAAGCTACCTGCCCTTGCCCTTCTTGCCGCCCGTGCTCCTGCCCCCCGTCCCCTTCGCTCCCTGCCCCTGCCCCTTGCCCTTTCCTTTCTGCCCCTTCTCCGCGCCCACGCCCGCCCCCTTCTTCCTCCGCATCGCCTCGTCCCGCCACTGCTCCAGCCAGGTCGTCACCTCCGTCTTCTGCCCCCGCACCATGCTGATAGCACTGTGCAGCTCATCCCGCCCCGCCGGTGCCCCGTGCTGCACCATCCACTGCACCACCGGCAGCTTGCACCTTCTGTTCACCGCCGCCATCAGCACACGCCTGTTCCACCGCACCCCCAGCTCCGTGAGGAACGTCAGCATACTCCGGTTGCACCGCTCCCCAGCCTCTAGATATGGATCAGACTCCACCCGCGGCCCCGCCCTGCAGCCCTTCTCGCTCACCAGCCACTCCACCAGCGCCTCGCAGCCGCTGCCGGCTGCGCACATCAGCGTGTCCCCGCTGAAGGGCATCCCCTGCTCGTGCAGGTACTGCACCAGGTCCAGGTCGCCAACAGACGCCGCGTCATCCAACAGACCGTCGTCCCCCAAGGAGCACCCTGCGGCTACCAGAGTGCGTACAGCTGCCAGGCGGGTGCTGCCCACGCCATCACCTGCTGCTGCTGCCCCCACGCCGCCCCCGGCCCGCGTTGCCCCCGCTGCCCCTGCGCCCCCGCTAGCTCCTTGGGTCCCCGTGACCCGTCCCCGCGGTCCTTCCACTGAGCCCCAGTCCTTGACGACCCACGTCGCCAGCTTAGGCTCATCCAAGCCAGGGCACCTGGCCTCCTGCGCCAGCCACTGCACCAGTCCCAGGTTGCCCTGCTCCGCCGCGATCCTGTACGGAGAGCTGTGCATGGGACAGCGCATGTCACAGCCCTCGTCTCGCAGCCACGCCACAAGCTCCATATTTCCTGAGCCGACCGCCGCGTAGAACAGGTTCTCGCTCAGCGCCACGCCCCCTTGCGCATGCAGGTGCTGCAAAACCTCCAGGTGCCCGTGGTGTGCTGCGGCACTGGCTGCGGTCACGTGCAGCGGCGCCCCCGCCCGCGCCGCCAGCCACTGGATTGTCTCCATGCTGCCACTGGCGGCGGCGCTGCGGGACAGGTTGGCCCAAGACCCCGGAGAGTACAGGATGCCACTGTCTGGGTTGCGATTCGCGGGCAGGCGGCACCCGGCCTCGTCCAACAGCCAGTTGGCTACCTCCAAGGACGCTGCATGCTGCACTGCAACATCCAGCACACGACTGTCTGTCACCGAGCACTGCTGCTCCTTGAGCCACTGCAGGAGAACAAGGTTGCTGGCTCGAGCGGCAGAGACCGCCAGGGCGGTGCCCGGCTTGTCAGCACCAGGGTTGGCCGCAGGGTGGCGCAGCAGCCACTCCACCTTGGCCTGCGCGTCAGGTGTGCGGGAGGCGGCGGCGAACTCCGTAACGCGGTCCCAAAGGACCTCGTCAAACCTCGTCTTGCCCCAGATGTCGTTGTTCCAGACGTGTCCGCGGTGCTGCTGCAGCAGTTCGGCTGCTTCCTGAAGCTCCTCCAGACTGCAGTACTGCGCCGCAGCCTGCAGCGTGCTGTTCGGCGAGAGGGGCACCCCGTGCTTCAGCATCCATCGCAGCAACCGCACGTGCCCCGCCCGCACCGCCGCCGTCCCGGGGTCGCTTCCCTGCCAGTCTATGCCGGGGAGGTAGGGCTCGTATCTGGAGCTTTCACTGCCTGCATGGAATCCCTGCACGTACGAGTAGTCCCGATCGCAGAGCTTGACGTAGCGCAGCTCCGGAAACAGACACGGTTGCACCAGCTGCCAGGCGATGCGCATGTTGGTCTCACCGCCGCTGGCGGCCGCCGTGTTGAGCACACGTCGCTTGCGCCGGAAGGTGAGGTGGCGCAGCGCCGCAGTTGCGCTGCCCTCAAACAAGGGCCAGCTGTCAGCGATATGCGCCGGCAGCGGCTGGGACAGGTGGGCGGTGCATTGGGCGGGGGAGGAAAAGCGCTGGGCTGCGTCCTTGAAGGCCAGTCGGCCGCTGCACGCCAGCTCGTTGGGGGACAGGAGCTCCAGGCAGTGCAGCATGAGGGCGGAGGGCAGCGAGGGGCCGCCCTCTGCGGCGCCGTCTGTGGCCACGGGGCCGTCGCCAGAGTTCCCTGCGTGGCTTTCGCTGCCCAGTCTCGCCCCCTTGCTGGTTACTGAAGCTGGAGGTGCGCAGACCTCCTGCCTGAGGCGCTTGCTTGGGCGCGATGGACAGGCGTCTGCAGAAATCTCCACCTGTGCCTCCAGGTGACGGCTGCCCTGGCCAGGGGGACTGCTACGGCGAGAAATACGCTGAGCGCCTGCTCCCTGGATAGCCTGCCTTGTTGCTGCGCGCGTCGTTCGCCTTATATCCATTGCGCAGCCTGCAGAGCGGATAGGTAAACGTATGAGAACAGTCTCAGACCCAAGAGCATGAGGCATTTGGGCGGGAAAACCACCGGGACGGCGCCAACGCTACATCGCAGGGAGTGCTTGGCATCGCTATAGCGGGTAAAACAGAAGGGATATTTGCCTCTGAGTAGCCCGAGGCGCTTAAGCTGATCCGGTGCGCCGACAGTTGTGCAACAGTGTAGAACTAACCAAGGCGGAAGAACACATGGTAGCTCGTACCAAAACTTACTGTTGTATATTGTTTGCTACAAGCTCCTGCCCTGGTCAGGGTCGTCCCCCCGAGGCCGAAGGGAACAAGCAACGGCCGCAGCGTTTCTTTGCGCTTGTATCTGGATGTAACCTAAGCGTAGTTGGTTCCACGCGGTTGCTCAAGGAAACTGCAAAGCGAGCGTCGTCAAGGCAACCTGGAAGAGCATACCGGTAACTGCATGACCGCCTGCCAGGCATGGACGGCAGATGCTGGGGGACTCCCCTGGTAGGGCTGGTGGAACGTGCAGACTAAGATGCAGCCCAGCTCCGCCATGGGCTTGCGCACATTGTATGGCAAGTAATGTAGTTTCCTGTCGCTGGTCAGGTGGCGCTGCTGGAAGGATGCCTGTGTTGCGTGTGAGCAGCAAAGCGCTGTCCACAGGGACTCCACGGGCGCTGCCCCCTTTCCTTTTGCCTGCACCTGACTGACAAACGTGCAGAAAGTGCAACTCACTTGTACGTCTGGGCCACCGTACGCCTCTTGGTCGTTCAACGTAGATTACACTGCAGTATTCGCTGTTACCTGGCAACAACACCAGCATAGCCTTACAACGCCCAAGGCAAGCTGTGGAGCCCAAACAGCACCGTACAGCCGTTACCAGGCTCCCCTGGACGTTACGTACCACCAGGTTCCAGGTACCACCCACCGCCTGTGCCAAACCGTGCTTTGACTCTTTGACTCTTCTGTCCCAAAGACGCTACGGTAGCACGCAGGTTGCGGTACACAGAGGTCTCTTGCAGTTAGTAGTCCTCAACAGGTAGACCAGTAGACCAAGGTAGACCAGGTAGACCAGGTAGACCAAGGAAACCACCCATAGCTCCACTCTGCGTATTGAATGTGAGCGCACATTTTGGGACATGCCTGATTTGGCGTCATGTGTCCGTGCAATCTGACGCCACATACCGGTGCGCTAACTCATCGTGACGGCACCAACACGCAGGACCACACCAAGCGTACCAGGTCTGCATGGCAGGTATCAGACGTGTACATGCACCGCCGCTTATCGGCTGCAAAAGACAGCCAAGTACTCCGAATCTCAGGTGCATCCACATGCATGAACTGCAAACACACATCAACGAAGGCATACCCAGGAATGAAAAGACCACATACCTGTGCGTCGTACCGTTAAAAAGTTACACCTTCCAACAAGTTGGCGGCGACCAGCAGTGGAACCGCATGCAGACAACGTCTGCAGAAGCAACAATGACAAACAGTAACACACAACATGCTGCATGCGGACAACTCTTACCTCCCAAGGGCATATCCAACAGCACGAACACCGCCCTCGAACCAGATCCCAAAGTACACGCATGCGAAGTGCTACATTCCAGTGCTTGTGTTTCGACTGTCCAAAGAAACCGGTACAAATACTACTCCTTATCCCACCAGCTCTAGTTGTATTGCCGCCTTGCATCAATGCCGTGTACATGCCCCTCGCCCCATCGCCAGCTCCCAGCACCCTTGAACCCCTACATCCCGGCACTCTCCACCTGCAGAAACCGCCACCTAGCCCTCCAGTCCCACGCCGCCGACACCGCGCATCCCACCAGCCGCCAGGCCACCGCCGCCGCCGTCAGCTGCCACCACCCCCACTGAGGCACCAACGGGCCCAGCCGCACACCCTCCACCACAACCAGCACAGGTGTGACCTGCACCACCTGGCCTAGCCCCAGCTGTTGCATGCTGGGCACCAGCACCCCACGGAACGCGGCGAAGAACACGGCCACCTGCACCGTGCCCGCGTACACCGCGTCAATGGAGGGCGGCTGCGCGACCGCAATGCCGTACAGCAGCGCCAGCAGCGCCGTGCCGTACAGTGCTGTCACCACCTCGTAAAGGCCCTCCAAGTCACCTCCCCAGGACACGACCAGCTGCCCCACGCTCCCGCTCGAGCCCGCTGCCCCTGCTCCACTCATGCTGCTCGCCGCTGCTGTCCCCACCGACCCATGGGTCTCCTGTCCATGCCGTAACCCTTGCCGTGCAGCCGCCCCTCTGCTGCTGCTGCTCCTCCCCCGGCTCGCCAACACTAGTGCCAGGTACCCCAGCACGTCGGCAGCCCACGTCACCAGGTACAGGAGCGCCGTCGCCGCCACGTCCGCTGCTCGCTGCCCCTCCACCACCGCCCGCAGCAGCACACACACAAACGGCTGCGCGGTCAGCAGCAGCAACATGGGGGCCATCCGCAGCCGCCCCGCGCCGCGCCACGCCCGGAAGGCGGCCTCGCGGGACGCCGGCCGGAAGCCGCTGAGCATGTGGCGCAGTGTAGGGCGAGGGACGGGGCCGCACGCGCAGGGGTGTTGCCTGGTGCTGGGAGCTGTGTCGTGGGGTAGCAACTTGGGGCCGGAGGATGTGGTGCCGCCACCTGCGGCGTGCGAGGCCGTTGGCTTGGGGGCTTCCTTGGTGTCACCGTCGTTGCAGACGCGGCTTTTGCTCGTGCAGCTGCGCTCTGATGCTGCCATAGGGGCATCGTACTGGGGACTGTTAGGGTCTAGCGCTGGCAGCTGTGGGCCTGGAGCTGCCTGCGCCACGGCCGCATCCGGGGGTGTCGAAGCTGTGGCTGGTGACGGCTGGGCCGAGATCCCCAGGGCGGCTGCAGTCGCGGGCATGTGGTTCGCCCTCAGGTAGGCAGCAAGGGAGTCCCGCACTCGCCGCAAGCTGCCTCCGCCGCACGGGTGCGCACCCACCACCCGCCCCAGTTGGTCCTCCGGATACCCGCCGCCGCCGGGCCCTCCCAGTAGCACGCTACGGTTACTCCGTCCGGCACACGTGGCCACCAGGTAGTACGACATGTCGTGCAGCAGTGGGAGCACGCTGCCGTATCGCCTGTACACGGTCTCTGGTACCATCGACGCGCCTGCTGCAGGTGCGCCTCCTTGCCCAACGGTCTGCGGACCCACAGGAGCTGTAACGCCAACACACAGCTCGCCGGGGCCGGCGCCCGCTTCTCCACACCCAACAGCCGCCTGGATGGCCGCAGTGCGGCGGTCACGCTTCTGCCCAACCAGGCCGCCGCCGGCGCCCACCAGGCCGCACACCTCCTCGGCCGCTGCTGCGGGCAGCACCAGCAGCGGCGCAGAGAAATGCACTAGGGGCGCGGCGCTCGCCCCACTGCGTGTGGTAGCCCCGGCTGCCGGTGCTGCTTCGCCTCCCTCGAGCTCCACGGGATTACTGCTGCTGCTGACGCCGCCGCCGCGGCTGTTGCTGCTGTTGCTGGGGCCGTTCCTCCCGCCTCCTGGAGAAGCTGCCTGCATGCCCCCTGCGCCCTGCCCGACTACCACGTCGCCGTGCTCAGGTGGCAAGAGCATCAGCTGCAGAACCGACGCAGCCCTCCTGGTCGCAGCCGCCTTCCTGCCTACCGTCTACCCCGTCACCTCCCAAGCAACCCTCCTGCTCGTAACCCGGGGAGCTCACCCCACACCCAGGCAGCTCCACCTTCACCTCCAACCCCACGCGCTGCATCCCGGCGCACAACGCCACAGGCACCTCCGCCAGCACCACAGCAGCCCCTGCTGGGTCCCTGCCGCAGCTAACCCGCATCTCCTCACCGCCCTGCTTTCTCCTCCGCGCTTTTTCCGCCCCCCTGCCCTGCACCCCTGCTCCCAGACTGCCTCCTTGCCTGCCCCCGCATGACTCCTGACCTAAAGCCCCGTCACCTGAGGCATAAGCGCCCTCCACCTCAATGGCGCGGGTGACCTCGTCCTCGTGCTGCCGTACGCCTGCCCCTCCCTCCCACGCCACCACCAGCCGGGCTCGCTGCCGCACAGGGCTGTCCACCAGCAGGGATACACTGAGGGGCAGCCGGCTGCTCGTGTTGACCCCTGTGCTCGGGTGTTCCACGTCCACAACACAGCCTCCGTCGGCCGGCCGTTGGCTGCTGCTGGTGCTGCCACTGCCAATGCTGCAAACAAGAGCGGCTGGGCCTGCGCTTTTCCCGGTTGGCCGCATCGGCGCTGCGGGTGGCCATAGGTCCAGCAGCCGGACAGCCGTTGGCGCTGACGCAAGAGTAACGGGACCAGCAGCGGCAGCACCATGAGAGCTAGCGGCTGCAGCGGCTGCCGAGACTCGCGCCCGGCCTGCCATGTCACACGGCGCAGGCCGCGGTTGCTGGCTGCTGGCTTCAGGTGCCGCGAGGTTCCCCGCCAAGCCCTGCGTGGGCTGTGCTGCTAGTGCTGCTGCTGCTTCTGCTTCTGCGGCGGCGGCGGCGGCCCCGCCCACCGCCCCCCACTGCACCTCCACGCCCGCCAGGTCGCCAGGCTCTCCAGGCAAGGCGGAGCGAACGGCCTCCAGCGCATCCTCGTACAGGCAGTCAGGCGGAAAATGCACGAACGCCGCTGCTGCTGCATCACGGGAAGCATCGGCACCCTCTGGTCCTGGTGCCCGCTGCTCCTCCCCGGCAGCATCCTCTACGGGTGCGTCCGCTTCCGGGATGACGGACCTAACCCACATCAGCAGCTGGGCGCAGCCCTTGACAACCGTGCTGCTGGCCCGGGCCCCGCTGAGGCTGGACACGGGAGGGCCCCCGACCGGACGGTAGTGACGCTGGTGCGAGCGGTGGTGTTGGGTGCGGTGTTGTGGGCCGGAGGACAGCAGCGGGCTGCAGCTGTGCAGGATGGCGGGTGCGGAGGCCTGCAGCCGAGGGGCGTACTGCTGGAAGGAGCCGGGATGGGAGCGCACCTGCAGGCAGACGGAGAGTCAGGGAGCGGGGGCACAAGGGGGGCAGCAGGATAGGAGATGGGCTTTTGCCGTGCGCTGTGCAGCAGGTGCCTCATGGATTCCACGTCGGCCGTTGCCTCACAAAATTGTACACAAAATTGTGGCACAGGCTGCGGTGAGCCCAACAACCCTTCTGGTTTGCCTGACTGAACTTATGTACGCTCATTCTGCTTTACGTTCACAACCTTCCTTTGCTTGGCCGCTTTGTGGTTACCCACCTTGACGGATAGAAAGGAGAGCCGGGTGACGGCGTCGTACTGCAAGCTCCGGGACAGCACGTGGGACGGCTGCTCCGACTGCACACCGTCGTCACCCCGGCTGCTGCCACAACAGCCCCCGCAGCCCTCGCCGCTGACCCCGCCACTGCCGAAACTGGACACGCAACCACCTCCCTCCTGCACCCCACCTCCGCACCCCGCCACACCACCGCCACCACCAGGCCGCCGGGAGCATGCCTCCACGCAACCTGCGCCCCCCGGCACCACCCCCTGCTGTGATGACCCATCAGCGGTTCCTCCCTCAGCTGATACGAACCCGCTGCCCTCACGACGTAACCGCCGGCCCACGGGCGGACGCACGTGATGCACGAGCTGCGCCGGCTGTGCTGAGTATGGACCAGGCATCACGGGTGCAAGCCGCCCGTACGGCGCGCTTGAGTCATCGCCCGCTTCAACATCTGCTGCCGCTCCGGCTGTGCGCCCACACCGGCGCACCACCTCGCACCCCACCGCCCACACCAGGCACACGGCTGCGGGTGCTGCGGCCATGGCGTGCGGGGACAGCAGCCGGGGCATGAGCTGCTGCAGCTGTGCTCCGAAGCCGGGCAGCAGCGCGCACAGCAGGAGCAGCAGCAGCACGGGCAGTAGCGGCGCCAGGCCGTGGGCGAGGATCTGCAGGGGCGGTCGCAAAGTACGACGTGACAGAGGTGCGTGGGTTAGTGTTGGGAGCGAGTTGGCTTCTTCCCTAGGGTGCGCTGCGTGCTGCAGTGTAGTTGAGGTCACGCACCTGCGCGCCTGCGGTCGCCGACGTCCCGGCCCCCGCACTCGCAGCAGCAGGGAACCTATGGACCCATGTGTTCCTTGCCCACAGCCGATCTCTTGCTGCCCGCTGATGCACTGACTGCTCCATTGCAGTTTTGGCTCCGCCGCTGTGGGGCCAGGGTCGGCCCGTCACGCAGACATGACTGCCGCGGGCGTCGGCCAGTAACTGTGCGCTTGACACGTGCGGCAGCTGCAGCTGCAGCTCGGTCTGCCGCGCCGCGATGCCGGTATCCCTTTCTGACTCAGGCGCCAGGGCAGCGGCGCAGTCCTGCGAGGAGTTGCCCAGCAGTAGGAGCATCGAGATGAAAAGCTTAACAACGCGCAGTTTCCTTAGCAATGGTGCCGGTAGGTATCCTATCGTGCTGAGCCTTTCGGAGTGCCGCTGCCCAATCGTAAGTGACCCGTGGGTCTGCGATCTAGTCGCGATGAGCATATAATGACCCACCGGTGCCGAACTTTGCCAACTCAGCGTTGGAGGACTGTCGAAGCACCGCAGTGCCTGTCTGCTTAGGCTAGCACCACAATGGATTGCTTAAGCAAGCACCACAATGGAGTCCGAGTCCGCCGTCAGCCTACAACCAGCGCAATTACCGTCCAGCGGTCAGTCGAAGCTATATGCATGCCCATTGCACATCGGCAGTAAGCCCAAGAGTTGCTGAATGTATGTAGCGATGCTTGGCAGGTCTGCGACTGGTGTAGGGGAGCTCAAATCCTAAGTCTTGGAGCGCCCGAAGGGCTTCGCGGCACAGGTTATGCGTCAGCGGGTCCAAACACTTGCCTCGAGCACACCTACACTTGAAACTGGAAAGTCCCTTGTATCCTTACATGCCAATGACCTTCCGTAGTACCGGTGAGCAAGGAGCGCCTTCGTTTGAACCGTCGATAGCGCTGCGTTCGCCGTCTCGAAGATCCGATAGCACTGAAAAGCCTGCTGCACCCGCGGCATTGAAAGTTATGTACTGCGAGCGTGCGAGGTGCGTCAGAAGGTCTCCAGGGGATTCGGTTCAGCAATGGCAATCCGGAGCTTTTCGACTCTGCGCGAGTAGCGCTTGCGTTTCAAAGCAGCTCCGGCAGCATGGAAACAAGCTGTTGGATTATAATTGAGCCATACTAAGATACATACGGCTAGTCTCGGTGAAGCAGCTGCAGCGGTGTGCTCACATGGCCCTCACGCCTCGGGTTCGTGGGTTCCCCATGCCAGCACTTCGGCCGAGCATGGGTGTCAGGTCCTTACATACAGCCTCGCCTTACGGTTGCATACCGTCGCTCGAGGATACCGTGGTGTCTCCAGGAAGGGCAGATGGAACAAGTTTGAAACGTGAGTCCCAAGGCTGCCACACTGTGCCACGCGTGCGAAGGCACCAGCAGGAGCGTGCGTTACGGCAAGCAGGCCCTTCGGATTGTCCATTGCAATGTATCAGCAGTACACCCCTGGTGTTGACAAGCCCATCCAGGCCCATCGTGCTTGCCCACGGGCGGCAGGGGAGCACCTCACCAATTTAACAAAAAACTCCGGCTGGCGTACAGTGGGGAAGGGGGACCATGGAGGATACACGCCTCGTTCCGTCCTGTGTTGCCGTCCCTGTTTTCTGAATCGTGCCAGCGAAGGCACCAGCAGGAGCAGGGGAGAGGGGTGTGCAACTGGGCCCCATGCAGGGGATGTTGCGCCAAAATCAAACCTGCGACCACATGACAAGCGCCCGGACTTGTTCCATTATATAACTGTGACCTAGATACATCGTTTCCGCGCCGCGGGACACCAATCGGCCCCACTCGGGGCAGGACCGTTCCACCGGCGCGAGGACATGTAGGCCGGAGAGGCCCGACAACAGCACCAAGGAAGCCGCACCTCACTACGTGCTTAGATGTGACATGAATAAGTCTTGTGTGCCTTGTGGCCGTGGCTGACTGCCATATGACACTCCTGGACCCGGAAATTCTTGTCCGTGAAACTCATTGCGACTGGCGGGGACGTGCAGAACCTCACAGAGGCGAGGCAACCCCCGCAGTCCATAGCCATATGTGTCTAGTTGATGAGTGCACGCCGGCTTTCCGCGGCGGGGCGCGGCCGCACTTGCATAGCGGCCTCCAACCTGCCGGGTCTGAACGCCGACACGCAGTCGGTGGTCCCTCCCCTGCTCCCGCCGCTGTCATTCGCCAGTACCGCCCCTTGTCAAGCAGCCCCACCGTCTGATCCGTCCAACAAGCAACGGTGTGAAATATTGAGAATGACACAGATTCACAGCACAAGAGTACAACAACACTTATCCCACACAATCACCCACGTGTGCCGTGCTGTACTGCCTGTGCGGCTCAGCAAATCCTCTGGATATTGTCACCGTATTCTTTTTGCATGCTGTCGTAGTTTCTGCTACGCATCACTACACTACACACCAGGCCTGGAGTCCCCCTCTTGACCAAGCAGGCAGCACATAACTACCAGGGTTCAGTACCTCCCCAGCCCTTGACGGCAGGGGCAGGGGAGGTATTCAGCAGTCCCTCGCCCATGCAAGCCGACCTAGCAGCTATTCCAGATATGTCCAAGCGCCTTCACGATTGGTGGAACTTCAAAGATATCAAGCTACCTTGCCCTACCATCCAAGTGCATGCATAAAACCAGTTCAAGTGTGCCTTATCTTAGCATAACACCAAATCTCAGCGTTAAGATGGGAGGGGAGGGGTGCCCCGGTGTAATCTTACTCTAAAGCACTGCCGGGTCCCCAGCGTTAGTGTGAGGCACCCCTTGGCAGCTTTAGAATGGTATTAGTGAGCCACAGGTGCTTTAGCTGTGCGTTTTAGTGTTAGGAGGGCTTGGACCCGTCCTGTGGTACGGTGTTACCTTCAGACTTAAGCACTGCGTGCTGGATTTAAAGCAGGGGAGACCCACGCTGCCGTGTGTGCTATGCTCCTTCCGCTGTGGGTCTGTATTCCGTGGCGGGGCACCTGCCTGAGGTCGACTCTGGGACCTTGGCGTATGACGTTCACATATTTTAATGCTTATGGGGGGCACGGCGTCCAGGTTGGTCCAAGGCGACCGAGCCAGTCACCACCAAGGTACCTTATCGCCACCAGGGGACATTCCTTCTGGTGTCCTGTCCCGCCACCGTTGCGTGCTGCAGGAGGAACGTCAGGTGAAAACACCCAATAGCACCGCTGTCGATGAGCGTATCCAGGCGCATCTTCAATGGGTATGTGGGTTCCGCAGCACCCAAATAGTGACCTTCCTGGAGCAGCACAGACTGCGGGCAGCCAGAAGGCTCAAGTGAGCGTGCAGGGGCTAGCCGGCAGCGCCCATGCACACAATTGATACAGTGCCTGTAACCTGTCATTACAAGCCCGTTACAAGCATTGTAACGTGCTTGTGCATCCTGGACGCACCCCTCAACACTGCTGCACCGACAGGGAAGCTCTTTACCGCAACACTGGTCCCCCCCCAAGGGTACATGTACGTCTGGCTGCATCACACAGGTCCGCAGCACGGCACCCCGCATATATATATGGCCGGTCAGGGAAGCATGATGACGGCAGGGTCTGGACGAGTGATGTGCATGGCATCGTCCTGCAGGTGAGATGCGGCAGGAAGGTACAAAGGGAAATGCCACCGAGGCAACCTGTTCGTGATCAAATGAAGCTCTGGAGTTACAGCACATGTAACCTTGGACACAGGGCTGAACGGAGCCGTTACTGTACTTGTAACCCAATTGTAACCCACTCAGCGGTCAGAGCCAAATGGGATGCGCACAGGGTGGGTGCCCGTCCTGGGGTGTCTTTGGTGCATGCCAGGCAATGCACGTACGACCAGGGCTACTACCTACCAGGCAGCGAATTGCAACGCCACTATTGCCACTATTTGTACCTTGTACTTCCATACATACTTGCTTTGAACCATGGACTCGAAGTCGCGCAAGCGTGCAGCTCCCGTGCAGGTCCGCAGCCGGTAAACACCGAAACGCCCTTTCTCTAACAACAATCAGTTGACATATGGTACCTTGGTGTTGAGATTATCACATCGTTACTGCAGGAGGCCGGTCAAAAAGAACACGTGCAAGCGCCGACACGCAAGCCCCGATGGATCTGCTGCAGCTTCGGCCGCTGGCAACGTCGTCGCGGAGCCGCAGCGGGACCAGGTGGTCCCCGAGAGCATGGACCACGACCGTATGTGGTAAGTTCCAACTTCACGCGGCAGGGAAGGGCGTAATTGCCACGGGCATGTTTGCAATCGCCGCGATGACACACTGCGCTACCCGCCCCTATCGTCGCAGGAATGTTGACCCGTACAAGAGGGTGAAGGCTGTGGTGTACATGGAGGGCGTGCCTGTCCAGGTTCTGTACGGCGGCGAGAACGACGGCTACATCAGTGGCCTCAAGGCCTTCACCGCGCCCGCCGCACGGGGCAAGATGGCCCGCCTGTTTGGCATCAGCAGAACGAGGCCTGCAAGTGACCAACCCGGCTTGCTGCCCCTCCCTGCTTGGGCCGGATGGTGCTGCGCGTTGCCAGTGGTGCAGGGGTCTCACTCCCCCCTGCACCGCAGCCAGCGGCGGGTCTCAATCCCCACCGCTCGGTCCATGGCATATTGCGCTGCCCTGCTTGGGCCGGATGGTGCTGCGCGTTGCCAGTGGTGCAGGGGTCTCACTCCCCCCTGCACCACAGCCAGTGGCGGGTCTCAATCCCCACCGCTCGGTCCATGGCTTATTGCGCTGCCCTGCTTGGGCCGGATGGTGCTGCGCGTTGCCAGTGGTGCAGGGGTCTCACTGCCCCCTGCACCGCAGCCAGCGGCGGGTCTCAATCCCCACCGCTCGGTCCATGGCTTATTGCGCTGCCCTGCTTGGGCCGGATGGTGCTGCACGTTGCCAGTGGTGCAGGGGTCTCACTGCCCCCTGCACCGCAGCCAGCGGCGGGTCTCAATCCCCACCGCTCGGTCCATGGCATATTGCGCTGCCCTGCTTGGGCGGGATGGTGCTGCGCGTTGCCAGTGGTGCAGGGGTCTCACTCCCCCCTGCACCGCAGCCAGCGGCGGGTCTCAATCCCCACGGCTCGGTCCATGGCATATTGCGCTGCCCTGCTTGGGCCGGATGGTGCTGCGCGTTGCCAGTGGTGCAGGGGTCTCACTGCCCCCTGCACCACAGCCAGCGGCGGGTCTCAATCCCCACCGCTCGGTCCATGGCTTATTGCGCTGCCCTGCTTGGGCCGGATGGTGCTGCGCGTTGCCAGTGGTGCAGGGGTCTCACTGCCCCCTGCACCGCAGCCAGCGGCGGGTCTCAATCCCCACCGCTCGGTCCATGGCATATTGCTCCGCCCTGCTTGGGCCGGTTGGTGCTGCACGTTGCCAGTAATGCAGGGGTCTCATTACAGCGTGTTTAGAGGGATGCATGGGTTAGAGGGATGAATGGGTTGGACAAGGTGCATGGCTTGAGGGCTTGCTAGCAGGGCATGGGCCTTTATTTTGCATGGGACGTACGGCATGGTGGTATGTCTAGGAGCACTGCGGCAGCTCTGGGGTGCTGGATGTGTGGAGCCAGGCTGGCGGCTGCGGCTGCGCCTGGGGCTTGGGCTTGTGGTGGCGCTGGCATTTAATAATGCGCCTACATGCACCTGCATGTGCTGTGTCAAGCCTGGTCCTGCTGGGTTCTATGGTGTGCTCCAGTGTTGTGTCTGCAAACGCCCTTGGGTGGCCGGCCGCTGTGTTTTGTGATTATGAGACTCTTGCTCTTGCTAACAGGTTGTAGCAGCACGACTAAGCAGGGCACCACGACTGAGCAGAGCACCCTTGCTTGATCACCCTTTTGTACAACAACGTTGCAGGCCTCCCACCCTAGTACACGCACGCTGCGGTGGTGCAGGGGACGGTGCACGGCAGGCGCTGGCGAGATGTCATGCCACGTGCCTTGCCAGCCGCCTGCCCATGCACCCTACCGTGCAGAGCTTAATGAATATGCAGCAATGCCTTCGTACTAACGTTATAATGCGCGGTCATGTTCAGGCTCTTGTGCCATGGCGCTGTTGCACTGCGAACTTCAGCAAAACGTTTACCCATGCCTGGCGCGTACATGCTTGTCACACAAGCATTGTGCGTATGTTAAGCATATTGTATATTATGACGCCTAGGGGACGCTTAGCAGCAACCGCAGAAAGCAGAGGTGCGCGCGGCGTCCAGGTTGGCCCAAAGGCGACCGAGCCAGTCGCCTTTTAGCAACCAGGGGAGTCCTCTCCTGTCCCGCCACGGCTGCGTGCAATAGGAGCAGGTTGGGTGCAAGCACCCGATTGTACAGGCGCTACTGATCTTTCTTGACGGCATCTTCATTGGGTTTGTGCGTTCTGCAGCACCCCAACACGGACCTGGAGCAGCACAGACTGCAGGCAGCCAGGGGCCCAAGCTGCAGGGCACGGCCAGCCAACAGCACGCATGCAAACCGTGGTTGCAGTGCCTATAACCTGTTGTTACAGGTCGTTACAAGCACTGTAACGTGTTTGTGCGTGCCGTACGCGCTCCTCAGCGCTGCTGCACCGACGGGGAAGCTCTTTGCCGCAACACTGGTGCCCCAGGAGGGTGCATGAACGCCTGGTGGTCATGACGGTGGTAGCTTCAGCTGCATAGCAACGTAGCTCCTGATTCAGTCCTTACATGATACTTCCCTCAAGTGTCTTCTCCACGTGGGGCAGCTAAGCGCTGCCATACGAGCCCTGCTCCGTATGGCATACATCCTCGAGTGGGGCTCCTCCCCGCCACACAGAGGAATGCCACATGTTCCTGAACGTAGGAAGCTTAGATATGAGGTTACAGCACGCGTAACCTTACATACAGAAAGGAACCGTTACTGTACTTGTAACCCACTCAGCAGCACCTGTATGGTGCTGCGGGGTAGTACACGCACGCTGCGGTGGTGCAGGGGACGGTGCACGGCAGGCGCTGACGAGATGCCATGCCACGTGCCTTGCCAGCCGCCTGCCCATGCACCCTACCGTGCAGAGCTTAATGAATATGCAGCAATGCCTTCGTACTAACGTTATAATGCGCGGTCATGTTCAGGCTCTTGTGCCATGGCGCTGTTGCACTGCGAACTTCAGCAAAACGTTTACCCATGCCTGGCGCGTACATGCTTGTCACACAAGCATTGTGCGTATGTTAAGCATATTGTATATTATGACGCCTAGGGGACGCTTAGCAGCAACCGCAGAAAGCAGAGGTGCGCGCGGCGTCCAGGTTGGCCCAAAGGCGACCGAGCCAGTCGCCTTTTAGCAACCAGGGGAGTCCTCTCCTGTCCCGCCACGGCTGCGTGCAATAGGAGCAAGGTTGGGTGCAAGCACCCGATTGTACAGGCGCTACTGATCTTTCTTGACGGCATCTTCATTGGGTTTGTGCGTTCTGCAGCACCCCAACACGGACCTGGAGCAGCACAGACTGCAGGCAGCCAGGGGGCCCAAGCGGGCGTGCAGGGCACGGCCAGCCAACAGCACGCATGCAAACCGTGGTTGCAGTGCCTATAACCTGTTGTTACAGGTCGTTACAAGCACTGTAACGTGTTTGTGCGTGCCGTACGCGCTCCTCAGCGCTGCTGCACCGACGGGGAAGCTCTTTGCCGCAACACTGGTGCCCCAGGAGGGTGCATGAACGCCTGGTGGTCATGACGGTGGTAGCTTCAGCTGCATAGCAACGTAGCTCCTGATTCAGTCCTTACATGATACTTCCCTCAAGTGTCTTCTCCACGTGGGGCAGCTAGCGCTGCCATACGAGCCCTGCTCCGTATGGCATACATCCTCGAGTGGGGCTCCTCCCCGCCACACAGAGGAATGCCACATGTTCCTGCCTGAACGTAGGAAGCTTAGATATGAGGTTACAGCACGCGTAACCTTACATACAGGGCCGAAAGGAACCGTTACTGTACTTGTAACCCACTCAGCAGCACCTGTATGGTGCTGCGGGGAGTACACGCACGCTGCGGTGGTGCAGGGGACGGTGCACGGCAGGCGCTGACGAGATGCCATGCCACGTGCCTTGCCAGCCGCCTGCCCATTGTGCGTATGTTAAGCATATTGTATATTATGACGCCTAGGGGACGCTTAGCAGCAACCGCAGAAAGCAGAGGTGCGCGCGGCGTCCAGGTTGGCAAAGGCGACCGAGCCAGTCGCCTTTAGCAACCAGGGAGTCCTCTCCTGTCCCGCCACGGCTGCGTGCAATAGGAGCAAGGTTGGGTGCAAGCACCCGATTGTACAGGCGCTACTGATCTTTCTTGACGGCATCTTCATTGGGTTTGTGCGTTCTGCAGCACCCCAACACGGACCTGGAGCAGCACAGACTGCAGGCAGCCAGGGGGCCCAAGCGGGTGTGCAGGGCACGGCCAGCCAACAGCACGCATGCAAACCGTGGTTACAGTGCCTATAACCTGTTGTTACAGGTCGTTACAAGCACTGTAACGTGTTTGTGCGTGCCGTACGCGCTCTCAGCGCTGCTGCACCGACGGGGAAGCTCTTTGCCGCAACACTGGTGCCCCAGGAGGGTGCATGAACGCCTGGTGGTCATGACGGTGGTAGCTTCAGCTGCATAGCAACGTAGCTCCTGATTCAGTCCTTACATGATACTTCCCTCAAGTGTCTTCTCCACGTGGGGCAGCTAGCGCTGCCATACGAGCCCTGCTCCGTATGGCATACATCCTCGAGTGGGGCTCCTCCCCGCCACACAGAGGAATGCCACATGTTCCTGCCTGAACGTAGGAAGCTTAGATATGAGGTTACAGCACGCGTAACCTTACATACAGGGCCGAAAGGAACCGTTACTGTACTTGTAACCCACTCAGCAGCACCTGTATGGTGCTGCGGGGTAGTACACGCACGCTGCGGTGGTGCAGGGGACGGTGCACGGCAGGCGCTGACGAGATGTCATGCCACGTGCCTTGCCGGCAGCCTGCTCTGCTGTTATATCACTTCCATGTGCCTTTTCTCTTAAATCTTTACACCGGATGTACGCAGCACCGGCGAGGCACAGGACCGGAAAGGGGAGGTGGCTGCCCCATCCAGTACGACAATGCAACAACGCCTGAACGTTCTTGGCTTCCTTGTCTGGACATACAGCTTCATACAATTAACTTACTATTAGGTACATAGGCCATTTGGAAGATGGCTGAGTTTAATTCTCACAATAAGCACGTCTCAGCAATTGCGACTTGGTCAACATCCTGCCATGGCACAACGGAGTGTCGCGGCGCAGCAGCAACCGACGCTATACCAGTATATTGGTATGAGCTTATTGTCCTTTACGTCGCGCCTGTCGGGCGTCCTTTGGCGGCATAACATGAACTGCTGTCAATCCTTCCTTCCTGGTTTACTCCCGCTTCCTTCTAATGAACAATTTTAAGGGTATTGCAATGGGTAAGTTTGAAAGCAGCATGTTGCTCGTAAGCTCGGCCGTCGGTGTGCAGTAGCACCATTGCAAGTGCGGAGGCCCACATATCTGATGGCTACCAGCTTCTTGACTGCTGCAGATCCTTCTTAAATCATGGTGAATAAAAGGACAAGATGCTGGAGGGCTCCCCTCCTCGGGCGCGTGCTAAATATTTGCAGTCAACGCCCATCGCTGTGCCTGTAACGTATCAGCTTTCCCAGGCAAGTCAACTCATGCCAAGGCAGTATTACATGTGTGAACTAGATGCACATGCTCTTGCCGGTCCTGACCCAGGCGAGACGAGGTTGTGTTACAGCACTAGCCACACCAGTTGAGGCTGCCACAGCCTACCAGAGGGGTATACACTGCGTGTCACCGACAGTCATCTTGATGCCCTAATCCTTGACGTTGGGACAGTTCTGTATCACGGACCTGGGCTGTTGTGCAGTTCCACTGAGTCATTTGTCTTACCCTGCGGGTTCCACACCCCTGCCCCAGGTTGGCATGCAATGTTCCGTACCAAAGGAGCGAAAGATGGCCAAAAGTGATGGCTTCCCGTCAAGGCGCACAGTGTTAGGATAGCAGTGTGTTCGTTTTCTCTGGCGCTGTGTCTGCAAGAAACCAGGCTCGTGGCAGGATGAACAGTTGTGATCCCCTGCTGCTGAGTCACTGCTGGTTTTAATAGGGAAGCATAAGCGCCCATGATAGGTGGGCTGTGCTGGGTTTGTGGTGTATACACACGGCGTATGCCTACAGAGTTTCATGCAAGGCGATTATGGCGCTAGTACTGCTAAGGAGGTGAACTTCGCTGTGTGGTGGAATGTGGTGCGGCAACACGGCAGTATGTACCAGGACAAGACTAGGGAAGGGTCATGTGCACTGAATTTTCCGAGGGATGCACTATGGCCCTTAATCAGCATCTTGCTCTACCTGTGTAAAATACTT
This sequence comes from Chlamydomonas sp. KOR1, assembly GCA_036984285.1. Classification (NCBI taxonomy): domain Eukaryota; kingdom Viridiplantae; phylum Chlorophyta; class Chlorophyceae; order Chlamydomonadales; family Chlamydomonadaceae; genus Chlamydomonas; species Chlamydomonas sp. KOR1. The sequence goes on along the minus strand of BQMZ01000404.1, from coordinate 500,955 downwards.
GACTTGTTACTGCTCGCATGTCAGTACCATACAACAAGGTCCCCGGCGGCATAGCACAGAGGCAGAACACCATAGGGCAAGAGCAGCAGAGGGCAGTTCTGGCTCATAACACCGTAAGCCTAAGCCAGGGGAGGCCTGCCCCCTAACTCCTAACACCTTAAGCCTAAGCCAGGGGAGGCCTGCGCTGCCCCCTAACTCCTAACACCGTAAGCCTAAGCCAGGGGAGGCCTGCCCTGCCCCCTAACTCCTAACACTAAGACAAAGCAGGGCACTGGTCCCTCCTCATGCCTAACATCGTAAGATAAGTTTGGGACACCCCAGTGTCCCACTTCTGGTTTAAGTACATCCTAACACCATCTAAAGCACCCTAACACCGGTGTTTGTGTCAGTTTAAGGCGCGTTAGGGAGGACTTGAGAAGCCCCTTCTCCAGTGGGATTTAGGGTGTTAAACCGGTGTTAGGCGTGCATTTGGATGGTAGGGTTGCCACCCAAGTACCACGCACACATACTTCGCACACTCCGGTGCTCGTGGGCTAGGGGCGCTGGGTGGGGGCTCTTTGCCTGGGGCGGCCGTCGGGCTTGCTGTTCGCGTGGCGCCGCTAATGTGCTTTTACCGCCCGTAAAGGGAGGGTCGCGCTTAGATCGCGTTTACGTGAGCTCTACGCTCCTGAGCCACGTAATCCGCTCACACGTGATCTGTACAACCCCGTCAGACCACCGCCTAGCCTGCGTGCACCTCCTCCCCAAGACCCCGCTTCCTGCGGGGCCGGGCCTGCCGAGGGTTCGGCTCCACTTCACTTCGCACCCCGACCTGTTGGCCGGGATGCGTGAGTGGGTGGCACAGGCGCCAGCGGTGGATGAGGCACCGGCGCAGCTGGTGGCCTGGTGGTCGGGGTTTAAGGAGCGGCTTACAGCCATGGCGGCGTGGCTTAACAGGACGGCCCTGTAAGCGGCTAAATGCCCAACCCTGCCATGCATGGTTTTCCCGCTGTTATTGGTATCAGAGCAGTTGATCACCCCACCAAGTAGCCATTGGTGTGTGCAGAGAACCTGCACGTGGGATCACAGTTGCGAACAGAATAAGGCTGGTGTGCGCCGGTTAGGTGCGCTGGCGTTTTGCGTTGCGTCTCAAAACGCCTTGTTCCGATAGGAACGTGTCCACCATCTCCGAGATTAGGAGATCACGGCGGAGCTCTCTCTCTGGTTCCCATGTGTCATGTTCAGGCCCAAAGCCTTCCCACTTGACCAGGAACTCCCTGACCTTAGTGCGACCAGCTGTAGCACGCTCTCTCATGCGGAGTATGCTCCGGGTCGCAGGGACTCTCCCTTCTGAGGGGGGGGATGTAAGCGGCTAAATGCCCAACCCTGCCATGCATGGTTTTCCCGCTGACAGGCCCAGGGGCGCCGCCAGGGTAAGGGCGCGCGTACAGAGCAGGCTGTAGCAGCGCTGCAGCAGGCGGAGCAGGCGGCGTTTGCAGCGCCGCAGGACCCACAGGCCATAGCGGCCCTTGTTGACGCCCAGGCGGAGCTGGCAGCAGCAGTACGTACCGATGCAGGGCCCGCGGCCCAAGCAGCGCGCAAGATGGGCCTGCGCGACGGTGAACGCCCATGCGCCAGCCTTACAGCGTTCGTCCGCAATACTAGCGCCAGCCCCCCGCCTGTGTGTCTGCAAGCCCTGGACGGCACGCGAGTGTCGGAACCAGGACGCCTGCCGCAGGTGATTGCAGACTACTGGCGGGAGATCAGCAAGGCGCCTTCCGCTCAGTCCGCAGCAGACACAGCAGCCAAGGAGGCGGACCGGGCCGCTGTTCTGGCCGCCTTGGCCGCTGACGGCGCCGCGACTTACCCCAGAACAGGCAGCGGAGGTGGGGTGCGTTCACCCTACAGGAGGTGACCGCAGCGCTGCGCCGCACGGCTCCCGGTAAGGCCCTGGGTGGGACGGAATTCCGACGGACCTGTACCGCAAGCTGTGGCGGCAGCTGGGCCCGACGGTGACCGACCTGTTCTCAGCCATTGGCAGCACAGGGCAGCTACCCAACAGGTTCCTGGAGGGCAGCATCTCCGTGCTGTTCAAAAAAGGCGACCCCACGGCCCCGGGCAACTATCGCCCCATCACCCTGTTGTGCTCCGACTACCGGCTGCTCACCAAGGTGCTGGCCACGCGGCTGGGCAAGGCCCTATCAACCGTCATCTCGCCTGAGCAGTGCGCCTTCCTGCCCCTCCGTCGCATCGGGGCCAGCATCTTCTTCCTGCGCCACTGTAAGCGACAGGTTTCCTGGCGTTACAATCCCTAAGTCCCTCAAGGGGACATCCCCTGGGATACCGACAGGGTCACCCCTGCAAAGGTCCCTCCTGCCAATAGGATATATCAAGAATATACCAAAGCAGAATAGCACTATCTAATGTGCAATAACCGCGCTATGTGCGTAAGGTTAAGAGCCTCGAATGGTCTCTCATTCGGATCTCAAACGTGCCCGTACACGACTCTCCCGCGGTGTGATAGGTCATGGACTACGAGGGTCCTGGGTCTTCGATGGCCCTCACGCCGATACATTGGAACCTATATCTTATTACTTTGCTCCTTTTATAGTCGTTTATGCTTCCGCTGGACAGTAAGTCCACAGCGCGTGGCGCAGGTAAGCCTGCGCGTCGCATTGCAGCGCCGCGCCACGGCTAAGTCCGGAGCTACCCGCTTACATTTGGTATCAAGAGTCTTCAAAACCTCATTCATGAGGTTACCGCAAAGCGGTAGGTCCTTGGGACCGCGACAAAGGCAAGATCGGCACGGCCAGTGGCCGGCGAATCCTCTGCCAACTCTGCTCCCACTGGGATGCAACGCGATAAATCGCACAAAGGAGTTATCCTAGTCGATAACCTGGGTTCCGGAAAAGGAACTTGGCGAGCAACCTAGCAGCGTGCAAGTGCATCTTGCCGCGAAAGGCTCTGCAGCCTCATCGGAACAGCAGTAACAACTTCGGTTGTCACTGTTCCGTCATTATAAATGAGCGATACTGGTATTCCAGTGCCATAGCTATGCGTTCCCGCTTGTCGGAGCATGCAAGCCATCCGCGGGCGCTGTGCTCGCTTTGTCGCGCTTGATCATATTCGTGACATTGATAATTCTTTTAAATATCATTGTTTGGTCGAAATTGGTGCGACAAGTCTTCGAACGGCAGTGCTCGACACTGTTGTCGGCAGATGCCGAACCATATGGCTTGGTAGCAAGTAAAACTTGTTACCCTTATGATCAGTATAAGTCAGATATTGCTGCTAAAGCTACGGCTTGCCAGGTGACGCAGTTTGATCGCACCTGCCTGACCGGAGTCCCGCCTAGGGAGCACCCAGGGATGCCCCAGGTGAGGTCTGCCCAGCAGAGCTTTGGGCATACTGATCAAGCCCTGTCCTTACCAAAGGACAACAGGGCAGAGCACACTCACTGGTTCCTGACCATGGAGGTGCCTTGAGCTGCTGTGCTCACCGGGCAGAACAGCCTGGTGCCAAGTAAGGGGTTTCCCCCACCTGCAGCTGGTGCAATTACCACAAGGCATCCACATTGCCTTCTGCTCTGGGCTGAATCCATACACAGACATCCTGTTGGGTATGGCTGAGGGATGCAGTTCCTAGGCACACACCCATGCCCAGAGCTGCGCCTGTCCATGCCATGTGGTGGCTTGAAGCCAAACAAAGGACACAATCCTGACCACATGCATTGCAAGACCAGATTCCAGGTGCAAAGGAAAGAAGGGTCTGGCGACACAAGACCAACCCTGCCAAGCAGAAGCTTTTCAAGCTCTCAGCACCAGGCCAATGTGGCCTTCAGTCTGGCCTTGCTACTACACCATACCAAAACCACACCATGCATGGTGGGTTCGTCCCTTGTGGCTTTAGAAGCCTTGGGGCTAGCCTTATGTACATATACATGAGGCATTCACATTGCAACTGGTTCCTCCATCGCAGGTGAATGAAGGGCCATGCATACCACACAACAGTTATGGAGCAAGGTGCTGGACACCCTCTGAACCAACTGTTTACCCTATGGCACTCCCGGCCGGGGTTACCCCTTGGTCAGCGGTTACCCACCGGCCGACCCCCCGGGTTACCGGTCCCCCTTCGTTCGTCACTGGTAACCCCGCCCCCCAAAGTGCCCCCAGGGTAACCATCCTCGTTACAGGCCCGTAACCCCCAGAGGGTTACCCGCCCCGTAAGGCCCTAGTAAACGTCCGTCCAGGGGTGCTGGAGTCCCCAGTGACGCACTGCGTCCACACCATTGCATAGTTTAGTTGCACTATGCTTTTTAAGGGTGACGTCCAACTCAGTACTGCTGCCATATTTGGCTGCCTTGAATCCACCACAGCACGCCTTTGCCACATTCAGTCCCTATCCATACCCATCACAATGATCCTAACTTCCTAGCCCTACTCCAGCCTGGCACACGTGCGCTTCGCACTTACAACTGCATGCCACCAGCTACTCCAGAGTACATGCATTGTCCAACACGTACTGCATTCTGCTACGCTAGATTGCCACCTCAAAGTCCCCAGTTAATGATCCACAATAGCTGCTAGCTCCATCTCCAGGCACGCCGTGCCAGCTCCATGCCACGCCACGCGAGCTCCATCTCCAGCTTCGGCCACACAAGTCCTTGGCTGCCGGGCCTCCTCGCTGTAGGCACTCACGCTGCGCCACCTGCAAGAAGTGCAGCAGTGTCAAAGTATGCACAAGGTATTGATTACTGCTCAGTACAGTTGCTTGAAAGGGCAAATGGCTCAAGCAGCGTGGGTATGGGTAGCGGACAGGTGGGCCACGTGCCAAGGAGCCCCAAGCCCTCCTCTTACCAGCAAACGCGGGCGCTTATTCAAAGGTCCTGGCCCACCCTACCACGGCCGCGCCACACATCTGCACTAGGGTTCAAGGGGCAGGGCAAGTCATGTATTAACCGGGGGTTCGCATACCGTGCACAGTTCAGGGACCAGCGACTGGTCCGGGCGCGGACCAGGACCTAAGCATGCGAAGTCCTGGGGTTACAGCAGGCATGCTCCGCAACAGCAATGTAGGCCACCGTATGTTATAGCACATCACACTGAAGTATATAGAAAGCCGACGCAGTGCACTCACCCTGGGCGGGCTGTGGGCAAGTGGGGCGGAGGCCAGGCAGGTTGATTGCCTCAAAAAGTCAGCCGCTACGCCGTACGCCCCAGTGGACGGCCCTGGTGGAGGAATGTCATCTGTCAGTAATCGCAGCATTATGATGCACGGCTTCCATCGGGCACCCGTAGATGCTGCTGCAACGCAGGCCAAAGGTAGCGAATTTCTCTGAGCGTATGCTGCTCCCGCTCACCGTAGGGTGTTCATTGGGCTGACCTGTGACCGGCTGAGACCAGAAAGACCAAGCCTTCCTCCCCAAATAGATCGCCTGATCGTGGCCGTTGAATTGCATGCTGGTAACCTGCGTTGTCAGTGAACAGATGACGAGATGAAAGTCTGGTCAACGTGCTGCAAACGGCGCCAGGCGTGTCCACATCTGCATGAGGAGCAGAAGCAACATACTTACCGGTCAAGATGGCCATTTCAGTAAACGTCGTTTCCTGGAAGGCCGCCGCGGCGCTTAATAGCTCAGTCAGTTGACTAGAGGCCGCCGATGCCTGTTTGCCATCGGAAGTGGTATAAAACTGTTGTTTTGAAGCGCATAATTCGTTGACTGTACAAGGATGACCTCGCGCAAGGCGAAAAAGTCAGTGTTGACTGGAGCATGGTAAAAAAAGTAGTGCCCCGGGAGCCTAAACAGAAGACGTCAGTACTATCAAGTGTTCATGAGATGCATATCTAGTTCTATTACAGAGTTCCTTGCAAGGAGCCAGCAAACGCTGCTGCGCTCAGCGCCTTGTACGGCAGTAGGACGAGCAGCGCCCCGGTGAGCCCAAGGGCCATACCGAACGGCCCCCAGCCGCTCCACACAACGCCAACCACACTGGCGGACGTGTCACATATAGATACATGTCTGTGCAAGGTCTGGTGGAGGCATGCAGCCGGATGCATGTGTGGTGGGGCCGGGAGCCCATTCAGGGTGGGGCACCTGGGTGGGGCTCCCCTGGGCAGTGGTTTGCGGGCCATACCGTATGGCCTCCCGGCCGCTCCACACAGCGCCAACCACACTGGCGGACGTGTTGCATGTAGATACATGTCTGTGCAAGGTTTGGTGGTAACGCACAGCCGGATGCATGCGTGGTGGGGCCGGGAGCCCATTCAGGGTGGGGCACCTGGGCGGGGCTCCCCTGGGCAGCGGTTGCGGGCCGTGCCGTATGGCCTTCCGGCCGCTCCACACAGCGCCAGTCACCCTGGCGGACGTGTTGCATGTAGATACATGTCTGTGCAAGGTCTGGTGGAGGCATGCAGCCGGATGCATGTGTGGTGGGGCCGGGAGCCCATTCAGGGTGGGGCACCTGGGTGGGGCTCCCCTGGGCAGTGGTTTGCGGGCCATACCGTATGGCCTTCCGGCCGCTCCACACAGCGCCAGTCACCCTGGCGGACGTGTTACATGTAGATACATATTTGTGCAAGGTTTGGTGGTACCGCACAGCCGGGTGCATGCGTGGTGGGGCCGGGAGCCCATTCAGGGTGGGGCACCTGGGGGGGCCCCTGGGCAGTGGTTTGCGGGCCGTGCCGTATGGCCTTCCGGCCGCTCCACACAGCGCCAGTCACCCTGGCGGACGTGTTACATGTAGATACATGTTTTTGCAAGGTTTGGTGGTAACGCACAGCCGGGTGCATGCGTGGTGGGGCCGGGAGCCCATTCAGGGTGGGGCACCTGGGCGGGGCTCCCCTGGGCAGTGGTTTGCGGGCCGTGCCGTATGGCCTTCCGGCCGCTCCACACAGCGCCAGTCACCCTGGCGGACGTGTCACACGTAGATACATGTCTGTGCAAGGTTTGGTGGTAACGCACAGCCGGATGCATGCGTGGTGGGGCCGGGAGCCCATTCAGGGTGGGGCACCTGGGCGGGGCTCCCCTGGGCAGCGGTTGCGGGCCGTGCCGTATGGCCTCCCGGCCGCTCCACACAGCGCCAGTCACCCTGGCGGACGTGTTACATGTAGATACATGTCTGTGCAAGGTTTAATGGTAACGCACAGCCGGATGCATGCGTGGTGGGGCCGGGAGCCCATTCAGGGTGGGGCACCTGGGCGGGGCTCCCCTGGGCAGCGGTTGCGGGCCGTTCCGTATGGCCTCCCGGCCGCTCCACACAGCGCCAGTCACACTGGCGGACGTGTTACATGTAGATACATGTCTGTGCAAGGTTTGGTGGTAACGCACAGCCGGATGCATGCGTGGTGGGGCCGGGAGCCCATTCAGGGTGGGGCACCTGGGCGGGGCTCCCCTGGGCAGCGGTTTGCGGGCCGTACCGTATGGCCTTCCGGCAGTGTTCCGGTCTTCTTCAGTACAAAATCCTAAGCGCTTACAATTTTGGGCCCTCCGTCCCAAAAATTGTCTCAGTACTGCTTACAATTTTGGCGGTAAAAATTGTAAGCCAGAATTTTTTTCCTGGGGGGCAAGCCCCCCAGACCCCCCAATGTTACACGCATCGAAGCAGCAAATTGACCCCAAACTCGTTTCCGTGCTTCCCTGACGCCCACACGGTTTCCTCGCGCTTTACGCGTACCTCAAATCCTCGTACGCAAAGCCCTGCCCCAAGACGCCAGGCCAGTAGTAGGCCTCCAGCAGCATCAATATCTCAGGAAGCGTAGGTGCCTGCCTGCACCGCCCCTCTCATGCATCACAGCGTCTGTCCACTGACCAAGCAACAGGGTCTAAAGCTGTGGTTTGGCAGCAAGCGCCGTAACTCACAACACCGCCATCCACTGCTAGCTGTAAATCGCGTAACTTCCATGTACGATGCATACCCATCGCCCACGACAGCCTGTACACTGCATGCACCGGCATACTCAAATGCTTGGCAATCCATATGAACTCCTTCGTATATCCCCACCAAGGCGTGTACTGGGTCCTGCCCCACCATCGCCGAGCCGGTGACAGCAAAGGTCGTCGCGTCCCCCGGAGCTGCTTACAATTATGGCCCCGGGCTTTCCGAAATTGTCGAAGTACTGCTGACAATTTTGGCTGGAAATTGTAAGGAAATTCTAAATTCCCTTACAATTTTGGCCTAAAAAATTCTAAAATCCGGCCTCGCCGGCCGGAAAATTCGTAATATTATCGAAGACCGGAACACTGCCTTCCGGCCGCTCCACACAGCGCCAACCACACTGGCGGACGTGTTGCATGTAGATACATGTCTGTGCAAGGTTTGGTGGTAACGCACAGCCGGATGCATGCGTGGTGGGGCCGGGAGCCCATTCAGGGTGGGGCACCTGGGCGGGGCTCCCCTGGGCAGCGGTTTGCGGGCCGTACCGTATGGCCTTCCGGCCGCTCCACACAGCGCCAACCACACTGGCGGACGTGTTGCATGTAGATACATGTCTGTGCAAGGTTTGGTGGTAACGCACAGCCGGGTGCATGCGTGGTGGGGCCGGGAGCCCATTCAGGGTGGGGCACCTGGGCGGGGCTCCCCTGGGCAGCGGTTGCGGGCCGTTCCGTATGGCCTCCCGGCCGCTCCACACAGCGCCAGCGACACTGGCGGACGTGTTACATGTAGATACATGTCTGTGCAAGGTTTGGTGGTAACGCACAGCCGGGTGCATGCGTGGTGGGGCCGGGAGCCCATTCAGGGTGGGGCACCTGGGCGGGGCTCCCCTGGGCAGCGGTTGCGGGCCGTGCCGTATGGCCTTCCGGCCGCTCCACACAGCGCCAGTCACCCTGGCGGACGTGTTACATGTAGATACATGTCTGTGCAAGGTTTGGTGGTAACGCACAGCCGGATGCATGCGTGGTGGGGCCGGGAGCCCATTCAGGGTGGGGCACCTGGGCGGGGCTCCCCTGGGCAGCGGTTGCGGGCCGTGCCGTATGGCCTCCCGGCCGCTCCACACAGCGCCAGTCACCCTGGCGGACGTGTTACATGTAGATACATGTCTGTGCAAGGTTTGGTGGTAACGCACAGCCGGATGCATGCGTGGTGGGGCCGGGAGCCCATTCAGGGTGGGGCACCTGGGCGGGGCTCCCCTGGGCAGTGGTTTGCGGGCCGTTCCGTAGGGCCTTCCGGCCGCTCCACACAGCGCCAGTCACCCTGGCGGACGTGTTACATGTAGATACATGTCTGTGCAAGGTTTGATGTAAGGGTGCAGCCGCCGGATGCATGTGTGGCGACTGGAAGCCCATTCCAGGTAGGTGCGGTTGGTTGCAGTTGCAGGTGGTACCGCTTCCTGGACCCGCGCCGCCCGTGGCCCGCGGCCCTTTGAGCACTTGAACGCTTGAATTCTATCCAAACACTTCTTGCATCACGTGGGACCAGGGTTTGGCAACGACACCGTGTGCAGTGGGCCGCCCGGTCCGGGCATCTTCCGAGCCCTCCCTCGGCTCCCTGCGTCCCCCTGCACTTATACGCTTTGACTGCCGGTTGCACGTCGCACTCATTGGCGAGTTATTGCTACCCAGACTGTTCCACATGCATGATACAGTGCACATGGTTCCTTGAGAGAAGCACTACTGTTGGGCATGCCTAGGGTTGGTGGGTTGCTACACAGCAGGGCCGCCCGGACCGGGCGCACAACGGTCCTCGTTATACTGCACAACACCGTGTGACTGCAAGAATACAGCAGAAAGACTTGTTGCTCATTTATTATTGTGGGGTTGTATGGGTGCGACCAGGGGCAAGGTGCGTTCCTCCCAGCGTACTCGCTGCACCTACAGGCGCCAGCCCAGTCCATCACCGTGCGTCTACACCAGACATGGCGTGCTGTACCACCATCACCCTTCCTAGAGCATTGGGTCACAACGGTTGTGTATACTGCCGCAAGCAGGTGTAGGGGCGGACCACAGCACAGCATGCACGGGGCCGCCCGGCCCAGGCATGCTCTTAGCCAACCGGTGCAAGCACGCTGCACCCCACAAGATAAGCGGCTGCAGCCCATTAGACATCACATATGCGCCCAAGTGAGTGCATGCGCTGGGTGAATAAGGCAAGAGTTGCGGGCTTGCGGCCAGCTGGCCTGGGCGGGGCGAGGGTGGGCCTGGACCGGGCGCGCCTGGACGCGCACGTGTCCAAGGCTGCAATGGCGCAGACGTGTTGTGCAGTTGTATTAGCGACAGTGTCGTTAGCATTAGCTCCTATATTTGCGCTTAATACGCGCGTTTTGGCTCAACAGGGCCTGGCATGCAGTCAAGAGGTGTAAAGGACCTCGTCCCCCGGTAAACGGGTCCGTCATTTACAACCGACCAGCGGGGCGTGCAGTTGACCACAAGGACACTTGCACGCGGTACAAAGTGGACTTGTAATCAAGCTTTTTTGCACCAGTGTTTACTTGTTTACATTAGAGTGGACCTCTGACACTCGCGTCTCGCGCCGGTCAGGGACATGCCTCGCCACGCAGCGATTTTTCGCCTGAGGAGGCCAGCTCCGATACACAAACAAATTCACTGGGCTTGTGCGATGTCATATATGCATCAACCAGCCCCGTCGGTGCAGTTTGGCGCCTGCCTCCGTTGGTCGACAAGGTAGGGGGTTAGGGGGGTTCGTCTATGTAACGAACCCTGGGAGTGCCATAGGGTTACACGCTGCCTGCATGGACTTGCTCATAGCAAGCAAAGCCTGTGTGCCAAGGGAAACCTTATATCACAAGGTGATCAAACTCAGCCAGTTACAAGCTAAATATATGGCTGTAACCTTGTCAAACAAAAAGACGGCTGGTATGCAGTTACCCATTTAAGGGTTACAAGCAAGCAAACACAGGCAGCACCTTGCTCAGCATGCAAGGATTGGGGTATGGCAGGACATATGTACAATGGTCAAAACGGACCAAAAGGCACCAGCTATTGACTGGGATGTCCAACTCCTTCTCGGAGCTAGTACTCACTGCCATACTGCACATACTGACGGTCTCGGAGCCACACTGCTCATGGGGCATACCGCTGGCTGTGGGCTGCACCGCTCAAGCTATGTAACAGTAACAGTAACATACAGTGCATATAATTGTAGGCAAGCATCCTACAATGATCATGCAGCCACACAGTGCTGCAGGCTGATGGCCAAAGAGCCAATATAAGCCAACATACTTTTGCCACAACCACTGTGGGTAATCAAGCTCTGCCTGGCCAACAATTGCCAGTAGCCTGAGGTGATGAGCAAATTTCACAGGGTAGGATGCCAAGCAAGCAACACGCTGCCTGCTGCAGCAGTGCATGCAGAAGCAAGCCTCCAATGCAATGGAAGGCTGGTATCCTCACAATATACTGGTACCTGAAGCGGTAGGTACGGTAACAACCCTGAGAGACTTACATTACTGAGCTGTGGCCTTTTCCAGGCACACCAGCCCATACTCATGAAGAGTCCCTCTGGCACAGACATTGTGCTACTAGCTACATACCTTAATGACAGTATGGCACAGCCAACTGCAAAGGTATATCCTGTACATACGAACATGTCAGAACCACACTATACTGATAGGTGGTGGGCTTTTATTAGAAAGCTGCCACCACTCAGTTGAGTTGCTGCCATGATACAGCAGTGTAACCAACCACAGGGATGGAGGGGGAAGCACGGCATTTAGCAATGTCACCTACTCCTGGCTCTGTTCCTAACCCACGCACCATGGTGGTGGGACAGACAGACACGCAAAGCACGTGTATGTCAGCAGTGGCAAGAGAAAGGCCGTATGGCTATTTCCTACATGCATGAGCATGTTGCCGAACTGAACACATTCCTTCCATGGGAAGCAGCAACCACAGGATTAGAGATGACATGCCTCCATAATGATGGTACCCATCTAAAAGGGGGGGAGTCAAATCATCTCCAATCCAGTAAGGAACCTTTTGCTACCAAGAGGTACAATAAGTAAGCAAGGCACAAGATGGCCAAACAAAGCTTACGTATGGCAGGACAGGTGGTCACACATACTTACTTGGCATTGCCAGTTCCCTATGGCCAAGCAAGGGTGTAAATAGTAACCTCAGGACTCATGATCATAAGATCCATTGAGCCGGCACCCTTATCAACAGCATATGTAGTCCTACAGGGGACTCACTGCGACCTGTCAGTGCACTACTTCTGGTGGTACGCACAAACAGCTGCCGCTGTCAACCTTGACAGGATACTGAGGTCGGGAGAACACGAAGCAGTAAGCAAGTTGGGGTCCCAATCCACCGACACATGGTACTACTAGATAGCAGTACTCCTGCTTGAATTATGGTCCCTATGCCTAACCACTGTGTTATGGCAAGCAGACACCATGTCAGCAAGCCCTGTGGATGGTTCCACACCGGTGTGCCTGCTGGGAGAGCGGCTGCTAAGGCAGTGGACGTGTGCCCATGCGACACCAAGATTATATATACAGGTGCATGCCAGTTGGTGGTCAAGCTGCTCCATAGGTTCTCTGTGGACACTATACATGGGGTGGTTCCCTGAAGTGAAGGCAAAGCTCCAACTGGACCCACAAACAGCAATCAGGCTTGCGAGCAAGGCTGTCTTGGCTATAAGTGCTGAAGCGTACACAGGCTGTCACTAGGCCACGATCTGCCGCCCCACCGGTTCTCGGTGGACACCAACAGTGGGGTGATTCCCTGAGGTGAAGGTGGATTGAGCCAAGGGGAGTCAGTGCAAAGCACAAAGCAATTATTAGCCACACTGCACACCAGTGCAGGGACCAGGCCAGTGCCTGTACGTGGATCGTTGGTGGTTGCAGTAGTGCAACCATACATACTGATACCCATACATACATAAGACTTGTGCTTATGTGGAGGTCACAACATGACCCACTCCCAAACCAAAGCATGACTGTGCTGTGAACGAAGCTGAATGTGTCTTACAGATGGCACCAGCAATATCCTCAGTACTCCAGGAGAGATCCTTGATGGATCCTCCTGTATTCCGTTTGTGCCCCAAAAATGGCCACTACACACGAGTTGTATGTGGACCACACACGAAAATAATAATAAATGCCTGGCGCAAAGCTACACGGCATAATCAAGGGCATGATACGATAATCATAATAAATGGACGATTATCAGTAAACTCCAAATATAGTGTGAACAAAAGCTTAATAGCTGTGCAAGTGCACTCCAACATGCGGAGTTGGAGCACACAACCAACTGAGGCACAAACTGACCAATTACTGAGAGCAGTAAGAGTCAGTAGGAATTAAATTCCACCGATTATGCATTTTATGCATAAGAGGCCGGGCACTGCCCTAGGGCAACCCTACCTCTTTGCCTCAGTGCTGGACTCATGCAATGAGCGCACACAAGTAGTAGTTCAAATAAATAATATGAACACACTGACTTGGGTCCAGCCAGCACGCACTTGCAGCGCAACCTGCATTGATTTTGCCCATGTCATTTGGCACAACCTGTCGGAGGTGTGACCAACTGCTTCACTAATAAGGGACAAACTAGCTTGAATGCACTTAAACACCGATCAGGAGGATCAGGTGTGCTGCATTTCAGCTCCACCACAGGTGCAGTGGTGCCAAGGGAATAAACCTACAGGCTGAATAGGAGTGTGCTGCCTCCCATAAGCCATGCAGATAGGAATGCCATGAGCATCACCTAATCAACCACCAACCCCTTCGCCCCACAAACCTGGCGGCCTCACAAAAGAGCTGAAGAATGCTCCCAAACCTAGTGCTACGACACTAGAAGGCCGGTGGATAACCCCTAATACTTTGGGACCAGATGGTTACCTGGCCCAATCGTCCAGGCAAAATCAACAAACCAATAAACCGAAAAATAATAATCGGCATGTGGGTAATGCTCGCGGGGAGCTTACTTGCACACTTGTTGGTGAAGGTTGCGGGTGTTCACACCTCCATTTGCTAGCCATCCACTGTGCTGAAGCACACAGTTGGGGTAAGGTGAAATAAAAATTAACCACCTGGCGCAAATGAAATAACAGAGCGATTTATTTGCGGTCACCCACATCAGATGGGATAATTGCCAACGGCCTCTGGAAGAGGATTTGGTCATGGTGGTACCACCGTTGAGCAGTTGTGAGCACTGACATTATTGTGCTGCGATCCATGACGGTGGAGACCAGCAGGCAGATGTTGACCCAGCACTACGGTGCAGGAGGCACACTCCTTATATCATGGGCCCTGTTGGCATAGTCAGACGTGACATTAGCACAGGACAGCCCACTGCCGCAGTGTACACAACGTGCCTCCAACCATGTGGCCAGCATGGTCAGACCCGCAATCGCTCGCTGCTCTGTCCCGAGAGACAGCATGGTGCTAAGGCACGCACCACATACCGCAAATAAGTTCGGACACCAAGCCTTGGGAAGTTCTGGCATCAGGAACTCCTGTGGTATAATATACACGGGTATATTCTGGCTGAGCAGTTGATCCACACTTGCTCCCACAGGACCAGGCATGGATGCAGAGGACACTAGGGTCCCTGCGTGCAGTACGTGAACGGTTTGCACATACCACCACAACAAGCTGTAATACGCCACAGCAGTGGTGTTGACAGGGCCAGCTGACGATCAGCACCAATGGCTTGAGCACGAACTCAGCCAATCCGGCCAATGGGTATGGCACGGAGCCCGTGTCAAAAAGTCCCTACCTACCTTTTTCAGGGGAGAAGGATAACATGCAAACCTGAGTAAAATTGCCAGGAGGTACCTTGAGGCATAACCATCATGGGTACATGTACCCAAGGAACCAAAGGGCTTGCAACCCCAACCGACGTTTCCTTACTGGCTGGAAGCCACCCCTGGAAGGTGCGCATCCACCAAAATACACGCATGGCTAGGGCTGCACACAGTGCGGATACTCTGTCAGAGAGGAACGGTCGAAGATGCCTCAAACTGCCGTGGTGACTGCCAAGGTACTATACCATGGGTCAGCAGTGGCTTGCCGCAGCACAAGGTGGCTTGTCCACTGGCAGCAACACATACACGAGACAGTTGCGTCCTCCACAGTGGATTACCACGTACCATGTCCACCCCAAAAAAAATAAAGCGCTCAAATAAACAAATGGTATACGTACCGGCCAGTGGCTAAAAGCCATCAACCCACACGAAAATGCATGGGTTCACACAATTATTAGCGGAATGGCTAAAATTCCAGTCGAGTACACTCATCAGTACTCAAAGGTACGAAGTACTCCACCAAAATTATGGTAGCCGTACAACATGGCTGAGTACGTACATTAAAGAACAACGGCACCACAACAGTGGGGCCGCTGCCTCCTGGTAACTCACAAGATGATTGCCACAGAGGACCCTCTCCAACCGCACACCCATACAAGGTGGATGAGAAAGTTTTCACTAGGCCAGAACCACAGCCGTAAGGGGCTGGGCTCTCACATGGGGATGTGACCGTTCACATACACGGCACACCATAGAAGGACAGTCGCCTTCACAACATAACAGACACCGACCCCATGTGCATGCATATGAAGCTAAAGGCCGCCATTCACCTCAACCCATCCTGACCGGCACTGCTGCTGGCAAGCAAGGCATATGGCAAAGCGGTGCCACACACAACCATCAAGGTGATAACATGCCGGATGGGCAACTTACATAATTGGTGTAATGTTCAAAGCTCGATATGGGCGAGCGGGAGATAGATCCATACTTCACTGAAGGTATAGCGACCGAGGACGTTCGCATTCAAAAGGGGGGGAATGTAAGCGACAGGTTTCCTGGCGTTACAATCCCTAAGTCCCTCAAGGGGACATCCCCTGGGATACCGACAGGGTCACCCCTGCAAAGGTCCCTCCTGCCAATAGGATATATCAAGAATATACCAAAGCAGAATAGCACTATCTAATGTGCAATAACCGCGCTATGTGCGTAAGGTTAAGAGCCTCGAATGGTCTCTCATTCGGATCTCAAACGTGCCCGTACACGACTCTCCCGCGGTGTGATAGGTCATGGACTACGAGGGTCCTGGGTCTTCGATGGCCCTCACGCCGATACATTGGTCGCTTTCCTGGACTTTGCTAAGGCGTACGACACGGTGGACCGTGGCTTTCTGTTCGCTGCGATGCGGACCATGGGCGCGGACGGCCAGCTGGTCAGGTGGGCCGAGCTGCTGCTCACCAACACCCAGGCACGGGCGTGTGTGAACGGGCATGTGTCGCTGCTGGTCACCATGGAGGCGGGCGTGCGGCAGGGGTGCCCCCTGGCACCGCTGCTGTACCTGTTCGTGGGGCAGGCGCTGCTGAGTTGGCTGCGGCAGCAGGGGCTGGGGGTCCGCCTGTCGCCAGCATGTGTGCAGCACACGACAACGACGCAGTATGCGGACGACACGGAGGCTCTGCTGCCATCATTTGCAGAGGTGCCAGCCTTCCTCCAATCCATGTCCCGGTTTGCCAACGCCTCGGGGCAGCGGCTGAACGTGGATAAGGTGGAGTTGCAGGTGGGGCGTCACTGCCAGCACTACCCGCTGCTGGGAGGGCAGGGCCAGCGCTGCCCCCACTGCCACCGCAGCAACCAGCAGCAGTAGCAGGCATGCGGGTGGTGAAAGTGGCTACGGCGCTCAACATCCCCATCAGCAACAGCACTGCACCAGCGCCGCTGGACTGGGACAAGCTACTGGGCCCGGTGAGGCAGCGCATGCAGCGGCTGGCACGCATGCGGCTGTCGGCCTTTGGGCGGGCAGCGGCGGCGTCAGCGTACTGCTTGCAGATGGTTACGTGGCACATTGAGCACGCCGGCCCTCCCCCGGGGGACGGCATGCCCGACCTCGAGCGCAAGGCAGCAGCGCTGGTGGACCGGCGGCAGGGGCCAGAGGACCGGGTGCGATGGGGTGAACAGCGGTGCACGGGCATCCCCAAGTCCCTGATGCCGGGACCTCCAGCAGAGGGAGGCTTTGGCCTGCTGCCGCTCACGGTGCATGTGCGGGCCCGGGATGCGTGCTGGGCAGCGTACCTTGCCCTGTTGTCGGTGGCGGGGGCCCATCAGCGTGCGCACCCATGGGTGACAGCCCTGTCCGCAGCCCTGCGGGCTCTGCACCCCGGTTTCGGCCTGTGGGCAGTCCTCACGGCCTACCCGAGGTGGCCGTGGCTGGGAGGCGCCCAGGTGCCGGCGGATGAGGACAGGGTGCTGCGGGGGCTGCAGCACCTGCCCGCAGCCCAGGACGTAGGCGAAGGCAGCCTGCAGCCGGGGCCGTGGTGTGCAGGGATGCCACTCTGGGGCAACGTGGCCCTGCCCAACGCTTCAGCGGAGGACTGCGCTCTGGTGCCGCGGGGGTTAGAGTGCGAGCACCTGTGCCTTACCAAGTGCACGAAACTGCTCGTGGTAGGGGACCTGGTGCGTGCGCTGGACACAGCCCCGACGTCAGAGGCACAGCTGCAAGGTGAGGCGGGGAGGGCATGGCTCGCCACCACTCTGGGAATGCGCTCTTCTTCATGGGCTTCTTTTATCTTCATTTTCTCTTCATTACCGCTTCATAGCTGCTTAATGGCAAGCCATGAAGTGCTGGGAGGACCAGGCCGGCAAGCCTCTTCATGTAGCTGTCGTCTTCATGTTGTCTTCATGCCCTACTGCCCGCGGCCGGCTCGTCTACTGCCCTATAGAGTACAGCAAACTTGCGTTGTCGCCACTGTGATGTGCAAATTACAAGCAGAGCTAGCAGTAGGATTACTTCCTTGCCGCGGTCGACTGGCGGTCGACTGGTGTTTGCCTCTGTGCAGCATCGCTTAGTATACTTGGGTTTTATCGCAACCTATGTTCTGTGACGTTGACAATATAACAGCCAGTAAGGGACGCTATGCACGTCATGGAAACTGGCAGTTTGCTTGGGATGAACAACCTCAGCGAACGCCTATCTACTCTCCCGCATCTATTCTTCAACTGTAAGCTGGAGTGGTCGCCGGCGCCAACAGAGGTGTACTCACACAGGTTGGCCCTGCACGTGCCTCGAGTGACGCTCCCCCCCCCTCCCGGGTGTGCCCGCATCACTGCCGCTGTCCTCAGTGTGTGTCATACCATGTCTAGGTATTTAGGACGAAGAAGGGTTTGATATTGTTGAGGCAAGGGCGGCGTTACAGCGGGGGACGTCTGGTGTGGCGCGGAGGAGCGGGAATGGGCTGGTAGGCGCACCTGCCACTCTCATGCTGTTTGTATCGCACCCTGCTGTCGTGTGTGAGCGCTCTACTGCCACTCGTGCGCCAATATTTGCGTCAAATGTACATCTATGAATGGCGGTATGGCGGCGTGATAGTGGGTGACGCACAGGGTGGGTGCGCAGGGGTGGAAAAGTGCAGGGAGGAGCATGTGAGCCTACCTGCCCCTACAATGCCGTTCGTGTCGCACCCTGCTCCCGTTTGTGTGCGGGTCGCTGCAGCGTACGGGCATAATCTTATATCCTGTGTTATAAATGGCGTTCGGGCGGCGTTACAGCGTGTTATGTTGGGTGTGGGTGCACAGGGGCCGGAATGGGATGGTAGCAGCAGCTAACCCACCCTGCCCCTTGCATGCCGTTTGTATCGCGCCGCGCCTTCGTGTGTGAGCGCAGTGCAGCCGCTTGTGCGCCATTTTGTGTCTCTTTGTATACATATGAATGGCGGTACGGCAGCATGGCAGTCCGTGATGTACAGGGTGGACAATAGGGGTAGGGCCGGCTGGTAGGAGCAGGTGACCCACCTGCTGCTCCCACCCATGCCCTTCGTTTCGTTCGCACCCTGCTCCCGTTTGTGTGCAGGTGGCTGCCGCTCCTGGGCATTACCTTGTATCGTGTATAGCTGTATCTATTAATGGCGGCCGGGCGGCGTTGCAGCAGCGTGTTATGTTTGGTGCGGGCGCAAAGGGGCGGGAATGGGCTGGTAGGAGCAGCTAATCCACCCTGCCCTCACATGCCGTTTGTACCGCACCGCGCCCTCGTAAGTGAGCGCGGTGCGGCCGCTTGTGCGCCGTTCTTTGTCCCTTTTGTATACCTACGGTTGGCGGTATGGCAGCATGACAGTCGGTGACGTACAGGGTGGGTGCGCAGGGGTGGAAAAGGGCAGGGAGGAGCAGGTGACCTACCCTGCCCACACCCATGCCGTTCGTGTCGCACCCTGCTTCCGTTTGTGTGCAGGTGGCTGCCGCATTTGTGCACTACTTTATATCATGTGTCACTGTATTATTGGAGGGCGGGCGGCGTTACAGCGTGTTACGTTAGGTGCGGGCGAACAGGGGCGGGAATGGGCTGGTAGGAGCAGCTAACCCACTCTGCCCCTCGCATGCCGTTTGTATCGCACCTTGTCCTCATGTGTGAGCGCGGTGCTGCCGCTTGTGCGCCATTCAATGTCTCATGTGTCAACCTTTGAATGGCGGTATGGCGGCATGATTGTGAGTGACGTACAGGGTGGGTGCGTAGGGTGGAAAAGGGCAGGGAGGAGCAGGAGACCCACCCTGCCCACACCCATGCCGTTCGTGTCGCACCCTGCTTCCGTTTGTGTGCAGGTGGCTGCCGCTCTTGTGCACTACTTTATATCATGTGTCACTGTATCAGTGGCGGGCGGGCGGCGTTACAGCGTGTTACGTTGGGTGCGGGCGAACAGGGGCGGGAATGGGCTGGTAGGAGCAGCTAACCCACCCTGCCCCTCACATGCCGTTTGTACCGCACCGCGCCCTCGTTTGTGAGCGCGGTGCTGCCGCTTGTGCGCCGTTCTTTGTCCCTTTTGTATACCTATGGTTGGCGGTATGGCGGCATGACAGTCGGTGACGTACAGGGTGGGCGCGACAGGGATGGGGCGGGCTGGTAGGAGCAGCTACCCACCCTGCCCCTCGCATGCCGTTTGTACCACACCCTGCCCTCATGTGTGAGCGCGGTGCGGCCGCTTGTGCGCCATTTAGTGTCTCATTTGCATAACTATGAGTGGCGGTATGGTGGCATGAGCGTGTGTGACGTACAGGGTGGGGCGGGGATGTAGGAGCAGGTGACCCACCTGCCCCACCCATGCCGCTCGTGTTTTCACCCTGCTTCCGTTTTGTGTGTGTTGCTGCCGCTCTTGTGCACTACTTTATATCTTTTACCACTGTCTTTATGGCGGTCGGGCGGCGTTGTAGCATGTTACGTTGGGTGCGGGTGCACAGGGGCCGGAATGGGCTGGTAGGAGCAGCTAACCCACTCTGCCCCTCGCATGCCGTTTGTATCGCACCTTGTCCTCATGTGTGAGCGCGGTGCGGCCGCTTGTGCGCCATTCAATGTCTCATGTGTCAACCTTTGAATGGCGGTATGGCGGCATGATTGTGAGTGACGTACAGGGTGGGTGCGTAGGGGTGGAAAAGGGCAGGGAGGAGCAGGAGACCCACCCTGCCCACACCCATGCCGTTCGTGTCGCACCCTGCTTCCGTTTGTGTGCAGGTGGCTGCCGCTCTTGTGCACTACTTTATATCATGTGTCACTGTATCAATGGCGGGCGGGCGGCGTTACAGCGTGTTACGTTGGGTGCGGGCGAACAGGGGCGGGAATGGGCTGGTAGGAGCAGCTAACCCACCCTGCCCCTCACATGCCGTTTGTACCGCACCGCGCCCTCGTTTGTGAGCGCGGTGCTGCCGCTTGTGCGCCGTTCTTTGTCCCTTTGTATACCTATGGTTGGCGGTATGGCGGCATGACAGTCGGTGACGTACAGGGTGGGCGCGACAGGGATGGGGCGGGCTGGTAGGAGCAGCTACCCACCCTGCCCCTCGCATGCCGTTTGTACCACACCCTGCCCTCATGTGTGAGCGCGGTGCGGCCGCTTGTGCGCCATTTAGTGTCTCATTTGCATAACTATGAGTGGCGGTATGGTGGCATGAGCGTGTGTGACGTACAGGGTGGGGCGGGGATGTAGGAGCAGGTGACCCACCTGCCCCACCCATGCCGCTCGTGTTTTCACCCTGCTTCCGTTTTTGTGTGTGTTGCTGCCGCTCTTGTGCACTACTTTATATCTTTTACCACTGTCTTTATGGCGGTCGGGCGGCGTTGTAGCATGTTACGTTGGGTGCGGGTGCACAGGGGCCGGAATGGCATGGTAGCAGCAGCTAACCCACTCTGCCCCTCGCATGCCGTTTGTATCGCACCTTGTCCTCATGTGTGAGCGCGGTGCGGCCGCTTGTGCGCCATTCAATGTCTCATGTGTCAACCTTTGAATGGCGGTATGGCGGCATGATTGTGAGTGACGTACAGGGTGGGTGCGTAGGGGTGGAAAAGGGCAGGGAGGAGCAGGAGACCCACCCTGCCCACACCCATGCCGTTCGTGTCGCACCCTGCTTCCGTTTGTGTGCAGGTGGCTGCCGCTCTTGTGCACTACTTTATATCATGTGTCACTGTATCAATGGCGGGCGGGCGGCGTTACAGCGTGTTACGTTGGGTGCGGGCGAACAGGGGCGGGAATGGGCTGGTAGGAGCAGCTAACCCACCCTGCCCCTCACATGCCGTTTGTACCGCACCGCGCCCTCGTTTGTGAGCGCGGTGCTGCCGCTTGTGCGCCGTTCTTTGTCCCTTTGTATACCTATGGTTGGCGGTATGGCGGCATGACAGTCGGTGACGTACAGGGTGGGCGCGACAGGGATGGGGCGGGCTGGTAGGAGCAGCTACCCACCCTGCCCCTCGCATGCCGTTTGTACCACACCCTGCCCTCATGTGTGAGCGCGGTGCGGCCGCTTGTGCGCCATTTAGTGTCTCATTTGCATAACTATGAGTGGCGGTATGGTGGCATGAGCGTGTGTGACGTACAGGGTGGGGCGGGGATGTAGGAGCAGGTGACCCACCTGCCCCACCCATGCCGCTCGTGTTTTCACCCTGCTTCCGTTTTTGTGTGTGTTGCTGCCGCTCTTGTGCACTACTTTATATCTTTTACCACTGTCTTTATGGCGGTCGGGCGGCGTTGTAGCATGTTACGTTGGGTGCGGGTGCACAAGGGCCGGAATGGCATGGTAGCAGCAGCTACCCCATCCTGCCACTTGCATGCCATTTGTATCGCACCGTGTGCTCATGTGTGAGCACGGTGCTGCCACTTGTGCGCCATTTTGTGGTTCTTTATTTAACCTATGGATGGCGGTGCGGCGGCATGATTGTGGGTGACGTTTAGGGTGGGCGCGCACGGGTGGAAAAGGAAAGGAGGAGCATCAGTGCAGGGGAGAAACCCGCTCCCACCCAAGCTTTACGGCGTGACGCCCCATGATCCCGTTCGTGCCCCAATTACAGCTGCGTTTGTGCCAGTGGGCGTGTCATAAGGACATGTCTCAATGGCGGCGAGCTACCGTTGCATTGGTTGCATTTGGCCTGGGCGCCAAGGGATGGGAATGGGCTGGGAGGACTGGGGTAGGGCAGGTTGGTACAGGTGGCTGGTACCCAACTCACACAGACCATGATGGGTCCAGCGCTGGATTGTGGTTACATATGAGGTAACCATGTATATATGGCACTAGTCTGGCATTGCTATAGCAGTAGCCCTTGTATATTGCCGTGCATGCTGCTTTGGACCACGGGAGAGCTCCATGGGAGTACCCAAGTTCCCCTACTGCCCCTGCCTTGGCGATGCATTTGCGCCCGTGTTGCTGTCGCACTGTCGCCTCTTTGCGTGCCAAAAGAGTGTGCACCAGTGGTAGCAGGGAAGAATAACAGCGGGCTGTGCTTGGGGTTGGGGGGCGTGACGGGTGGAAAGCGTCTGGGAGGAGCAGGGGATGCCCCTGCCTCCGCCTTGCCATGCGTGACGCACCCTGCCCGCTATGCTACCGTACCACACTGTCGCCATTCGATGTGCCATACAGTTGTGTATTGTTGCCAGAAACAAAATGTTACAGCGGGTTACGCTTGTGAAGGGCGCACAGGTGGTGGGGCTGGCAGGAGCAGGGGAGGCCCCTGCCCCTGCGCATGCCTTCTATGATGCACCCTGCACTCCATTGTGCCCGCATTGCTGCCGCTCTGGCACCATTTGGCGTGTAACAAGGGAAGGTTCTATAACAGCAAGGTACCATTACAGTGGGCCAGAACAAGAGCACGCAGCAGCATGGGAGGGCCCCATCCCCGCCCACACCTCCTGTGATGCGCCCTGCGATGCGTTCTCACGACAAACATCTACACACTCTTTCATGCTCTTGAAACATTGTACACGTGCTTAACTAACGCACAGCACTACTGGTTCAATTCGGCACATCGTCCCACAGAACACCACCTGGTCGGCGTGCCGGGGAGCGCTTGCAGTAACCATTTAAACACTATTCCAGTTACATAATGTAGTACTGTTTCCAGGAGGCGCAGCGGCTCTGTAGCTCCAGTTGCACCTATGCGCCCATGCAGCGGCGAAGTTCCCTTCCCCTTTCCTCGCAACCTTTACAGCTTTTATCATACACTACAACTTACTCAAACAGATATAAAGGCTGTCACTTATGCACAATTAGCTCTTTGCACAACGTCAGCGCGCGTTGAGCTTGGTCAACGGCGTCCCCGGCGTCCTTTGCTGTCTGGTTGCCATGTCCATCACATTTAATGCTGGAGCATTGATATACTCTGCGTGTATCAGCAAGGTGAGAAGGGAGCAACTGCGTTCCGCGGCAGAGCGTCCTGGACTTGCTGCTCGGGAGAAACGGCTGCCTGAGCGCCACAACAGGTCAACGACTCTTTCTCGCAAAGGCTTGTGCAGGATACGCTGCGCATACATTATATATCCGGTTCTGCTCGTGTCCAGTGAAAGGCAACTGCGTTGACCAACACATCTCTGCCCCATTCCCCTGTGATGCCGCAGATGGAAGCAATCCACAACAATTCCAATACTATTGGACGCTGCCATCGCTGCGATTGGCGCTAGTCTTGGCCAGCCCAGTCAACGCGCCCGCGATGACAGTTGCGACTTGGTTTATCTTGCGAGGCAGCTGAAGGCCTAGATTTACACGGTACGTCTTACACTATAAGGGCGTTCAAGACCTAACGGCAGGGGCCTAAGGCCTTGCTATCGTGACCAGTCGTGGTGCCGTTACGGCGCTTGCGTTGACTTTTTATCTGCAGGTGGTGGCGTGCCGCACAATTGGGAGCTGCTACAAACGAGGCTATGGTGCAGCATACTGCAGAGGGTGAGTCGAAGCTTCTTGTTTTCCCAAGCTGTGCACCGCGGCAACCCAAAACCTGTATGCCCCAACCTGACGCCTTGGTGTAGTATCGCAAGACCGTGACTGGCAACTCACATGTGCGCCCTCGCCCTTCCTCCGCCCGGTGGCACCTTTAGCGGCAGGCATGAGGTCTGCACTCTACAGCTCGACTACAACTTCATCGGCGCTATTGTGGCCATGGAAGGGAGAGCTTGTGCAGCAAGGGGAGTCCCTGAAGGAGTGCTGCTGGCACGGCAGGGGGGGAGTAGTGGTACGGTAGGCGCAGGGAAGCGATGCGGCTGGGCCGCACTGGCACGGTATGAACGTGTTGCTTTGGGGAACGGCTTACAGCAATTGGGACAGTAGCCAGCATCGTGTTCCTTGGGTGCATCGTGCTGGGGCAGCAGAGCGCGTCGTAGGTGAGGGGGGGCTGAGAGGACTGATACGTGATAGGATAGCGCTGTCTGCGGTACGTACTACATCTAGCACCCTTGCGTGCCTGGGATTGGCCCCATGCATGAGGCGTAGCGGTGCTCGCTATGGCTGGTGTATCTGGTGACTGGAGGGCGTGGTTCGACATCTAGACGCTACAGAGAGGCGTTCCGTGGTGCGTTCACACGGCACATGCACATGAAGTATTCATGGCGCCTTCATGCACATGAACTGGTTCATTTTCGCCGATGAAGACGATATGAAGATGTAATGAAGGGAATTAATATGAAGCTGATATGAAGAGGCCATGAAGTGCCACACGAAGGCCGTCATGAAGACGCTAATGAAGTGCTTTGGCGGGCTCTTCATGTATGAAGATGTTAAGAAGATAAAAGAGGGCGGGGCGTTCCCAGAGTGCACGTGGGTCGGCCCGCCGCCGCACTCTGCATTCCGCCGCCCTGCGGTGGTGCTGGAGCGCCTCAAGGAACTAGCATTGCGCATCAGCCCGGAGTGGCTGGACGCAGCGCGGGCAGCAGTTGCAGAGGCAGCGCAGAGCGGGGAGCAGCTGCCTAGCTACCCCGGCAGAGGCCATGGGCCGCATCATCTCTCGCCTGGGTTGGCGGGTGGGAAGTAGCGGCCATGTGGTCCCCCTGCGCAAGCTGACTGTGCGCATAGCAACGCAGCTGCAGCTACAGGCGGACGGGCTGCCGCAGCGCAGGGTGCAGCTCATCACGGGGTATGTGAGTGAGGCGTGGGGGTGGCCGGCAGGGAACGGGGTTGCCCAGCTGGAGGGCCAGGTGCAGGGCTTCTTGGCGGGGCAGCAGCGGCGGTGGAAGAGGGTTAGGTGGGAGCCAGAGTACAAGGAGACCCTGTGGCGCTTGGCGGTGGATGCAGTGCCCCTGGCAGGCAACACGCACTGCGAAACAACCCCCATCCGAGGTGTGCGGGTGTGGGGGCGCGCGGGCTGCAGGGCCACCGGATTGCATGCTCCCCGCAAGCACCATTTCTGGGCGTGCCCAGTGGCGCGCGCAGTACTCCGTCAGATCGAGGGTACCTGGCGGGCCCATTGCACTGCGCCCACGTCTGGCTCTGCACACCGCCGGAGGGCTGCGTGCAGGCCCGTGGGACGTAGTGGCCATGGCAGCGTCACAGAGATGGAAAAGGGCGTGTTAAGCTGCGGGCAGCACGGAAGCCGAGGTGGGGGCTGCAGCTGCTGGCGAGCAGGAGGGGGACGGCTGCAGCAGGCGGGCATCAAGGCAGTGGCCACCTTTTGGGAGGCCCTGCGCCGTTTGCGCACTGGGGTCCCCAAGCACGGGTGGCAGGAGGTGGGGCCCAACCACCCGATCCTGTCGGTGGTGGACGGGCGAGTGGTGGCGCGCCGCGCCGCTGGCCGTGGGGCAAGAGCTTGTGGCCGGGAAGCCAGCGGTAGGCGGCGCAGACGGGCCAGGGCGGTGGAGCTGGAGGCTATGCCCCATGGCGGATGCTGTGCAGGGCTGAAAGGGCCAAGCGGCACGCTCTGGGCTCTGGCTAGATACGTGGCCAAGTGGCCAAAGGAGGGGAGCAGAGCGGGAGGGATGACGAGCCGCGAGGGGCTAGGGCGGCGGGTAGGGGCTTTCTGCTCTAGGTGGGGGTTAGCGAGCTAGGGCACCGCCCAGCTCGGGGTTGGGGTGCATGAGCATCTCGCATGAGGGTGGCGCTGCGCCTTCGGCTGGCGGTACTGCCAGCAGAAGTACAGTGTAGACGCCTTCCCAGGTACTGGCTGGCTAGACCAGCATGTGTGTAGCCAGGCGGTGGCCTTGGCGGTCGCGGGCGCAGGGCCGTTGGCTTCGCGTGTCTGTGCGCTGCGCCTCCTGCGCTGTTGTGACAGCGCGTGGCGCGGGTGTTTTATGCTTTTGTCTCGCCTAAGGGGTGGGGGCTCGTTTGGAGTGTGACCCGTGCGTGCGTTGCAGGAGCTGTTGGTTTGCGGGCGGAGAGGCTGCCTAGGGCAACCCAGGGAGCGCCCCCGAGGGCCACCTAGGCTTGTGCCGGCGTTTTGGGCCGTCTCTCTGCTTGCTTGGTGGAGTGCTGCGAGTCGGAGGGGTGTGGCCTGCTGGGCGTCGTGCTTGTGCTCTTCTCGGGCTTTGGGCTCTCTGGTGGGGGTGGGGGTACCGGGTTGGGGGTGCAGGGTGGGTGCCGCGGCTCAGCAGCTGGCTGCGGCGCGTTTCTGGGGTCTGGGCTGGGGAGCAGGGGCTCGTGGGTTAGGGGCTGGGTGGGGGCTCTTTGCCTGGGGGCCGTCGGGCTTGCTGTTGCGCGGCGCCGCCTAATGTGCTTTTGACCCCGGCAGGGGGTCGGGCGGCTTGCCTGGGCCTAGGATTTTCCCGCGTGGTTGTCCCTTTCTTTGTTCTTGCTCCGTCCAGGCTTGGGCCCTGGGTGCGGCGCGCTGCTGTGTGCGTGTGGCCTCGCCTGTGCCGTCTTCGGTGGCTCTTCGCCTGGCAGGAGGGTGTGCCTAGGGGGCGTGCCCTTATTTTGGGGGCCGCTCGCTTGCCTTGAGGTCCCTTTCAGGGCCTCCGTGCTGTGAGCCGGCTCTGCGGAGCGGCGTAGCAGTGTAACAACCGTACGACACACACACACACAGCACACGCAGATGAACACACGCACGCTCGCTTTTACTAGTGGAGAATCCAGTAAATAAAAAGGCTCACTCAATGCAAAATCCGGTACGTCCTGGTACGGTAGTGCACACCGCAATGCAGCCGACATAAAAGTCATGGCCGCACGGTGCGTCACTTGCCCTCCTGTGTCACGTTCTCTCAACTTCCTACCTATGGTGCTTGCCACCTGCATCGCCATTCGTTGCTGCCCGCTTTTGGCCCAATAGTACAATTGAGGCCGTTGCTACCAGAGTAGCGTCCGGCGGCTGCTGGTGCTCTCGCATCACTGCCGCCGGTCCTCCACATAGCATGCTGCCCTGGGGCCGCTTTGTCCTCCCCTCCTGATCCTCATTTTGCTGCCGCCCGCTTCCTGCCACGCTGGGCCGAAGCAGCCGTCTCTGCGGCGGCCCTGTCGCCTCCAGCTCTGTGTGGCTGTGCCCCGGCCCAGGTTCGCCTACCGCCACTGCTGCCCATGCAGCTGCAGTTGCTGCCCACTGCCGCCACTACTATCCCTGCACACCCTCCCTCAGCGGCCCGCGTCCCGGTTGCCTCTACAGCCAAGCCCACCGCCTCTGTCCCCGCTGCCATGCCCCCCGCTGCTGCTCCCTCCAGCCTCCCCCTCCCTGCCCCCTCCGCTGCCGCTGCCTAGGCGGGCCTCACTGCCGCCTTGCGCTCCGCCCTCGCCGTTGGTATAGGCGTACGTCACCGTGCACATGAGATATGGTAACCGCTGGTGGCTCTCGGCGACCTGAAGGACGAGAAAAGAGGAGGGGGAAGGCAGGTTGGCGGTTATGGCCGACGCGCCAAATTGTATCGACCCACATGCACCTGCATGCATTATGCATATGTATGTGAGGAATCGCGCCTTTTCCGTTGTACCGCGGTCCATGTCTCCTCCTACGCGCAATAAAGGGCACGATGGCGACTCCTGCGTGTCAGCCGTGGAAGAATACATTCATGAACACCAGCCCAGACCCTGCAAGCATTTCATCGATGCCGTTATGCAATGTATGAAGCCCCTAAAACCCCACCTGGCCCGGAAGGCCCCCGGGTGGGACGACGAAGGGGCCACAAGAAAGGCGAGTGCCACCTTGGTCGCATGCAAGGCTATTCTTATGGGCATATCGAACGTCTGCTGAAGCGGCGGTGCGCGGTGCGGCAGCACAGCGGCAGTTTGGGCACCGAAAATCTCCCGAAACTGAACCTTTGTGTCGACAAGCGTGCTGCGGCCACACGGAGCCTTGCGAGGGCTTCTTCAGCACATGCTTTAGTGTAGAGTCTTTGCATATGACACCAGCGCCCCACAAAGCCCCGCATCCATACTGGAAACACTCCGGAAAGTACCGCCTGGCACGCTCTGTCACCATTCACATCTACAAAGGAGTATATCTTAGGGTATGAGGTGTGTCGCAGGGTCCCAGAGGACTGTCCGAGGCCGAGAGGTCCATTGCCCAACGCCCTCCCGAAGCTGGCCTGTGTCGCGCTCTCCAGCGTTCCGGACCCCTATCCACCCTCAACATAATCCCTTATATGTGCTTTAGTGTAGAGTCTGGCCGGCGCTAGCTGAAAAGCCCCCAAAGTGCTGGGTCGCAACATCCCCTGCATGGGGCCCAGTTGCACATACACCCCTCTCCCCTGAGCAGGAGCGTGCGTTACGGCAAGCAGGCCCTGATTGCTTATTGCATTGTACCAGCAGTACACCCCTGGTGTTGACAAGTCCATCCAGGCCCATCGTGCTTGCCCAGGGGCGGCAGGGGAGCACCTCGCCAATTTAACAAAAGAACTCCGGCTGGCGTACAGGGGGGGGAAGGGGAGACCATGGGGGACACCTCGTTCCGTCCTGTGTTGCCGTCCCTGTTTTCTGAATAAGGGGAAACTTTACCCCTTACCTCTGACTCTCACGGCGGATGTAAATAACAAATTGTAGCCACAGACGGTACAGGTGGCATCGTGCACTTGCACCAAAAACAAACCGTTCCCGGCAACAGACTGGTTTCGGAACCTTATCGGAATCCCTAGGCGTGGCATGACACTGCCTGACTGCTAGAGACTTGTATACACAGCACGGCATATGTATTAGAGGTGTAGGAGCGTCACCGCAGTCTTGCCGGGGGCCGGGTCTGGGTTTTTGGCGATGGCTGCGTCACCCAGGGCCTTTGGTACCAACCATTCTCACACTGAACTTCTGGGAGGTATAGAGAATGGGCTACGCGAAATCCTCGGCAGCCTTGAAGACGATCCTTCGCTGCAGCGCATGCCTGCAGCGGGGCCACGGCTTCTCGCGGTTGTTAGCAACCTGGTGGCTTCGCTAGAGTATCTGTTAAAAATCATTGTTCAAGAGCGGCAGGTTACTGGCGCGGACCCGGTGCTGATCGGGCCTGGCCTGTGCTCGCAGCTTCTCAGGCTCGCGGCACTGGCTGTCCGCTGGCCGCCGCGGGACGCATGGCTGCAGTGCGAGCAGCGCAGCCCGGAAGCAACAACCTCAACACCTGGGCAAGCCAGCAAGCGGTCAGCGCCGACCAGTTCCCACAATGCCACTGTGCGCAAACCACTGTGCGCTGCATTGTCAGTGCTGGGCGAGCGGTGCCTCGGGCTTCTCAGCGCGCTCCTGATCACAGGGACCCTGGACCCAGCGTGCACCCTGGCCTGCAAGCTGCTCCGCATGCACACCCTGGAGGCGTGCAGTCGCAGCCTGGCCCGCGCAGTGGACCGACTGGTGGCCTTGTGTCCCGTTGACGACACGGTCGGCACCCGGGGGAACGCGCCGGCTGCTCGCGAGGCGGCCGCAACGCGCACTGCTTCCAACCGCGTGCAAGGTCCCTACATCGACCTCGTATTTGCCGTAGAGTGCGCGACGGCGGTGTTGCATGGCTGCGCGATGTTGGTGACGCGCCTGAGGCAGGCCAAGCACGATAGTGTGGGTCACGGTGCGGCAGCCGGGGTGGGCGGGGACCGACCTAGGGCGCCTGGGGCCTCGGCGGGCGGCCTAGGGGCCAGCAGCAGTGCCACGGGCGGCAGCGGCAGCAGCAGGACCGGCAGCGGCTACGGCAGTAGCAGCTGCAGCGCTGGTGGTGGCGACGGCGGTGCTGCTTTGGGGCCCGCACGCCGGCACTCTTACCGTGACGCGCTTTCGGCGGGGCTGCCCGGTGCGCTGCGCACAATTTGCGCGCGCAGCGGCGTGGTTGAGCACTTTGCGCGCGGCGTGCTGCACCTCCTGCGCGCCCGTCACCAGCAGGGCATCGAGCTGGGCGCCGTGGTCCACGGGCCGGTGGGCTTCCTGGCCGCCTACTTGCAGCTGTCCAGGTACCTGGGGCCCAGTCCCTGCGCTGCTGGTGAGTGCAACCGAATCCTCGGCAGCCCGTGTGCGTCGTACTTGGCCACGGCGGCCGGCCTGCACGTGCTCTGTGCGGCAGACGCTGGCCCGACGTACGGCATGCGGCCGCTGCTGGCGGGCGCCGGCGGGAGTTTGTGGGAAGCAGCCGCCGGCGCGTGGCCCAGTGGGCATGCCCAGCCTGGAGGCTTAGACGGGACCATCAACCTCATGTCGCTGTCTGCCCTGGCGTACGGCGTACTGCACCGCCCTCTGAAGTCGCGTGCGGCGCTGGCGGTGCTCTACCGGCTGGTCAGCTTCGCTGTGGCTTCGGCGCAACTGTGCGCTACGGAGTACGGAGCATCTGGGCCCGGCGGCAGTGGCAGCGGCAGGTGCGGCAACGGTGGCGACGGCAGAGACGGCGGCGGCCGTGGCGGCGGCAGGGGCCGCAGCAGCAGCAGCAGCGGCAGCGGGAGCAGCGATGCGAGGGAGTCGCCGGCGCGCTCGGGCCCCCTGCTGAGTGGTCCGCAGAGTGCCTCGTTGGCTTCACTGGCCCTTATGAACTGCATCGAGCGCGTGTCGCTTCTCCCACCGGGGCGCCGGCGCGCGGCTGAGGCGGAGCGGTGGCGGCTGACGGTTGCGGCGGTTCGGCATACGGTTCAGTGGGCAAAAGACGCTGAGGTGCAGCTGCTTAAAGCAGCGCTCTGCGTCGACCTCGGCCAGATGCCCGCCGGCGGTGAGCTTTGGAGGTTTTGGGTGTGGACGGGGAGCCGGCCGGTTGGTTACTAGTGGCGAGGGTGGACCGGGGAGTGCCGTGGCAGTGTCTTGAGTTGCGGCATCTGCGCGCGGAGTTTCCACACAGCCGGCCCTGTAGCAGTGAACAGTGTTGCGTGCCGGCTGGGCGCACTTTGCGGTTAAACCGCTTCAGCTGGCCGTAAGCGCAATTTTACCGAGGGCCAACATTCACAAGGGCGTGCTTTAGCTGCCAGCAAACTTGCTGCCTGGGCGCCTTGGGCAGGAGCCCCGCAGCTCCTTGTAGCATGCAACCCATCCCTGAGCACCTCCTGAGCCTGAGCGCCCTGCTGTGTACTGCACCCCCCGTAGGTACCCTGCCGCCGCAGCCCCCGCCCGCCCTGGCCCCGGCGCTGTCGGCGGGGCTGCTGCCCTGCCTGGAGCGCCTGGTGCGGCGAGCAGGGGAGGGTGCCGCTGCCTGGCGCGGCGCCGCCACAGACGCGTTGACCGCTGAACAACAGCTGCTTGTAAAGCTCTTCGACGGGAGCATCACCCAGACGTACCTGGCGTGGCTGCTGTCGTACGGCAGCCCCACGGAGGCGTCCGCGCTGGTGGTCAGCATTGGAAAGCTGCTTCGCGCGCCGGCCGCGGAGAGCCTGCCGCTGACGCTGCACAACCGGGACCGGTTTCTGCTCACCATGGTCAACGCCGCGGCCGCCACCCTCGTGACCTTGTCAACATGCGTGCTGAGCAGGCTGCTGCGCGAAAGCGGTGCCGATGGGACAGCAGCGGCTGGGACAGCAGCGGCTGGGACAGCAGCGGCTGGGACAGCAGCGGCTGGGACAGCAGCGGCTGGGACAGCAGCGGCTGGGACAGCAGCGCAGGGCCTGCCGGATGAGGGGGAGCTAGGCCGCTACTCGCAGCTGTGGCGGATGGCGGCGCTGGCTGCGTGCGAGTGGGTGCCCGTGCTGTCGGGACTGACCATCGGGACAACGGGGCGCCTCATTTACGTAACCTCCGACATGCAGTTTGCGGCGGTGCAGCTTGACGCCTGGGCCGCAGCGGTGCTGAAGAACGCCCTCAATGCGTGCGTGCTGTGGCTCCCCACGCAACTGGAGGCGGCTGGGGTTGCGGGCCCGGGGGGCTCTTCCGCGTCCTCAGCTGGGGCGCCGGGGACTGAGGGCCAGGGGCAGGGCCGGGCGGCGGGGGTCCTGGACGGGAGGCGGCTGCGGGCGCTGGCGCGGGAGGGGCGGGTTGTGGAGCTGGTTGGGGCGGGCATGCGGCTGGAGACCTACTTCGCTTCCTTGGCGGCGCAGGGTGGTGGGAGTGGGTACGGCACCGATGACCCACTTACTACGGAGCAAAGGGTCCTGCGTGTGCTCACAGCCGCCTTTCTGCTGGCGGTCAGCTCGCCCGACACGGTGCGCCGGGCCTTGGCGAGGAGGGCGTGGCCTTCGCGGGGCTTCCCGGAGCACTGCATGTGGAACTCGGGAGTGGTGCGCCAGCTGCTGGGGGCACTGCCACATGCACCCGCCCGCCACCACGCCGCACGACCCACACCCGGTGAGCTACCGGCAAGGCAAACAGCAAACGTACGCCCACTTGTCCGCATCCCCATCTAGCAGGCGGTCCGTGGGCCACCCACTTGAATATGAGCGCGGCCAGCATTCCCACCGCCAGGCCGATAGCCATGGAGCCCAGGAAGATGCCCAAGAACATGGCGATGCCTGTCAGGGTTTTCACGTAGGGGTTTGTGCAAGACTGAATCGTAACAAACCCATGATCGGGCCGCGCCTGGCCCCGCGAAACAGGGCGGCGTGGGAACAAACCACTGTGAACGTCCTTGACCTCGTTGCTCATCCACGAACGCGTTGCCCTCGTTGCCATCCATTCGGCGCCTGCCTACCCCTGACGCGCACCAATCAGGACCGTCTCCCAGCCCTAGTCGCCCACAAACCCGTTGTCCCCCTGCCACGGCCCCTACGTGTCTTTCAACAGCCCCGCCAAAAGGGTCCCCCGCCCATGACCATGTTGCCCGCGGTGCCTTCCCACAGCCCCCATGCAATCCCAATGCAGGCGTGATGCTGGCACACACGCTGGACGCATGGGAGGGCGGGAGAGATTCGTTACGCCTGGAGCTCGACGACAGCCGCGTCCCGCGGACTGCAGCTGCAAAAGCGCACGCACTGTATGCGTTGAGCGAGGTGCAGGATGAGGAGGATTTGCAGGAGCAGCTTGCGCCAGGGGAACAGCAGCAGCAGCACGAGCAACAGTAGCTGCGGCGCTGCTCCTGGTGGCGCTGCGCCAACCTGGCGGGGGACAGCGAGGCGGGGCTGCCGCTGCTGAAGTGTTCACGGTGCGGCGGGACGTGGTACTGCGGGCGGGACTGCCAGGCGGCGCACTGGCGGGAGGGGCACAAGGGCGAGTGCGGGGTGAGGGGATGAGGAACGCGGGGGCGCAAACAGTGGCGTTGTGCACGGGGTGTGGAGTGCGGGAGCGCGCGAAGCGGGTTGCACGCCGCCAGGCCAGGGATGTGGTATCTGGACTACATGTGCTGGAGGTTGTGAGGCAGCACGCGGGTTACCCAGCGCTGGCGGCACGGGGATGGGGAGCTGCTGGTTGTGAGAAACGTGGCGGAGCGTAATGCGGGGGTATGGTGAGCACGGCAAGACGTGAAACTCCCCTGTGATACCGTATGCTGTAGTGATGCGTAACACGTGGCAAGCATACAGTTCTTATAGCTCGCAAAGGTTGGTCGCTCGCACACTGCGATGGACAGTTCCTTCATGAGAGGGAAAGAAGAAAGGCAGCCGGCTCCTGTTCTGGACTGTTTACCCTCTTCGTGGGGCGGGTATCGACATGAGGCTGAGGCTGTGAGCGAGGCAGTGTGGGGAGCCAGTGAACCCGATAGCAGTGATTTTTTTGGGAATGGGCGTGATAGCTGCACGATAGGGTTCAATGGAATGATTTGTTGATTAATGTGACAGTGCCAGCCGTTAATGCCGTTGCTGTACGTCAGGGGTTGGGCGCAATGGCTGCAGGCCTCTAGGCGAGGGACGTGTGCGACCGTTGAGCTCATGTTACCAGCACTACCGTGTAGGCCTACTTTTGCACGTTGCCATGGGCCAATGCGTTCCAAAGTTGCCATGACCATGTAGACCCATGCACCTGGCGTGATGACCGGGAGTCCGGGACCATGGAACCATGGCCGCTGCACCCTGCACGCACGTATGGGTGTCGTTGCTCCAGGTTGCTCCAGTGAGTTGTTCGTTGTTGCATGTACCACCCTTCTGCCACCCACGGAGATGTGGTCGGGACCAGTAGGATCGTGTGACCAGGCGCCACGTGAAATGTAACATGGTGCCAGGGAAAATCGAACAGCTTGAAACAGATGCCGTGCTGGGTGGACCCCAGGGGAGTTCCCCTGGGCTGGACCAGTACCTGCGCATGACGTCAACACGGTACAGCTGCTGACCCTGGCGTTGACACGTGCCGTTGCGCACCAGCGCACCCCACAGCACGGACTGGCTAACGCCTGACGGCACGTGTGTAGTACAGCTGCAGGGCTGCTTTTGTGCGCAATGTGGCGGCAAGGGCAGACGGGCCGAACGCGCCTCAAACTCTTGGCAAAGGATGCATGGGGCGTCCTTTGCTGAAGTGGGTGCTTCGCAACCTTCGGTTTGGATCAGGGGATCCCCTGGTTTGGATCCCCTGCCGTGGCGCCTGTGTGGGACAAGTGTGGCGCCCGACAGGGCGCGTGGGTGTCAGCTATCACAGGCATTTTCACACCCAATGTAGGATGCTACATAGCGCATTTTGCGTTGGGTATCACGTTAGGACACAGCTGTCGAGCCAATTTGTTCATCGACCACACGACCATTGATCGTCCTGCTGTTCTGGACCTTCAACCGCTACGCAAACGAGGGACTGCAAACAAAGCACATCTTCATCGTCATTTGTTCACTTATTTACAGCCTGAACACACGCTAGGTGCTGCATTTCCGCCTTGGCCCGCTGTGGCCCTCGGACCGTGCACCCAAACTCTCGACAAGCACAAGAGCGTCTGGGCAGGCTAATTTCGAAGCAAGCAGTATCTACTCTAATCTTTGTATCGCCGTAGCGTGCAGGCCGTCTGGACGGAAGCCGGGCTTTAGTGCAACGCTCACCGAAAAGCATAGCCGCAGAGGGAACACCTGTGTACTCTACCTCCCGGATAACAAGGTGGACCGCTTTTTCTGTCCTTTTGCCGGACGGGTTTCCTGTGCCGGTTTTGCCCTTCGCTCGCCCACCTGGACAGCGCCATGAGGGCCCAGTACCGCAGCTGCAACAGCATGCACCGGAACTGGCACAGCGCCAGCAAGGGCACAAGCCCACTTTCCTGCAAAATAAGCAGTCGCGGTGGCCGCGGGCCGCTCGCACACTCAGTTGCAACCCGTGCTGCGCAAACACGGCTCGTCACGGCGGGGCCACATGGCGCCCTCAGTCGGACCATGCATACGGCCGTGCATGCACTGCCCCCAGAACACGACGGAGCAGGTGCGGACATCACTGCTGAGATATTTCAACTGCATATAAAGGGAGGGGATCGGTGGTGTCGCATATCCAAGTGTACGCTGTGTGGTTGAGAGCACGGTGGGCTGGCACCGCTCAGGCCCATCCCCCATCCTGCCTTCACCGGTGACGCGAGATGAACTCTACCACACCACACCACATGCAGGATACGGTAGCCATGACTGCTTGACGTACGTGCTGGCCTCTGGCTGGTTGCTTCTCGCCCGCTGCAAGCCACAAAACGAGGAAACCGCTCCGTGCGCATTGCCACGTGCCTACCTGTACACGGTTCCCGCCCCACCGCTGCCGCAGGCCCCGTCACCAGGACCGCCGCTCCTCCCACTGCCCCCACACCTCAGCCCACCAGCGCCACTGCACCTGCCTCCTCTGCGCTGGACGTGGCCCGCTCTTTGCTGTCTCGGATCATGGGCGGCCCCAGCGGTCCAGGGGGCGGTGACGGAGACACGTGCAGCATACCCGAGGTGCGCATGCAGCAATTCAAAAGCATCATGTAGAGAGGTTTACACCAGCGGGCACCCTTTCTTGGATGCCAGGCCGTTGTAACACAGCGGCCTAGACAGCACAGCGGCATACCGTGGAAACGTGGAAAGGAACGGGGGGAAGTCGGTATTTGGCGGAGACGCCATGCGGCTGCCACAGCAGCGTACGTATGGCCTTGACAGAATCCCTCCCTGTCAGACTCGCACACCCTGAGATCTGAGCAGCTGCCGGGTCATCCCACACCTCCGCTGACACCACCTACTGTGCTATCACCTTTGGCTGCCTGGCAGATATTAACTTTGTGTTACGTTGTTCCGCGCCTCCCTAACCATGCACCCCCAGGTCCAACTGAGTGTGCAGCAGATCCGCAGCCGGCCGCTGTTCCTGCTGCTGGAGGCGCTGGCGGCGGAGCACGGGCCCATCTTCACGCTGGTGGTGGGGCCCAAGCGTCTGCTCGTGCTGTCAGACAGGTGGGGCTGAGTGGTACGAGGACGGAGCCGTGGTACTGATAGGCAACTTTGCTGCCGGTCATGTATTGTGGGTTTGGGGCCCTAAGGCCTGCTCTCGATGTCGATGAGCTGGGAGGTCCCAGGAGGCAGACTTGTGTAAGCACGAAGAGAAAGGGTTAAGGCGGCCTGGACACGACACGGTGTGCGAAAGGGGTGGGGCAGCAGGTGGCCGGGTCGCGGCGGAATGCCCTTGCTGGGTGCTGAGCATGGCTAGGTGCGGTTGCTTGCAGGGAGTCGTGTGCTTGCGCGTGCCGCGTGACGGTGCCACTCTGCTGCGCGCGTGCAGGTCCATGGTCCGCCACGTGCTGACCAACAGCCCGGAAATGTACGGCAAGGGCATCCTGGCGGAGATCATCGAGTTCATCATGGGCAAGGTGCGGGCCTTTCTTTGGCAGTTTGTGTTACATCCAAAGTGGGCATGCATACAGGGGGCATGCGCACGGAGGGCTTCATGTCGCCTTTCTGGCACATTGAGTGGAGCAGCATGATGGTAGTTAGTAGATGTAAAACACACGGCTCGTGCTGCAGGGCGTGCTGCCGGCTGACGGGGAGCACTGGAAGGCTCGGCGGCGGGTGGTGGCGCCAGCCCTACAGCGCAAGTGAGGCGGGCGGCGGGTGTGGTGGTGCAGCGGCAGTACCAGGCAGCTGCCATGGCCCACGGGTCCGTTGCTTCTGTGCAGCGACCAAACTATCGGGGCCATGGAAGGTGTCGAGCAGCTGCTGTTGGCGGGCATGCTGGGGCGGTTGTGCCGCAAGGAAAGACACCTTATTGTGGAGACGCTGAGCCCGGCCTTTCAACGGGTGATACAATTTGGCTTGCTGTCAGCGCTGCTCACGTCGATACCGACACTAGCGGGCACCCTAAGCCCCTGCACAAGTTACGTACAAGGCCACGGCCGTCACCTGCTGCGCCTATCTCCGGGCATCAACACGATCGGTCCATGTTGCCCCCAGGTTTGTGTCCTCCGTGGTGGACATCTTTGCGGGCAGCGCCCGCCGCGGCATGGAGCTGGCGCTGGAGCCGGCGGCGGCGGCAGCGGAGGCAGCGGCCAGCACGAGCAGCAGCAGCAGCAATGGGAGCAGCAGCAGCAGCGGTGGAAACGGCAGCGGCGGCGGGGCCCAGGGCGGCGCCACCGTGGAGGTGGAGTCGTTCTTCTCCCGCATGACGCTGGAGAGCCTCGGTCGGGCTGTGTTCGACTACGAGTTCAAGCAGGGCAAGGAGGACGACCCAGTCATACAGGTGGGGGCGCGGAGAAGGCGCAACGGCGCCATGCGAAGGCCCGGTGTTGTGTGGTGACGCTAGTGCTGATCTAGACGCGCTGGGCCGTGGTCTTTTGGCAGTACTCGGCTTTGCCACACCACAACATCTGCACATTATGAAGCGATAACCGATAAGCCCTCAGCTCCACTACCGTGCTGGGAGATGATATCTTCGGACAGGGTGTTAAGACATACGCCCCCAGTCAATACTGTGCAATGGATGATCACACCGCAGGCCGTGTACGCTGTGCTGCTGGAGTCCACCATGCGCTCCACCGCCCCGCTGCCGTACTGGAAGCTGCCCGGCGCCGTACAGCTGGTGCCGCGGCTGCGCGCGGCGCAGGCGCACGTGGACCTGCTCAATGCCACGCTGGACAGACTCATAGCGGCGGCGCGGGAGCAGCTGCAGAGGGATGAAGTGCAGGGGGCGGGGCGGCAGCAGCAGCAGCAGGAGGTGCGTGCGTGCGTGCGCTGGTGCTGTGCCATGGATGAGGCCACACGTGGGTGTTCACTGGACTGGTCACGGTGTGCACGTGAGGTTGTAAATTAAGTGCAGAAGGACGAGCAGGCGAATGCACGTGCCTCCCGTCACAGTCTCTGCTAGCTGGGGACCGGTGGTCTACCCAGACGCTGAGCTCTGCCTTGGCCGTGCTCATAGGTCTGCACAGCACGCCACTACTTTCCGTCCGCCAAAGGTCCTAACCCGTTAGCCCTTACGACCCAGCTCTAACTCACACCGCACCTCCCGTCCCGGACCTCACCGTCTGTCCCTGCTCTGTTCAAAACCCTCCACGCACACACCACTTCCCGTACAGAACGGCCACGTGTGCCAAGGCTCATCTGTCCCTGCTCCATGCAAACGCTGGGTACAACTTTCCATGCACGCCCCACCTCCCACGCCCCACCTCCCACGCAGGACGGTCATGTGTCGGATAGCTCTTCCTCTTCCTCCTCCTCTGCGCCCGCCGTGTCGTCCGTACTGCAGTTCCTGGTGGCGGGCGGCGAGGACCTGGACAGCTCGCAGCTGCGCGACGACCTTATGACGCTGCTCATCGCGGGCCACGAGACCACGGCCGCCGCCTTGTCGTGGGCGCTGCTGCTGCTGGCGCGCAACCCGCGGGTGCTGGCGGAGATGCGAAAGGAGGTGCGGTGGGCGGTGGCGGCGGCGGTGGCGGTGGAGGGCAGCGGACAAGGCCTCAAAGGATGGCCGATTGGCTGTGTAGTTGCACTGTGGCGGTGCTGCTGTGTGAGCTCCTGTGGGTGCTGGCATGGCAAACCGGTGGTGCGGTGGAGTGAGATTTTTGGCTGGGGGGAGGGGACTCAGAGCACCAGGAGTCGGCTTGCAACGAATGAGGCAGGTGGTTATAGCATCCGTAACACCCTATGGCTTCGCTGTTTACGTCAGCGCCACACAAGCTCGTGTTACGGTTCAAGTGCAGCCTTGCCCCTCCTGCGCAGGTTGACAGCGTGCTGGGCGACCGCGCACCCACGCCCGAGGACGTGCCGCTCCTGCGCTACACGGCACGTGTGCTGTGCGAGTCCCTGCGGATGTACCCACAGCCCCCGCTGCTCATCCGCAGGGCGCTGCAGGTGTGTGTGAGCGTGGTGGACGAGCGTGTTTCACGGTAATACACTGGAGCGGTGTAGCGCTAGGCGTGCCAATACGCTCAATGTGATTGCAACATGCGACAGGGCCGCCCTTGAAGCGTTCTGTAGCGGCATAGGGAAAGCCTGCGGTGCTGCACCATTGCCGATGTCCAAGCTGTTCGGGTTGGTGTCCCGCTGCGCCCCCCGCAGGACGACGTGCTGGTGGGTGACGACGGGCGGCGTTTCCGCGTGCGGGCGGGCGCCGACCTATTCCTGCCCATCCACAACGTGCACAGGAACCCGGCGCTGTGGGAGCAGCCCCAGGAGTTCAGGCCGGAGAGGTGCGTGCGTTAGCTGCGGGCGCAGCGGGTGTGTAGCGTCGCCTGCGTGTGCATCTGCGTCCAAGGCGTGCTTGCGCCTTCAGCATGCAGCAGGTTTACCTCCTGTCCCCTGCAAAGAAGCCTTATTTGCCCTAGCGCACCCCGTACCCCGCCGCAGACCGTTGGACGTTGATAGGTAGCGTCCAACACCCGTCCCTTTCCCGAGCTCGGCCACCTGAAGCAACTTCGTCCACCTTCTGCCGTGCCCCCCTGTCCCGCTGTTCATGTGTCTAACCTAGGTTCGGTCCGCTGGACGGGCCCATGCCCTCCGAGACCACCACCGACTGGGCCTTCATGCCCTTCGGAGGGGGCAAGCGGCGGTGCCTGGGGGACATCTTCGCAATGACGCAGGTGTGTCTGAGGTAGCTTGGGCCTTGCAACTATCGTCACGCGGAGTCTGACAGGGCCTCACCGAGGCGGGTGTAGCCGAACGGACGTCTAAAGGGCTAGTCCCTCGCTGATGGCTCACTCGAATTGTGCGTTGAGTGCGTCTCATGGCCTTGCCGTGCCGTGGAGGTTTTGATCACCAGCAGATGAGCGCCATGGCGGTGCTCAACGCGACGCGTACGGCGAAGCATATTGACAGATGAGGCGGGTATGCCATACCTGACGGCATGCTCCCCCGCCCCCTTGCCCCACCAGGCGGTTGTGCTGCTGGCCATGGTGGTGCGGCGGTACGACTTCGTGGAGGACCCGCAGCGGCCTGTCACGGACGTCAAGAGCGGTGAGGCAGCGGCAGACCCGCAGGGCGCAACGGACGCGTTGTTGAGCGCTTGGGAGCGGGGTTGCACGTTAGAGTGCAGCGCGTCACAGACGGACGAAAGGGCATGGCGGGGCGGGGCGGGGAGCTGCACGAAAGGGAGCCTACATGCACGGGGCAGGGACTGAGGGCTTGAGGGCGGAAGGTGGCGGGGCCATACAGGACTGCAGCACTGTCACTCGCTGGGCCGACCCTCATCTTGCCTTGCTTGGCACGGTCCCCCTGCTCCTGCCGCCCCCAGGCGCCACCATCCACTCCAAGCACGGCATCCACATGTACGTCAGCCGGAGGGACATGGCGGGCGTGCCGCCGCCCGCCCCGCGGCCAGCCGCCGCAGCGGATGGCGGCGGCGAGGGGATGGCGGGCATGTGCCCGCACGCCGCCGCAGCCGCCGCTGGCGCTGCTGCCGTAACGGAGGCTGCAGCGTCTGGGTGCCCCTTCTCGGGGCGCAGCCAGGCCTGAAGGCAGTTGCGGCGTAGCGTCTTGTGATCGACAGGTCGCTCAGGAGAGTTGAGAGAATAGGATATGAGCGCATGGCCAGCAGTTACGCTGCCGTATCAGTGTCTGGGCTGTGCGTGGCTGGATGTCGTACGTACTTTTGCGGACTGAGATGCAAAGTGGGTGCTGATCGTGAATGGCTATGTGCAGCCTGCACGATGCAACATGAGAGTTCTTGCCGAGTGGTGGAGAGCGAGGAACTCTTTGGCATGCGGGGCACTCAAGCCTGCGTTTGCGTGCATGTGGCACACGGTTGAGTGCATTCAGAGAGATGCGGGTGCGGGTGAAGAGGACAACGACACTGCATGTCTGAAGGCGTGTGGCTCGCGATAGGAGTACAGGGGAGTGGCTGGGCCGGAGCGCTGGAAGTACAGGCACAGCTCCGCTATTGCAAGTGATAGGTCCGAGCTGGTCCGAGGTGCCTTAGCTCGTCGTGCCCAAGGGAGCACATTGCTCATCATGTACCAGAATGCTAAGCATTGCAGCAAAGCGTGCCATTATAATACCGCTCTAGAAATACCCGACAATACGGGCTCACGGAGCATGGGACGACCACCCTTCTCATTGAACGGGCTGGAGCAGGCAGGTGCTTTCAACTTGGGCGCACGTGCTGCTCCAAAGCATGTCACATGTTGCAGTTGTACCTTTGTAAGGCTCAGGACAAGCACACCGTACTCCCTTGTGCCTCTCCGGGGCCAGTGTCTCCGGGGCCAGTGGAGCTACCAAATGCGCCAAGTGTAGTTGGCTTGACGGGGATGAACCCCGCCTTCGAGGACACCACAACTACAGCGTTGTTGGGACACCGCTGGCCGCCACCACTGGCCGCCACTCTCATTCACAGGTCAGAGCGCCAGCCTTAAACAAGGCGAAGCTATCAATAATAGCCGGTCACATATACATTTACATCATC
This sequence comes from Chlamydomonas sp. KOR1, assembly GCA_036984285.1. Lineage (NCBI taxonomy): Eukaryota > Viridiplantae > Chlorophyta > Chlorophyceae > Chlamydomonadales > Chlamydomonadaceae > Chlamydomonas > Chlamydomonas sp. KOR1. The sequence goes on along the minus strand of BQMZ01000404.1, from coordinate 458,800 downwards.
CACAAAGGCAAGGCTGTAAGAAGTGGCGCAGTATGGTGGATCGACACGCCGTGCCGCACAGACCGCGCCCACGGCCACCACACCAGGCATAACAGCTCCTCACACCTCTTACACTAGCTGCCCCCCCTCACAGGTACTTGTCAATCACGTTTTCCGTAAACCACTGTAGCGTGAACTGCATGTGCACGCCCGGTGCCTCCAGCAGCAGCAGCGCGCCGCGCTCGTCCAGCGCCCGCAGGCCCAGCCAGTCCTCTGTGTATAGGGGCTGCTGCCGCAGCGGTACCACGGTCTCGCCGTCCCACACGGAGAACCAGGCGCTGTCACGGGGCACAACTGCGGGTTGGGGGGAGCGGGGGAACAGGGTGGTAGGTACCGGTACGTTGGTGAGGGCGGGACACGGGCGGTGGCACTACTGCGGGGGAGGATTAGGGTGAGGGCGTGCACCCCCTCGGGCGGCGCCTGACACCGCGAGACACGGCATATGGCGATCGGCCAAACGGCCCGCGCAGCAACGTGCGCCTTCCGGACGCCACCATTGCTAGCGCTTTTCCGTCGGACGTGCCTCTCTCCCCCCTTGCACGCGGTAACTGCCCGTGCCGTTTTCCTCCCCGCTCCCTCGCCCTCGCCATCCCTTCACGCTCCCCTTACGTACCCGCCCACATTGCTATTGCAATCTACCGGTACCCACCTGTGCCGTCGTTTGCAAAGCGGAATAGCACCAGGCGCTCCAGGGAGGCCAGGTTGGTGGCATACAGCGCGTTGCGGGTGGGCCGCTCGTTGTTCACGTCGGGCAGGAAGGGGTTGGCTGACAGGTACTCGGACATCCGCAGCGGGTCCTGCGGCGGAGGGGCGGTGGCACAGCGCGCGTGTGGCATCCGGCGTGTGCATGACGGCACGGGCGGGCATATCTGCGGGAGTAGCGATGCTGACAGAGGAACTTGGCATGTGTACCTTGCCCGGCACAGCCCCCTTGTCAAGAGACCCACGGACCCACGCGCGTTGAAAAGTGCACACACAACAACAGCGCAGCTGCTTGATAAACATTGCGAGCTTCAAAGCAGGTTCTAGGAAAGGAGAGGGCCATCCACAGTGTATGCCACCCATAACGAATTACACCCTGCCGGCGCCCACAAGGGGCAGCTTGTTGCTGGAGGGAAGCCAGCAGCCCACCTTGAAGTACTGCGCCTGCACGATGTGGTCCCGTACGTACGGCAGGTAGGCGCCCGCCCCCAGCGCCCGTTGCATGACGTGGCACAGCCCGTGGCTGGAGTTGAGCGGCAGCGTGCTGGGCCGGCATGTGGGGGGGACGGAGGCGGGCAGGGAGGCGGGGAGGAGAGCACCGGGTTGACAAGGGCATAATGCCCAATGGAATTGCAAGTGGAACACCAGAATTGAGCGAGGGAAGTCAAGAGGTTGACATGCCGGCTCCCGATCCCGGCAAGCCCTGCCCTCCATGGCGCCCGTGTGCAGCATTGTGCCTTACCCTTGCCTGGCCCTGCACCTAGCCCTGACCCGATGCCTACAGATCCCATCTGTGTCCCCGTGACCCCGTCTGTACCGCTTACGACGCTCAAACGCTGTGCCCCAACCGTTACATATGCACGTGCAACACGGGCCCCGCACATGCTGCCCCCGCGCTAACCCCTGCCCACGTGCAGCCTGGCCCGTTCCTCGCGTAAGCCCTGGTGCTGCACCACCTTATGTCTACACCCTGCAACGCGACCCGACAAACCACAGCCCCCACCCGCACCCAGCCGCCCTTTTACTGCCCCTGTCCCTGCCCACCTACCCCTGCCCACAGCCCCCACCTGCAGCCCGGCGCGTTGAACACGCCCTGGTGCTGTGCCCCCATGGTCACCAGGGTGTGCATGCGGGGGCCCGTGTGCTGGCAGCGCTGGGCGACGGCCTGCGGGAGGGGAGGGCCGGGGCGATTGGCGGTTGGGAGTGTCCCAAGATGTGGTGCAACTCAGTTGCCAGCATGTAGGCCGCGGAACAAGGTGTGCTGGCAGCGCTGGGCGACGGCCTGAGGCGGAGTAGCAGTTATTGGTTGGGAGTGGATTGAGGTGCCGTACAGCATGGTGCAGCTTCCACCGGTGTAACTTCCGTTGTGTACGGGCCATTGGCTGGTGCGACAGATGGCAAATGCTCACACCCGCTATGACTTGCACGGCCCCTGCGCCCCCGACATGCACCCCGCGCACTGATCCGCATGCCATCCAACCCTCCGCATGCACCGCACCTCAAAGGGTGTTTTAGGCCAGCGCACCGCACCCCAAGTACTCAACTGCACCCATCCATGCACCCACAGGACCTGTGCTGCCTTGGCACCCCTTGCCGCGCACGTGCGCCACACGGTTGCTGGCAAATGCACGCTGGCACCCGACCCACCCGCATGAACTGCCCGCCTTGGGAGAAGCCCACGGCATTGAAGCCCCCGGCCAGTTGGGGGATGGCACGCAGCTGGGTGCACACCCGGGCCACCTGAGGACGGTGGGGGTACGGCGGCACCTTGTGTGATGCGAACGTACGGGGTTGCGTCCCGTGGGCAGCACGACTTTACGAGCGTGTACAGGTATGCACTGGGATTTTAATTCACTCCGGACACGAGCCCAGAAAGGACCCATGGGCCGGGGTCGGCCGTACACCCACCACTTGTCAAGGTGTCATTTGTAACCCCTTACCCCTAGACTTGCACTTTCTGGCTTGGCACACAGGTAGATGCAGCCACGAATGTCCTTGCTGAGCGACTTGCAAGGCCCTGCCCTAGCCAGGATCTAGTAAAGCTTCTGCTGTCAGATTCAACTGCCCACCTGGTCATTCACATCTCCCAAGTACGAGGACAGCACGTCGTTGAATTCCCCCTCCCCAGTGGCGATGCTGTGCACGAAGACGCCTGTGCACGGCAGGAGGGCACAGGGTAGGGCTCAAGGGCACCATACCGTACACACCCGGCACTCGGAGCAGGTGGCTGTGTTTTAGGGACCGCACAATCCAAGCACAGCTGTTGGTCACCTTCTGTGCAAATGGCTGTGTGGTAACACACCCTCAGCCTGGCACTCGGCGGAGCAAGTAGCTGTGTTTTTGGCACCGCGCCCGCACAGCTCTTTTAGTCACATCCATCTCTGGGTCACCTTATATGCAAATGGCTGTTATGCATGCCACAACAACGGCTCAGCACCATGGCCGCGGTGTGCACCGTTTTCACGTGCAGGGACTGCCTTCGCCGCTGCCCCCACGGCCAAAGCCAGCGTGTCGAGTCCCAACCCAAAGCGCAAGGACCGACAAGGTCTTTTGCACGCGCTTACCGAGCCTGGCCTCGATAACCTTTGCTACTGCGCCAATACTGTAAGGCGCGCAGCACGAGTCGCCCATGCCATGCCACAGGACTACCGGGAGTTTGCTGGTCTTCGCGGGACTCCGCTCGCGAATTGTCCTTAGCTCCTCTATGTATGCATCTATGTCAGCTGTGTCGATGTCGGGCGCTTTGATAGTGGACTCTTTAGGTAAAAGCCTAGAGCCGAACGCGGGGCCTGCGTGCAGGATGGCAAGGGCCAAGAGCCCAAGGCAGGTAGGGTACTTCATTCGCGGCATGTTGCACTGTCACGTCACGCTATGCTGACCCAGGTTATCAACTGCACGTAAAGTCTCTTCAGGATTTGTGAGATTGCCGCGTCAGCGCGGAGCCGATGCGCGTTACCCTGATGCACCGATGAGCACGTGCACACGTGCCCAGGCTCCCCACTGCAGACCCAACTCGCAAGCTTCGGGCTGATAGATGCAATTGCTGCATGATGCTTTCCTTATTTGTGTTCGGGTCCGGAACTGGCTCGCCTTATCGCCTTGTGTTGGGCACATGTGACTCTTGGGCGGCATTGGGTGACGGGGGAGCTGAGGGCAGGGGCAGCCCTGCCCTGCTGGCAACCAAAAGCACGCCCCCACTTGTCCAAGCCCTCTGAATGAGTCATCAGTGCGGCACAATTACTAGTGACTTGCCGACTGCCAGTGGGTACCGGTCCGTCAGGCTCAGCAAGGGCTGGTAAGGGAGACGTGCATGTGTGCGTGCCCAGGCCAAAAAACAGTATGACCAAAATGGCACCAGCAGGCTTGCCCACGCAGGTCGATGCTTCCCTTCCGTCGATGAATACCCCAAAAACATACACGCCATGAACACACACGGCTATGGTACAAGGGACGTTTACATCGCACGTGATACAAGTAGGGGACCGGACGGTGCCGTACAGGGTGCCCCTGGTGCCGTACAGGGTGCCCCTGGTGCCGTAGTTGCCCACAATGGGGTCATCCATGCTGGGGCCTCCTTGCATACGCCCGGGTGCCATACATGCTTAGGAGCCATGCTCAGAAGAACAAATGCACAACCCTGTACCAGTGTGAGAACCAAGACTGGGCACGGTACATAACCGTGTCCCACCGCCCAGCTGCCCACCGACTCCTGAACACCTCCCAGTGTGCCCACACATCACCCCAAAGCTACACACCGGTAAAACTCCGTGCCAACAGCAACGAATTTGCACCCGAGACCGTTCTATGCTATCTCATCAGTTGTTTTTGCATCAGGGGAGATCTCCCTCCGCATCTCCCCTGCATTGCATCAGGCGCATGGGTCCACCGAGTAGAGACTGTAGGTGTTGGGCTCGCTCGCCACCGCCATGGACCGCCCGTCAGCGCTCACTGCAAGACCCTGCGCAGGACCCAGGTAGTTCAGCAGCATGCCTGAGCAGAACGGCACAGCTGCAGCAAGAAGACTTACCAGTACCGTAATCCGGTGACACGTAAACGATTGCACATGGTACCGTACCATGTCGGGGCGACAAGGTGCCGTGTCAGGGACTCTTTTCACTCAGCACGACGCCGGGCGCGCGCGGGCCGAGTGCGTTACACGCATGCCGACGCCATACGGTACCAGCAGGGGCTAGACGGTGAGGGCCAGGCGGGGGCGGCGGTCCGACCCCCCGCGCCGCGGGGCCAGCCCCCAAGTCCTTGCTCCCACACATTCCACACGTGTTACGGAGAGAATCCCTACACAGTCTACCATGCATCCTCGCCCTCCTCGTCGCGTCCTGGTACTCTGTATGTGACCCTCATTACCCCCCCCCCCAACACACACACACACACTTTCCTTCTGCCTGCTGTGACAGCAGTGCTGCCCCTTGGGCATGAGAACCTCTATGGGCCGCAATATACGGTGATGGGTACGGTACCTCCCACGTGGGCCGGCCTAGCTGAACGGCGCTGCCGCCACAAGCTACCAGTAAGGGGCACAGGCTGCAGGCAAATCCACCCCATGCCCTGCGCTCCCACCTCTGGGCGCTTCAGCCCCTTTATCTTCATCCTGCTGAGCACCTCCCCGCTCTTGCTGACGTGGAGCATCTCCTTGTCAGCCTTGGGGGCAGCAATCGCACACAGTCGGCTGTCGAGTTAGCCAGTACTGGGCGAGCGTGTGTCACAACGTTTGTTGTATGCTGCGCTACTGCCAACTGGCACGGCGTGAGGAGAACGTTGCTGAGCACCTCAGGGCCCAAGGCCCCTGTACCAGGGCCACTGCATGATGAGGCCAGGACGGGGCGCTTGCCCCTTGGGGCCACGCCGCAAGGACCTTGCCCCCCACCCACGGTACCGTGCGCATACTCCAAGCTCTTGCGCCGGCTTGCCGCGCGCACATACTATGTGCAAGGATATCCGCACGGCAAGAGTGGGGAAGTAAGGGTGCGCGAAGCTGCGTGTTGCACCGGCTTGGCTTGGCCACAATTCCCACACACCTGCTCGTACATCCCTGCATCCTGCACCACACCCTTCTACAGCTGCTCACACATGCACGCGCGTGAACACGCACCTGGGACATGAGCAGCAGCGTGGGGCAGCTGGGCCCCCCGTAGCAGGTCACCTCTGACAGCTCCTTGACACCCACCAGGGTGCCGCCATCGAACAACAGCTGCGCACAGGCGCACCATCGCAAGCAACCAGAAGCAGGTGGGTTTCGTTGCAGCACGGTACTGTCGTATAAGGTAACAGCTGCGCAGTGCACGTTGACAGCAAGGAGCAGGGGAGGTTGCTTGCCAGTCGCAGCGCCAGCAGGCAAGGCGGGCGGTTGGGTGTATGGCATATGGATGCACGCGGCTTCACGGCACGCACCAACAAACACTCGAGTTGGACTTTGACATACAGCCATCCCCCCAGCCCTGCGCGTGCAGCAGTCCCTACTAGGGCTATTGCAGCTGGAGCGTTCAGGCCGTGCCTTACACACCAGGCCGCTGCACCCACCCAGCATGTATGCATGCCAGCAGTGACGAGCCCCACCTACCTATCCGCTCTTGCCCGCAATCCACCTGCAAACAGCTCTACCGGTCAGCCTGACCACTTTTCACCCCCTTAAACCCACCGTATGCGTGCCGTCAGGGAGGAGCCGGTACACCGCCTGGGGCTCCTTCTGCTGCGCCAGATAGTAGGCCCCCTCGGAGGGGCTGAAGGCGAGGCCCTCGAACCCCGCGTTCTCCACACGGGGGATGGGCGGCGCGGCGCTCACGCGGGACTGCGGGGGCAGCGGGCAGGGCAGGGCGGGACATTGAGGCGATGCATGGCAGGACCGGGGTCAGCGCAAGGTATGTAACGGCAGGGGAGCAAGGCTGCGCCCGGCTGCTGGCGGAGGCTTGTGCCCATCGGTCATGGATGTGAGGGCTCTTGACGGTAAGGCCATAACTGCATGCATGTTGGAGTGTGAGCGACGGGTAGGCAGTATGACACCTGGCGGGCACCGAGGCACGTGGCACGTGGCACAGGTGGCAGGCGGCGTCACTGTCGACCCACCACCAACGTCGCCACACCCAGCGGCGACCCCAGCGCGATGGCGCCCACCGCCACCGCCGCCGCCGCCGCCGCGCCCACCGCGCCGCCCTCGGCTGGTGCCACCGTCACCACCACGGCTGGGTCACGCATCTCCTCGGCAATGGCGAGCCGACCAGGGGATATCCATGCGATGGCTGCAGGCGGGGGTGATCGTGCATGACTAACTGGTGGACAGGCAGGGCTGAAGATGTGGACGGCGCGGTATATGTAATATGAGTGCAGTGCAGAGTCAATGTACAGCTGACGCACCTTCAGGGTCCAGCACACCCGGCAGCGGCACCGTCAAAAGCAGCTTGCTGAAATCCGCAGAATACTGTAGCGCCGCCAGCGGCTGGTCTGCCACCTGCATGCATGGCATCCAAAAAAAGGTTCACCTCTCAATTTTGTGGCCCCGGTGGTAGTGGAGCTGTTTGCTGCGGCCTCCATGACGCACCAGCCACCACGTGTTCGACGAGGGGTCGTGCGTGAGGCCCGAGGCATCGTTCTTGACGCCCAGCAGTGGGGCGTTGGTGGTGCAAGCCTGGAAGGCATTGATGTCCCGCGGCCACCCGCCGGACTGTAAGGCGGCGGCAGCTTGTTGGTTGCGGCTGGCCGATAGCAAGAGCATGAGCGGTAGCAGACATGCTGCTGTTGCGAGCAACACGCGTACGCGCTTGAACGGGCCGAGGGACCGAGGCTTTCGCATCCTGCTGCACACTCAGAAGAGCTGGCAAAGTTGCAAAATGCACTACTTATGCGATCTTACAATATGTAGAATGGCAAAAAAGAAACAACAGAGCGCGAAAGCGCATAAAGACCCATGGGTCGTCGCTGCCCCATGATCGCACCTGTCAATCCGTCAGTGCACCGGTCTTGAAACCAATAACAGCTGCAGCCGAAGGCAGCTGACAAATGTGCCCCGAATTGCAGGCACACGTACTCATCAGCCGCAAGACGGTGTATCTCACTTGGCAGGGCATATTCTGAGCGTTCTACGAATGCTCCCGAGTGCACAGCCCACGTGATGTGCGAGCGCATGCACAGCAATCAGCCCTGCCGCTTTACCCGACAGAGAATGATACGCACATGCAGACTCTGCAAATCCTACCACTGCACACTATTGCCAGCGCCAGGGTGCAATGCGACGCGAAGAAATGCCTGACAGTCTCGTTCAGTAGCGTACCAGTACGACACTTGTATGACAAAACTACGGTAGCGCACTTGCAGCCATGCACATACTTCGTCTTTCGCGCGCACCGCATACGCATGCGATGCATCCAGCACCCAGGGTGATATTCAGCACAGAAACGAGCGAGTGTGCACGACCTGTCAATCCTGAACTGCGTGTGGCTGAAGGACACGCGACAGGGAGGCTCACCAGCACCACCCACGTGCACCAACCCGCGACGCGCCAAACGGTGGGTCAGTCCTTCTCCGATCTCTATACACATCCAATGCATGCGATCAGCGTTGCCCATCAGTACAGTTCCACGCAGCAACATAGAAACGTGCCTGATCGCACGTGCAAGCCCCGGTGCAAGCAGGTGCAAGCACGTCATAAATGCTCAGATCGCCTGCCTGGTAGGAAATTCGCGATGCAATGCGCGCAAATATGAAACCGAAAAATGCAATTGCCATTCCCGCAAGCGCAGAGTGGGCGTGTTCCAGCCACGCTGCCATGGCTGGGAGTAGTCCCACAAGCACGGGGTACATTCAGTCTCGTCTGAGCGGTTGTCCTGCCAGTTAACCTTTGGCGAACACAAAAGGTGCCAATCAATGTGCGAATAATCGCCCCTCTGTATCAAGCGCACACTATAATTGACCAAAGCTATGGCTGAAGAGCCATTGCAAAGAATGCAGAGCTGTCGCACGCCTAGGCAGCCGGCGGAGCCACACTGCAGTCGTTGCCACTGAAGCTTGCGACGCAGACGCAGGCACCGGTGCGCAGGTTGCACATACCGTTGCCGCTGCAGTCGTTGGGGCAAGCCTTGGGAGGCTGAGGTACGTTGCCGTACGTGGGTGCCGTACAGTCGGCGCACACGGTGAAGGTGCCTGCCGCCGTCATGCCCATGAGCTCGGGCTGGTCGTTGGCGAAGGCGCGCACGGGGGGCAGCACGAAGCGGCCCACGGAGGCGGCCACGGCGTAGACGGTGACGGAGGAGGTGCCGGCGGACAGGCGCATGTAGGAGAAGGTGACAAGCGAGGGGCGGGTCTCCTGCATTGGAGAACGTGGGGCGCAGATCAAGACGTGGGTTAGGTTTTGCTCAGTTCCGTTCTGCTCAGCGCCGGAGACAAAGCGATGTTTGTGATACCGGCATGCTACCAACCGCAACCTGGGTCCACCAGCCTGGCCGAACCAAAGGGACGTAGGGAGGACCCCATACTGTGGCCGCACCTGTGCAGGGCACACGGGCCAGATTGGACCAGCAGGCCGGCCCGGCCGGCCGAACCCGGCATCGCCTCCCTTGATCGGACGCTGCAGGAGCCGCCGGAAGCCGAACCCGGGGTCCATACGTCCGAACTCTACCGTGGGATCAGCTGGAACCAGCGCGTTACTGCAGGTAACGAAGCCCTCTCCGTTGCTCAGGTTGGGGTCTATCGGCTCCAGCCCGCCCGGCATCATGACCTCCAGCGTGACGGCGCCCAGGTCGTCCGGGCTGGTGAGCTGCACCGTCAGCGCCACCAGGCTGGCCAGCGGCACCGCGGCCACCCGCCGACCCGTGGGTCCGCCCGACCGCGGGTCCACCAGCTGCAGCGCCGCCTCCACGTACAGCCCGCGGTAGGCGGGGAAGGCGGGCAGCACGGAGGGCACGAACAGGAGCGACGCGGACACCGTGGCCTCGCCGCTGCCGGTGGCCTGCGGGAACACCGCGGCGGGTTGCAAGAGCCCCACTCAGATAAGTAGTCCTAGGGAGCACCCGTCGGGAATGCCTTGACTGTTTCGGCAGCAGGAGGTCGGGTTGGTGTGGCACTACCAGGGGAGACTCTCGGTGGCATGCACGCACCTCAAAGTTCAGCTCGCCCAGCTGGCCACGGGTAGGGCGAGGGAGGTCCTCCCAGGCGGTGGTCTGAGTCACCGTCGTCGCGTTGCTGTCAGCGGTGAAGGATGCCTGCAAATGCACAGTGTACAGAGTATGTGATCAGCGAGCCCTTCGAAAACAGGGGAAATCTCCCTGATCGAAGGCATGAGTCTTTGGGTGTCGTACCTCCAGGATCTGCAGTCCGTTAGCCTCCGCCGAGACGTCCAGGGTGGGCTGCGCGCTGCCGCGTGACCTGTCGTACTCGGACAGCGCAAGTACGGCAAGGCCCTGACCGCGGTACGACACTCCGCTCACAAAGAGCGGAACACGGCCGGAACCACCGGCGGTAACACCGGGGCTGGCGACGTATGCCGCCAGCTTGGGCACCAGCTGGTGCGTGGCCCCCGAGCGTACCAGCAGCAGCAGGGCCAGCGCCTGGTCCTCAAGGCCGGCGGCGCTCGCGGACCCTGCAATAGCGAAACCCAGGAACCCACACGTGCGCTAAGCATCCACAAGGCGCCAGTGCCTGACGACTACCACATGCCGCCGTGTGCGTACGGCTCCGCACGTGACTTGGCAAGGGACCTCGGGAATACGTGCTACCATACAAAGGACACAAGCCGCGTAGGGCCCCATTTTCCAGGCCCTTATCTACACAGGGCGGCTGTCTGGTGCGCATTTTTAATAGAACTCTCTGCTGCAGCAGGGCAGGGGTGCTGCCCACACTAGTTCAGTACAGCCCTCTGAGCGTGGCGCTTACCCAGCGAGGCCGACACATAGGCCGTACGGCCCTGCACGCGGAAGGAGGACGTCACGTCCCGAACGGTGTCCTCCACGAACGCGGGGCTGGGGTTGGAGGCGCCAAGGTCCAGGAGCACCAGGGAAACCACCAAGCGAGTCTGGAAGGGCAGCGGAGGGAGTTTGAACATGGGCGCATGGAGCGTAAGAGTGATGCACACGGCACATAACGGAACAGGGCCAGAGGCGGGTAAAGGATGCCGCTGACGCCTTTGGATTCGGCCTCGGGGACACGCCCATTCGTACGACTGCAAGCTCGTTTGGTGTACGGCCATCCATGCACGTGCATTGACTTCGGGTGGAGTTATGGGGTCCGGCCGCCTGGCCTTACCTGCAGGTCGAAGGCAGGACGTGTGGCGTTGTTGTCGTACGCGGCCAGCAGTGCGGCGAGAGACAGGTCGTCGACGATGGCGGGGGGCTGCGGGTCCGTGGGCGCCCACTCGCCGCCCAGTGCCAGCCTGGAAACCACACGAGGCAGTGTATTTTCGCCAAGCAAATGATAAAAGCAGGCAGCGCGTGTGCACGTCACGTTTCCAGCGGAGTGGAGCGTGCGCAGAGTGCGCATGCGCAAGTCACATGCAGCGCTCGAGGGTACCCGCACGGTGGTACGGTCGCACAGTAGAAGCACGCCAAGGTGCTAAGCCAGCGGCGCTGTGCTGAGCGCGCCGGGAGGGGGAAGTGACTAACGGCCTGCGTGTCGCGCCCAGCACACCAGCCCGTAGCTCAGCTGGCTTTGTAACAGCGGACCACTTCCGGTCAGCCTGCCGTACCACCCCCGCCATGGCCGTGCTAACCCATTAGGTTAGGGTAGGTAGTTTATACGGGACCCCTTCCGGTCGGGGTGTCGTACCGCACCCACCATCCCGAGAGGGCAACTCCTAAAGCAAAGCAGTCCGCGACTGCCATGGCCACCCACCTGGCCCACGCCAACGTGTTCCAGTCGCTGTACGGCTGCCCACGGTTGGCCTGCCGCGCCGCCTGGGCGTCCTGCACCAGCTGCGCCGCCAGCGCGGCGCGCCACACAGGTGCTTGGTTCGAGCCCAGGCTTGCCCAGTCGGCCTCAAACTCCGAGCCTGAGCCCGACAGCGCGTCCTCGTGGGACGCGGCGAGGAAGAGCGCCCATGAGTTGAGCTGCACGTCAGCCCTGCACAGCACACCGCACCACCACAGCTCTCAGCTATCACGTATCCCAGCAGCGCATGGTGGAGGGCTGGAGTGTGCGGTGCGTGGGACGTCTGCTGCTTGCAGGGTGCCCACCTGCTGACAGCCCAGTTGCTCCAGCGGTCGGGCGTGCTCCACAGAAGGCCGTACTGCGGATGAGTCAGCGCCACCAGGTCGGACAGGGCGACCCGCGGGTCGGCCAGCTCCTCGCCCGCCAGCAGCTTGCCGTAGTACGACAGCACGGCAGGCTGGGTCGCCCACAGCATGGAGGGCTGGGCCTCCTTGTACAGGCTGCGGGCGCCGGGACGAAGGCACGTTAGATTGCATGAGCCAAGGCCGTGTGGCACGGTGGTGCGGTCCCGTAAAGCATTGCGATGTAAAACACTTCCAGGGCCACGCTTGCTCGTGTATCATCAGTGCCCCCAGCAGGTTCCAGCTGAGAGCGTTTCACTGTCCTTCAGAACACAGCGCTCGCTGCACTGCGTACGGCACTCACAAGGTGTCCGGCGCCGGCAGGGCTTTGTACACGGCCAGTATGGCGGGCAGGTAGCCCACGCCCGCAGTTAGGGTGATGCCGCCTGCAGCAGCGGCAGGTAGGGACATTACAACAGGCGGTGCACTCAGGCGCGCACCGTGGGTACCGGTATCCCAACCTCCGACTGTCCTTGTGCCCTTTCACCCACAAGACAAACCATTAGCGCCCGTTGAGTTTTGCCCGTAACGCATTGCAAGGTACGCATATATGCGGCCGTGACGCCTCACCCTACGCACCGCTTCCTGGCAAGGCGGACGGCAGCTCCAGCCCCTCCTCCCATGGGGTCGAGTCGGGGGAGCCCTCCAGGGCGAACGTGGTGGCCACCCACACAGCGCCCTGCTTGCCTGCAGGGCGTGAGCGGCATTTGTGCCGTGGCGGGGCCCGTGTCAGTGTGTGCTCGTACGACTCATGATGCTGCACGTGTGTCAACCCAACGGTGCCATGTAGCAGGTGGTGGCCACCCAGGCATATGGCATATGGGACGTTGTTTCCAAGTGAAGGCACCGTAGGTGCACGTGAGTTTGTCTCTCGTAGGGTACTTGCCTTCCACAGGTATGGTCACCTGCAGGCCGTCCGTGGGCCCTCCCGCCGCTGTGTCGGACGCAATGAAAGTAGCAGTGACCGTCCCCATGCCGACAGCGGCAAAGCTGAAGCGAATCTGCGAAGCACCGAAGTAGCCAAGTAAGCCTATACTACTAGCTAGCTGCCGAGCAGTGCACCTCTATCCAGCAGCGTCGTATCGCTTCTACGGGGGAGGCCCAGGGCAGGACACCATATGCCAACGGGGCCGCAGGCGCAGCACAAGTGGGGCTGTGCGCTGCGAGGGCACTGCCAGGTGCGTCCCACCTCCTGCTGCAGGCCGCCCTCAGCGCTGAAGCTAACGAGCTTGGAGGTGCCGTCGGTTGGACGAGCAATGCTGCTGTCGTCGACCTGGAGGTTATGAGGGTGGCGCGTACGGCTTCAAGGGGAGTGTAACGATGCGGTTGAGGGGACAAAGCAGCTTACTGTAAGAGGTGTCAGGAACTTGCGTAGGGCAAAGCAAGTGGCATGATCAGTGACACGAAAGAAACAACGGCGCAGGCTACGGCTGCGAGCTGCAAAGCAGGTGTACGGTACTGCTCAAGGCTGTTGGTCTGGGCGTGTGCATGCCTGCATTGTGTGCACTGCCACCTTCACTGAGATCGTAGCAGCATCATGCGCCCTGGTTAGCGGCGCGCATAATAGACACTTGACCGGCTTTGGTGTTAGACTGATACATATACTTGACCGCCTCAACTTATGACCGCACGCACGGTGGGCGGGCGTCACGGTCACCGTGCCTTACCGAGAGCGTTACGTTAACTGTGGCGGGCGCCGATCCGACGGTTACGACTACGCCGCCCTCAAAAGTGTCGCCAACGCGCACAAACCGCGGCACGCTGGATACGAGCGACAGCTGGCGGCGTACGACAATGCGGGACTCGGAGCTGCCGTACTTGGCGCTCTGCCCGTCCGCCACAATGGCCCTGCACAAGAGCCAGGTGTGACAGCCGTAGGCAATTATTGTAGTTAATAGCAAGGGGTGCGAGGTGCCAGGTGCGACAATGGGCGCTAAGTGCTAACGTATAAGAGGTGTGTGAGTCCAGGTGAGTCGCATCGGCCATCAAACCGTGTAGGCTGATTCAGGTCAAACGTTGGGAGGTTGCGCAAGAGACCCGCGCACGTGCGCGGCCACCGTGATGAGTTCCGATGCCCGCTAGGAAACCAAAAAGCTTGCTATTGTATTTCTCCACCCCCCAAGTATAAAAAGAGAAGGACATGGTGGAGGGGACGGCAGGAGTACATGTGTAGAGCAGCTGCAGCAGGACCATACGGAGTGCGTTCAACGGGAGCCAGCGCAGCGGGACATACCGGTGGACGGAGTAACAGGCACGCACCTGAGGGCAAAGGCGCCCAGGTTCTGCGGGGCGGTGAAGGTGAAGGTGGCAACGCCGTTGGCGTCGGTGGTGGCGAACTCGAACAGCGGCGTGACCACAAACTCGGCGGCCTTGCGGATGGATGCGTCGTCATCGGGCGCGCCGCCGCCGCTGCCGCCCTTGTCAATGCCTCCGTCATTGTTGGGGTTGCGGCTGGCAGGTCGATCTGCGCCTGCCGAAGCAGGTGTGTCGGCCACACATTCCGCAAGAGCTCAAACAGGGTTTGAAGGTGACGAAGATACAATATGCACCAGCAGGTCACAACATGTCACGGCGTACCGGAACATTGCGCACACTCCAGTCACCAAGGCACTTCCGATTATGATGGTGACATGCACCTGCTGCCATTGGAGCGCAGTTGCCGCCCACTGGACCCACCTTCGAAGTCTATGCGGCCCCTGCAGAAGACCTCGTCGATGCACGGAGGCTGCGTGCGGCCACACACAGGCGCACAGTGCAGGCCTTGCCATGTTTCCCATGTTACACGTAACATCTCGTCAATACCGTGCTCATACACTCCAAGTGATGGCTCCAATCAAATTCAGGGATGGCTCAACCAGCCGTGGCCCCTTCCGTGACACAGTAACCGGGTGCTCCAGGTGCACACACGAGCTCATCAAGAGGCGCTGCCACTTGGGCATCGCTCATGAAAATGACTATGTGAGCTGTCTTGGCATCAACATGTTGCCTTTTTACTTTGCCTCGCGACCATAATCTACGCAAAATATCTTACCATGGGGGTGATGTCTGAGCTGTACCGGGCAAGGAAGGCCGCGTCGGTGAAGTCCACGGGGTTCTTGGTGGGGCGGGGGAACCACATCGGCGGCATGCGGCCGAAGCTGGGCGTGAAGGACTGGTCGGTCGGCGGCTGCACTGTCGTGTCCACGGGGAGCCATGGGTCCAGCTGCGATAGCCTGAGGGGCGAACGGAGGGTGCGGTGGGGCAGGGCAACTTCTTGGGTAGCATGTTCACGCGGCTGCGCTGTGCTGCAGGTGATATCCATTGCGGCTGTGTTTGTTGCCTTAGCACCTGACAGCAGGGCCCCTTCGCAAGGATGAGGAGGTGCTACCCGGCGGCGCTTCGTCTGTGCGGCAAGCAGGGGGCAGAGCTGGCCTGATGGGCTCGCCCATACCAGGGCCCATGCTCCCCTACACTACGTATACTACTATGCCCCTATGCATACACGTATTCCTTGGCCCAACTCGCCTGCGCATTAGCGTGTCGAACACCGCACGTACGGCACCCGGCGCCAGGCGGTACGCCGATGTGCCGTACAACGTCACGTCAGCGGCCAGCTGTACGACCATTTCGAGCTGAGGCTTTGGCAGATCGTACGGCAGGAGGGACAGGAAGGACATGTCCACGCCATACAGGGTGACCTCGGCGCCCGCCACGGCTGCGGCGCCGCCTTCGGGGCTCGCCGTGACTTGGACCGTCACCTGCATGAGGAGCGGAGCACAGGGGGTAGGGCGTTTCAGGAAGGAAACAGGAGAACATGCAGGTGATGTAATGAATATTGCCGCCTTTGACTGTCACTGCTGCCGCACGGGAGGCCGGAAGCCCGATATCGCACGATCCTAACGCCAATGCGGACCACAACAGCCTACACAACAAGCGAGCCCGCCGGTGGGGTGCCCGTCTTGCTGGCGTCTGAGTTTACGGTCCTGCACCGAACGACCCTGCCATCGGTCGCAGGAGCGCCTTCAGACTCCCTGACAGCCACCTTTTCACCACTGGCATTCTTACGCGCGCTACGGCACCCTGGCGTCGCCTGGCCAACCACGCACGCCGGACCAGTCCTTGACCCTGCTAATACACGCAACCCACGCACCTCTGCCGTGCTGCCCGGCTCCACCGCCAGCACCACCTGCCCGTCCACATCCTCCACCGAGCTGCTGCTGCTGCCCTGGCCCGGCACCATGCTGAGGGCCACCCCCAGCTCGTTGGTGGGCTCCAGCTTCAGGTCAGCAGTCGTGGTGTGGGTCTGGGGCGCCAGGGGGTCGAACAGGCGGCTGACTGGCAGCAGGGCGGGGTCGGGCAGCGCCAGAGCGCCGGGTGCCAGGCGGGGGACGTCCAGGACGGCTGCCACGGTGCAGCCGGTGGTGCACTCGGAGGGCAGGGGGCCGATGGTGATCGTGTGCAGCGTGTTGGCTGGAAGCTGTGGGCGAGGGGCCAGGGGAGCGTGTGTGTGTGTGTGTGCAGGACGAGGGAAACGGTAGCGGGTTAGCTGGCAGCAGGTGGACGACGTTGCTTGGCGGAGCGAGCAGGGCCTTGGAGAGCGAGGCGCAGGTGATGCAGTGTTGCAAGGTGGTGAAGCAAGGTATATGGTTGATAGCCTGCCCGGGTGTGAGCCACATGAGGGAAGTGTTCTTGCTTACCGTGTTCAGGACCTGTAGGTTGCTGGTCCTGCTGTTGCCCCACCACAGCATAAGGCGGGCGGTGGGGAAGGGCACCTGCAGGCTGATGGTAGCGCTGGCGCCGACGCCGTACGACTCCCTGCAGGGTAACGCGAGCACATGGGTGCCGCAGTGCAGTGGGTGCGCGTGCAGCATTACTGGCTATGCGTCACAGGCGAGCGCGGGGACACGTGATACCCAATAGGGGCGAGGTTGTATCGTTAAAGCTGGGCCCTTTGCATTTCCCAATATATGCCCTTACGAGCATACTTGTCACTCACTTATCAAGTGCGAGGGATGGAGAGGAGTGGCGGGTCAGGGGCATGTCGTCCCACTCGGTTGCGTTCAGGCCCAGGGTCTGCTTGTCGCACACTGTCACGCTGCCACCGCCGGCGGGCACGGTCACGCAGCCGGTGAGGACGAAGTGGCCGACGCAAGGAAGCGCAAGCTGGCAGTTGGAGTCGAACCCGGCGCCGGTGGTCGTCGTACAAGAGTCGGTTGTCGTACAAGTGGCGCCCTCGGGCTCCGCTGGCGCGAGCGTTACGGAGACGGCGACCCCAGGAATGGCGGCGCCGCCGGAGAAGGGCGCCAGGGTGGCGCGTACGGCAAAGTTGATGCCGGGTAGGTTGGTGTCGTACGACCGCTCAACGGTCAGGCGAGCTGGGCCATCGGCAATGCTGGGGTTGGGAAACGCATGGAGGTAGGGGGGAAATTAACCGGTAAGATCGGAGACGGCACTTGCCCTGACGTACATGCATAGCAGTGGCATCTGGCTGCTCCGCTAGGTGGCGCATGACTTTGCGCGAGGGCCACTTACGTGATGGTTGCGTCCTTTGTGATTAGCTCCCTGGTCGGTCCGACCCACTGGGCGCTGACGGTCAACGTGTCGTACATCTCGGGCCTCTGGTCAACGGTCAGGGTCCCCAGGTCAACGACGGCCGTAGCCGTACCGTCGAGGGCCGTGGTGACATTGATGATGCCGCTGGACCGTGCCGTACTCCACGTGACGGTTATGGGCGAGCCGTCAACTGCCGTGCCGATGTAGCTAACCGCCGTCAGCTGGATGCTGACTGCATCTGTGGGCCTGGCCCAGGAGGGGGCCTCCAGCTGCGGTTCGAAAGGGGACGCGGAGGGGTGAGTGATGGGGTCAGCAGCAACGGGCAGCAACGGGCACTAGATACCGTATTCGAACGGGAAATCGCACCTTGAGCTCGACGGTTGGCGGCCTCGGCTCTGAGACCACAAAGTTGAAGCTGCCGTACTGCAGCCACGTGACGCCCTCGTCACCCGGCGCAATGGTGGGCGGCTCCTCACTAGAGATGGAAGACCCAGGGGCGGGCAGGTACATCACCAGGTTGTACGCCTGGCGCTTGGCGTCCGCGGGTACGGCAATCTCGGCGTGAACCGTACCGGCGGCGGCGTTGATCTATGAAGGGCAACGGGAGCAGGGGCCATACAGTGACAAGGAGGAAGACCTGATAGCGTTCTTGGATACCACCTCTGCGCGCTTGCAAGGGACCATATCGTCCTACTGGGGCCATTGTCGTTGTTACAGTACGATGTGTCCTGTGCCTTGGAACATCAACTAACATTTTACGTACCGGTACGGCATGCGAAAGGCGTACCGTACCTGCACGGGGTACTGCGGGTCCTTGCCGGACGGGTCCATCCCCGCCGCCTGCAGCACGGCCCACGTGCCAGCCGGCGGCAGCACCAGCTCGAAGCCCTGCACCGCTTGCACCAGGCCTGCTCGCGTTGGGGACGGCAAATAGCGCCACGCACATAGTCAGTCGAAGTGCTGCGACCAGTAACTGGCAGCATTACAGCAACTCACAATGTCACATACTACGGTAGTTTGACGGGCGGCTAGCACCTTCCCCTCCGCCCCCGTGGTTTCCACTATCGGGTATTCACCGATACATCAACTTTTCCTCTTCATTCCTCTTCATTCCCAAATCTGTGCAGGGCACGGGCATGTATGCACGCGCGTGACACGCACCTGTGACCTTGAGGACATCCCCTGGCGTGACCGCGCGCCGGTCGGCCACCAGGGTGGCCCGGTACGAGTCCGCGCTGGAGCTGGCGCCAAAGTAGGCGGGCGCGGACAGGGCCGCCTCGCCGTTGGAGCGGGCCAGGGCCACCAGCGGCTGGAACACCTGCGGCGGACGGTGACGGGCCGTGCAGCGGGGCTGAGCATGGGCGCATGGAGGTGCCACACAAGCAGGCTTCTAAGCCGAGCACACCCAGGGTCTCGGCTCCTGTGCGTCAAGCAGCGGCCGTCACTTGCAGCCACCTGGACCCGTGCCCTGTGCTCCTTCCTTACCCCAAGTGGCATGGCACCATCCGGCAGCGCACACGTGCCGTCCGTTCCCGTGACGCAGCTCCCCAGCAGCTGGGTGCCGGTGCCGCCAAGCAAGGCGTAGAACGACACGCTCGCGCCCGCCATGGGTCCGCTGCCGGGCGCGGTGGAGGTGACCCAGCCCAGCAGCTGGCCGCTCGGCGTTTGCATGACGGACAGGGACAGCGACGTGTTGAGCAGCACGCGAACCTGGGAGCTGGCCACGTTGCCGTCGCTGGCCTGCGAGCAACACAGTGCGCGGGGTTGACACACTACTTGTTTGTGAGCACGCAGCATACAGTACGAACATAGGACACTGTGCGTGCGCACTACCGTATCTGTGTGAGCAGCTTGCAAGAGCTTTCCATCCATGCTGCTTCAACGCACCGGCGTGCAGCACACGTCCACCACGCGGACGCGGGAGTCCGGGCCGCCCTCTGCGCGCAGCGGCAGCAGCAGCTCCGTCCAGCCGGCCGCCGAGCCGGGCGTGTTGAGAGGCTTGGGCACCGCCACCTCCACGGGCGGCTCGCCCAGCATCTGCCGTACGTTGATGGCGTCGCCGCTGTAGTCGGCCTGCTTTGAGGCAGTCGGGTGCAGCACAGGACAGAAAGGTGTGTAAGCATACCGCGCCTTGAGCTCACCGTCATGTGGGTGCTTTGCAAGCGCGTGGGCGAATGACTATGCAAAGGACAGACCTCACAAAAGGCACGACGCATGGCTGCAACAGGGTACAACATTATTGCCCCACTTGGAGGCCTTTGCCTCAAACGCACCGCTTGGATGCGCAGCAGCTGGTCCAGCTGCTTGGGCTCGTCCAGGTCCAGCTCCCACGAGCCCAGAGACGTCATGTACGTGTTCCAGTCCTTGCCGCCGGGGGGCAGCGGCGGCGGGGGATGCGCCACGTGCGGCCAGGCGGCCAGCGTGTCAACGCCAGCCTCCAGCACTATGGTGAGCTCCACGTCGGGTGGCTGCAGCGTGTATGCAACGCTGGAGGTCTCGAACACGGTGGAAGATGCCTGCATACCGGTACCGGCATTGGGGCAGCAGGTGGGGCCAGAATGGGTTTTCGCATGGGGCACGAGCATGGACACGAGAAGCCATTGGGAACGGCTCACAGTATATGACATTTGCCTCCATCCAAACAAAGCGCATGTAGCATTCGCAAGATACCGAACTGCAAGTAACAAATCACCTAGCAAGCAGGGGCGGTCAACACAGACCTGTAGCGGCTGTCCGTAGCCATCCTTGACTGCCGCGCTGCCGATGGTCTGGATGCGGTACACGGCGCCCTCGTTGAGCGACGGCACCGTCAGCCGAGCACGGCCCCTGTTGACCAGGCTGAGGCTGAAGGGCACGGTGGTGCAGGGTGAGGAGGCGGGCGCGGTGCGGTCCTGCACCTCGCACAGGCGCGTGGCGGCGGCCAGGGCGTCCAGGGAGGTGTCGTTGGACAGACCGTGCACCAGCCACACGTCCAGGCGGCGGTAGCTGCGCGGGGTTCGGGATACGCATTGGGCAAATCTAGTGTCGGTCAGGTGTCCAGGGGGGTGTTGGCCAACAGGACGTGCACCAGCCACATGTGTTGTAGATATTTGCGCATGACCGACCCAATGGACGTTTGGGTTGTGAGTTACGGTGTGACTGTTGTGGGTACGCGTAAAGCGTGGCTGTTGCGGGGCATGGCACGTGGCAAAATGGACACGTGCAGGGGGCGGTAGCTGCGCCGGCAGGGTAAGCGGGCGAGCGTAGCAGCCGTTCGGCACAGAAGGTCACGTTGCATCGCAAGGCCTCGCCGGTCAACTTATAACGCATACGGCGGGAGGCAGTGGCAGGTTGCTTGGTCCTTACGTGTAGGCGGTGAAGGAGTTGGTGTCTGGGTACCAGGGGTTGTACGGCAGACGGAAGCGACGCAGGCCGCCGGCATTGACGCGGAGCATCTGGCCCAGTGGCCCTGCCAGGGCATTGTAGCGGGTGCCGGCCGGGAGGCGGAAGGTGTACCTGCACAGGGGCGAGCATGGAAGTGGTTTGACAGGAGGGGCAGATGGGCAGCTGCCAGGCAGCATGTGTGTACAAAAAGCAAGGTCCTCGGCAGTTGTGAGTTATGGCGTGGGAATCAGGGAAGGGAGTAGTGGGAGTGCTGCGGTGCTAAACGATGCTCCAGCGCGCTGTCAGCGAGCCAGGCATTGGGTGCAGCGCCGTCAACAATGAGGCACATGCAATGCTTACTCTGTGTTGGCCTCAAGGGGCGTGACGGGCCACACGGTTGCGCACGTGGCGTTAACGTCCAGGCTGAGCGTCACCTGCAGTTGATGTGGGTTTAGGCGACAGTACTTTCATATTGCTCACGACGGCGGGTTCAGCGACACCTGGTGGATATGCTTGTCCAGTTATACGAGATGACAGATAGAGAAGCCTCAGCAGACTTGTGCTGGCGCAACACTGCGCCTAGAAGCGCACGTGTGCTTACCCCTGGGGCTGGGGTCTGGCACGGCGTGACCTCCACACCGACGGGCGGAACGCCGCCGTCCTTCCGGACAACCTGCAGAGGTGTCGAAATGCATGCTGAGAATGCAGAGCAGCATGCCACCCACAGCAACCAAATGGTAAGGTAACAGTCAGCTACATGGCTTGCAGGGTCTTGCATCTTGCCTCTCATGCTCCTGTATGCTAACAAGTTAGCGACGGACGGGGCCGTACTCATGGGTGGTAATTTGCACGCCGGCTTACCACCATGGCTGCCTTGAGTGCCGCCAGGTTGACGGGGTAGTTGAAGGACAGCTGAAGCTTGCCTGCAGACAGGAAACACACGGAAGCCATGTAATGCGAGTTCCTTGCAACGAAGGGCAATGCAGCAGGGTGATGCGGCAACAAGCTAAGGTCTGCAGGTCGGCCTGAGGGTCGGCCTGAGCGCGAGGCACACGGGGCGGGCTTGGGCAGGGGGGCCTTGTGCCCAGGAACAGCCGGGACTTGCCATCGGGAGGGATCTCCGGCAGGATGTCAGTCTGGTCACCCGTAACGCCGCTCCACGTGCCGTCCGTGAGGCGGGCGGCGGTCTCGCTGGTCACGGTGTCGTACGACATGGTCAGGGGGTTGGAGGCCAGGGGCCGGGTGGCGGGCAGGTCCCCCAACTGAAGGACAGCGCCTGCATGAGGATTGGCCGACATGGAGGTGCAAGTCGCAAGAGGTGTTCTCACTTCAAAGCCCCAGAAAAACGAATGCCGAATTGAGGAGGAGGGGAATGAGGGCTGTGTACAGTAAGGGCAAAGTGATGCGTTCCTGGGCGTTCCGGTTGGTTGAAAAAGGCGGTCAGCCTTACCGTCGTATGCGGTCAGGCGGGCGTTCCACCGAAAGGTGCAGCTGAGGTCGGTGGGCCACGGCTCGGAGGGGTCGAAGCGGGCGATGGTGGTGGTGACCCAGCGGAAGCGGCCGGGCATGTTGCAGCTCAGCGTGAAGGGTAGCTGCCGGTAGAGTTTGGGCGGGGGGGGACGGGGGGGGGAAAGCGGGGCAACGAAGTGCCCTTCAGCCCGGTAGAGTTAGGGTGTGGGAGCAGGGGAAGGAAGTGCCATTCAGCCTGGCAAACACAGCTCAGTATAAGGGCCTTGGAATACTGGTATGCAGCACCCCACAACAGAGCTGGAGACCACCACTTGCTCGAAGTGCGGGGCACTATCCAGGCGCCAGACGCCGATGCACGCACAAGGAGAGGCCAGCCAGTCACCGCACGCACAGGATGACGCCCTGGTGCGTGTCTGTTGATACCGTCACATGTCAGTTGGTACGCGCGCCCAGGTGGGTCTTCTATGACAACAACACGCACCGTGGACGGCTTGAAGCCCTGGTCAAAGTCGGAGCCCAGAGCTATGACCGGCCTTGAGAACACCACCTGTAGTATGCGAGGCACGTGGCGTTGTACGGAACCGTAATGCGGATGTTCTGAACAGAGAAACAGCGCAGGAGCCACAGGGGCCCTAAAGGCTCAATCAGACGTGCACCTGACTTGTCAGCGCACTTACGGTGATGGCCTGGCTGTCGACCAAGGTCACCGGCGTAGTGGGGTCATCAAACCGGGTGAGCTGCACTGGGGTGGTGAGGACAACTGTGAGGGGCACCACATCGGCCAGGAAAGCACTCCGTGGCTTCACAGGCCGAGCAGAGCTGCAGCTCAGGAGCACGGCACCCAGCAGCAGCAGGAGTACACGGCAGCGACCGGCGCTTCCTGCGGCAGGGATTGGATTGGATCAGTCAGTCGTGGGTGGCACGCACGCGCTTTTCCCGTCGCGAAAACGGGGGGTGTGTTCGATACCACCGCCCGCCGCGGAAAAGGCCTTCCCTTGTAACGGCGAACGAGCTCCATCCTTTCAATAATCATTACAAGGAGTTGCGTTCGGCGTTGGCTGTCATCGCGCACCTTGCGGGCGGACAAGCACCATGGTCGTCCCAAAATGCTGTTGCGAGCGCCGCATTGCAGCAATGTGCTGACAAGAAACTCAGGGCATATAACTGCGGTTACGGGAACTATGCTCAATCTGTTGGGTCACGCGCTTTGGGCGAAGCTTGCGCCTCGGACAGCTTCTGTTGTCCGTGGTAAAGAGCAATCAGAGCGTGGGCGTCGTCAATGGCAGTAGAGGTGTAAGACAAGGAACCAACAGCAAGCGAGCCCCGGCTCACAAAGTCAAGAGTATGTGTGACCAGGGCGTAGCAGAGGTTCTTTTTCACGATACGTATGCACAGCACTGAGCAGGAGCGCGTGAATCTTGGGAAGTAAGCCCAGTGTTCCTCCGGCAGCTTTATTCCGCTCCGTCCAACCGTTGAGGGAAGCTGCGGCTAAGCTGCCGCGGAAGCTTGTCGTGGTAACAGTATATCTAGGCCACCTAATGCAACGTGAGCAACCATTGGTACAATGTCCGACAAAGTTATCCGGACTTCCAGGTCATAAAATGTCAGTCATGACGTACAGACCAGACCGGAAGAAGCCGACACCAGCGTCAGACGGGGGCACGCCACGCCAGCTGGACTGCACATGTTTCTAACCGCAACAGGCGAACGTGCCACAACGACCGTGCTGAGCACGCCCACCTCAGATGAGCCCTCTGCCGCAGCCTGCCTCAACCTCCTCCATGCCTCCTCCCTGCAATCAACAACCTACCACGCAAAGGACCAAGCAGGGGAGCTACAGCCGAAGGGAGCTATAAGCCCTAACAATACCATGCAGTTGTACTCCCTCCCTGGTTCCAGAGTCCCGACTACTGCTTACAAGTATTCGTGTCAACATGGCCATCCTCCAAGCTCGGACCAGGAATAGCAGCTGTTTGCTGTGTGTCTCGCGCTCCTTGGTCACAGTTATACCTGGCAGTTGACACGCCCAATGGCATGCATTTTGTCGAAGCTTCCGTCCGTCACCTCCATCAGCGCACTCATTCTTTCAAGATGCATGCCGGGGTGGAGGGTGATCAAGTGCACACCCATCATCGGTAACAGTGCAAAAGTACAATACATTGCTCAGAAACAAGTACCTGAAGTACCAGCACCTGAAGAAACGACGCAGCTCACAGTGCCCCCACGCGCTGCAGCGCCTCCGCCACACCACCCTCCGCCCGCTGCACCTCTGCCTGCGCCCTGTCCACGAGCAGCTGCAGCGTGTGCGGGTCCCACACGCCATCCCCGCCAGCCCGCCCCTGCCCCTTGCCCCTACCCCGCACCCCACCTCTACTACCCTGCTGCTGCTCCGCCCCTCTTTGCCGTACAGCCGCCCCCACTTGGTCCCGGGCCATACCACCATCACGCTGCGGCTCTACGTGTGCGCCCCACTGCCCATCCACCTGGACCTCTTCCCCCTGGGCCTCCGCCCCTCCCGCGGCCAGCAACGCCACCTCCAACACAGCCAGCAGCTCCCCCACCCTCTGCGCCGCCTCCAACGACGCCGCCACCGCTGCCCCTGACGCAGCGGTGCCGTTCGACAACGGATGCAGCTCCGGCGCACCCCTGCCCCCACCCCCGCCGCCGCCAGCCCCGCCCCGCAGCTGCAGCATAGAGGGCGGAAGCGCATCCGGCCCCAGCAGGTGCCGTACATCGTCCACAGACAAGCTAGTCAGCTGGGAGATGTCAGCTGCTGACAGCTGCGCGGACTGGCCGGTAACACCTTGGGAGGCCTTGGCTGTCCGGGGCTGCCCTGGTCCTGCAGCGGGCTGTATTCGCTGCAGGGCAGGGGTCGCTGAGAGGATGCGCTCTCGGGCCACGTCCAGCGCCGCCACCCCCTGCAGCAGCAGGCGGGCCAGGGCGCGCAGCGCCTCTAGCAGCTCGCTGCCGCGCAGCCGCAGCACGCCAGCGGTGGTGGCGGCGGTGCGGCGGGCGGCGGCTTCGGAGCGCCGCAGGTCATCCAGCTGCTTGGTGGCGGCGGACAGCAGGTGGCGCTCCTGCGGAGATGGAGGGAACCGTAATTGGTGCTTGCCTTATATTCTTCGTTGCAGATGCAGTACTCCGTACTGCATAATCCTGCGGCTTGGCAAATGACGCAAGTGGCACTGCGCGGCGCCTGTCCATGTCACCAACAAGCATGCCTGTCGGCTAAGCGCCCTTGCCCGGTAGCTCTACAACCACCCACACAACGGACATCATCGCGTCCTGCCCCGCCAATCGCCATCGTCGCTACCCTACCTCCTCGAATAATCTACCTTGGCCGAACCTCCCAACCACAGGTGAGCCCACACCAACTAGGCATGCAGGAGGATACCGTAATGACCTTGCCAATACGATGACCCACCCGTTCCAGGTCCACGACCGCCGCCTGGAGCGCCGTCTCCTTGCGCGCCACCTCGCCCCGCAGCTTGGCCGCCGCCCGCCGCGCCGCCTCCACCTCCTCGCCTCCCGCCGCCGCCGCCGCGCTGCCCGCCGCCGCCGCCTCCTGCGCCGCCGCCAGTCGCTCCCGCAGCTCTCGGACCAAGGCATCCTTGCGCGCCATTGAGGCCTATGGGTTCAGCAGCAGCATGACGGGCGAGTGCATGGAGCGGAGAAAGGGTTTGCGGGAAAATGTGTAGGTCACAGGTTGCACGACTAGCTAAGCCAAGCTGCAGGGCCAGCTTCTGGACAGTAGCGCAAGAGTGTAAACGACCGGTGGCGTCAGTCTCCAGAGGGTGGCCGTACCTGCAGGGCACGCAGCTTGGCCTCCGAAGACGCCTCAGCCGCGTCACCACTACGACGTGCGGCGGCTGCGGCATCCAGGTCGTCCATGCGGCGCTTCATGTCCCTGGCGGCAGTGTGCGGGAAATGGGTGGAAGGGGCAGGGGGCAAGTTGGCACGCGTGAGGCGGGCTGGTGGGCAGCATGCACATGGCCGTGCGCCAGGCATACTCCCACCAGTGAGGCTTTGCGGACCAAGTGCCGTCGTTCAGTTCAAGCCTCGCTCCCTTGAGTGAATCAACTGCAGCCGCGCTGTACGGCGACACAGCAGCAATGCACATGTGGCAAGGAGCCCCTCCTTCCGCCCACGGCACTTACTTCAGCAGGACCGACTTCCGCTCCAGCGCTGCCTTGGCCTCCCGCAGCCGTCCCTCAGCCTCCTGCCGCGCAAGACGCTCTGCGTCCAACGCAGCCCGCGCCGCCCTTGCGCCGGCCGCCACCGCCTCCATCGCCGCCGCCACCTCCCCTCCGCCACCCTCCCCTGCTGCTGTGGCCCACGCCACATCTCCCAGGCCGGCAGCGGCCGCGCCCGCGGCATCCCACTTGGTGGGAGAAAAGGGGATGGCCGCTGAAGGTCGGGAGGGAGGCGGCGAGGAGGACCGGCGGTGGGCGCCGTCGGTCCCTCCCGCGGCGCCCGTCGAGTTTGCTGCTGCGCTCTGAGGCACAGAAGGGGCGCGATGTGGGAGTTCTATCAGCGCAGGGTCAGTGCACGCAAATGTGCGGTTTTCTACGTACAATAGGGCCAGGTTATACGGCTAGATCCAACACTTCCTGAATACCATCAGTTGTAGTCGCCGCCAATGCACGCAGTGTGCACTCACCTGGAGCAGCTGCAGCGCCTTCTGCCGCCTCGTGCTCTCCGCCCGGCAGTTTCGCAGCTGGTCCCTGCAGGTGCTCAGGTCGTTCTGCAGCTGTCTGTGCTCCTCCTGAGAAAGTGCACAGCAGGGAGCATGCGCGCAGGAAACGTAGTCACCAGGAATCGATGCACTACTACATCCTACAGTGCGAGTGAAGCCTTTCAACTCAGTAACGCGCACTCGGCACCCTGCCTCAACGGTCTACTACCACCAACTTAGCCCGTGCCACCCGTTGTCGGCTCTCCCAACCCTTAACCGGACCCCTAGGCTTCCTTGACATATCCGAGCCCTCACGCACCGGGTCGATGGCGCACGCCCTCGCCTCCGCCAGCTGCTCCGACACCGACCGGATCTTGGCCCGCATGCGTGCCACCGTGCTGCGTAGCACCCCTGCCTGCGCCTCAGCCCGGCCGCGGAGCAGTCTCTCAAAAGACGCTTCCCGCTGCGCCGCCGCCACCGCCTCCGACCCACGGGTCAAGGCCAGCTCGTGGGCTGGCCCCAGCGCGGCCCCGGGGATGTGACCTGGCAACGACAGACCGGGTCCGACGCCAGGGGCTGGACCCGCCACCCTGGCCGTCCTGTCCCCTAAGGCATAGGTGCTGGAGGCCAGGGAGGTCGGGACTGCGACAGGCTCCGCATGTGGATGCTGTGATGATGTTGCCAAGCTCTCTTGGGCGCCGCTGTCCGTGTTGGTGGCACAGCAGGTGCGGCGGCGCCGGCGTACCGCCTTGCTGCATGGCCCCGGCCGCTGACGCCGCTGCAGGTAGCGCGATGCTGTGCCGCCGCCACCACCACCCCCACCACCCCCACCACCACCGTCGTTGCTGGTGGCGCCGCCCGCCGCGTTTGAGGACGCGCGGGTGTCCTTGGGGCACCTCGCCCGGGTGCAGCCCTGCGCAGGTCGGTTCAGTGCAGGTGCCTTCAGTCGTTGGCCATCGGTGTCTGGCTGCTATTGGCATGTTGGCATATTGCCAAGGAACGAGTACGGCTAGGTGTACTTGCATATGACCAATTTGTATGCTGATGGGCAAGCAATGAGCAGGTTGCTCCCACCTGTCGCCCAGGGTCCTGCTGACGGACTGCAGGGCCCCCTGCGCCCCTGCCCTCGCGCTCGGCTGCCCCAGGTTGCAGAATGAAGGCCCGGATGCGCTGCTCCAGGGCGGACACCTCAGACGCCTTCTGCACCTGGTATTCCCTGCAGTGCAAGCCATGGGGCAAAGCGGCATGTAGTCGGTTCGCAACTGGCCATCAGCACCGACCACTCTCTGGACTGGACACAGCACCACCATGCAACGTGCCCCGACTCTGTCACCCAAGATCAGGCTACACACGTAGCTCCGGCTGTGCGTTTGACCCATATAGCGTACACATACACGTCAGAACAAGCCACGGTGCGCACCTGAATTGCTCCTGCATTAACCGCAGCTCGTTGTCCAGGGCGTCCCGCTCCTCCCGCAGCGCCGCTAGCTGCGCCTCCAGCTCCGCCCGCACAGCCGCCAGCCGCGCGGCGCCCGCCGCCGCCGCCGCCGACTCGCTGGCCGCCGCCGCAGCCTGCACGCGCGCCGCAGCCTCCTCCTCCATGGCCCGCCGCTCCTCCTCGATGTGTCGCTGCATTTCCTGTGGAACATAAGAACAAGAGAAGCTGCTGTACTGCGCCCGGATTCCCGTCACCATCTGGCAGGGAAGAAGCACCGTGCCTTCCAATCGGCGCATCCAGGGATACTGGTGGCGTAGTCGCGCCCTGTGCGTGGGACCTGCATACCGGTACCCACAGGGCTGGAGATAGGGAAAGGTACGCACTCCCTACCTACCTGCACGTGCGCCACGTGCCGGGCGGTGAGCTCCTGGCGCTCCGCGTCCGCCGCGCTCTGCATCTCCGCCGCCTGCAGCTGCAGCACCGGCAGCTCCGCGGTGAGCAGCTCGGCGCGCCGGGCGCCCTCGGATGCAGACACCTGCAGCGCATACGATGTGGGTCGGCGTGAGGACCGATTGTATGTGAGGGATGGGGCAGGGGCCGTTGGTGGCACGCAGCATGGGCATGGTGCAACGCGGAAGTTGACGAGAGGTTAGGCCCTATGGTGCCCTCTGCAGGGAGCGAGGCAGAGCGAGCTGGTCTCACCTGCAAAACGGCGCGCTCCCGCTCCCACTCCGCGGCCTTGGCATCCGCTTCCGCCTGCAGCACAGCCGGGGGTGACCGGGGCCAGCCGTTGCCGCAAGGGTACTACTTGCTTCGTCCGTACACAAGTACAGACCTGCCTGCTACCAGGGAGAGAGGTCCCCCGCAGGGTGCACACCGAGCCCCGTGTGGCGCACCTGCATCTGCTTCAGGGCCGCCTGGTACCTGGCGATGCGCGTCAGGGCCGTCAGCCGCTGGGAGCGCACCTCGCTCCGCGCGGACCGATGCACGCTCTCAGCCAGCGCCTGAGTAAGGCGAGTCAGGCAAAGCAAGGTGCGGCAGTCATGTAGGACTGACTAGAAGTCATCAAAGTGCGGTTGGTAAATTAATTTCGGTCGCCTAAACCACCAGCATGGTGCATGCGTACCGTGATCAGCATCTCCCACCTGCACCGCCGCCAGTTGCGACTCCAGCTCGTGGAGCCGTGCCTCCGCCGCCAGCGGGGCCGCCGCCGCTGCCGCTTGGGTTGCCGCCAGCTTGGCCGTCAGCTCCTCCACGCGAGCCATGGCCACCGCCGTCGCCTCGCCGGAGCGCCGCTCGGCGGCCCCAAGCCGAGCCTCCACGTCGGAAAGCTGCTGGGACCGCGCCTGCGGCATGCAAAAGTGGTATTGGCCCTGTTCCACCGACAGACATCACCCTGTCGCACATGATTGTCGGCTGCCTTCCGTTACGCTGCGTGCGAGCGGGTTAACCCCTACCAGATGGATTCGTACGTTGGGTGACAAGACGGGAGCAACCCAAGCGCAGACCAGTCTCACCCGCTCCAGCTGCTGCAGCCGGTCTCGCAACAGCTGGCTCTCGGACCGCCAAGCGCTGGCCCGCTCCTCCGCGCGCTCCGCCGCCGCCTTGGCCGCCGCGGACGACGCATGCGCCTGGCATACGGAAACATAGCACGTCCAGGCGGAGTGACATGAGTACATGAGCTGTGCAAGAGTTGAAAAGCCTGGCGGATACTAGGCGCGCCCAGTTGCACTTGCACCAGTTCACATATGGAGAATGGCTGCATAACACGCAAGCTGCAGAAGGTGCAAGCACAGAGCTACCAGCCGAGCACGGCTGTGCTTGCGGCGTGGCCCACCTCCAGCAGCTCGCCCTTCAGCCTAGCCTCCTGGTCTCCGGCCTGCGGTCGGGGACACACAGCGTCGTCCAGTTGTGGCCAAGCGACACAGCCCAGGTCCCTTGCCCAAGACTGAGGCACCAAAGCAGCAACATCAACCTATCAAACGCAGTAACGGTTTGCGTATAAGCAACCGGCGACCAGTGCCTTAACAGTACCGTACCTGGGCTGCGCTGGCGTGGCTCTCGCGAATTGACGTCAGCAGCCGGGCGCGCTCTCCTTTCTCCTGGGCCACAGCCGCCTGTGGGACCCCGCAGCGTGCCCAGTCAAGGATGCACTGTTCATCTTGGTGACGCACGATTTGAAGACCACTAGCATATCCAACCATCGCACTGTGCGACGTGACCTCCTGGCAGTATGCGTCCTATTGGCCCAGTCCTCCACACCGTGTACGCCTTTCGAAACATGTTGGCACGTGTCATGCCCCACCTTGAGCGCAGCAACCTCCTCCTGGTGTGACGCCACCGCCGCTGCTACCTGCGCCCGCTCCGTCTCCAGCTGCCGCTGCAGCGTAGCGGCACGCGCCGCCGCCTCCGCAGCACGTGCCGCAGTGGCACGTGCCTCGCTGCCGCTGGCGCTGTGCGCCGCCTCCAGCTCCCGTCGGGCCGCCTCAGCGCCGGACAGGGCTGCCTGGAGCCTGAGGCACGTGCCAAACCACATGCCAAGCCCAGTACTTCAGCCATGAACCGTACGAGGTCATCGCACCAGCAGAACACACGAACGCAGATAGTACAGAGCAGGGGCCAGCGGTGTTTAAGCGCGCACCTCGCCACCTCGGCCTTGCACTTGCGCAGCTCGTCCTCCGACTGCTGCCCAGACGCAGCCACGCGCTCCGATGCCGCCGCCTCGCGTGCCGCCATGGAGGCGTTGAGCAGTGACAGCTGGCTGCCCAGCTGCTGCGCGCGCTGCTTCCACTTGTCCGCGCGGGCCTTGTGCTGCCCCAGGGCCGACGACAGGGATGCCAGCTGCGCCTGCGCCGCGGCTGCGTAAAGGACATGACCCGCATCCGTCGGAGCGAAGGGAGGGCACGGGGACGTTAGCGTACCGGTATAAAAGGTTAGGACTACAGGAGCTAACTGCCCGCTGTCGTAACAAGGTCCAGCGTCCGGTTGCAGGCATTTTGGATGGTGAAAGCGAGGAATGGCATAAAACGTGATTAGCCCATGGAAAGGTTTCGTCCGACAACAAGAGTATTTGTACCCCACTTACCAAGGGCCTGCTCCTGGGCGGCTCTGGCAGCTGCGTCCTGACCTGTGCTTTGTCCACCAGCAGGACCAACTCCCTGACCGGCCCTTTCAGACGCATTGAAACCATCCACCCGTGTGGGGCTGGCGCTCCGGCCGTGGCCCCCGTCCAGACCCAGTGCAGACCCGGGCGTGGCGGTGTGCCAGCTGGAAACGGTTGCGGGTGTGGTGCTTGGGAGCTGGTTGTAGCGCCTTGTTGGAGACTGTGGTGCAGTGTGCGGCTCGGGCCGGCTGTCAGCAGCATACCGACCGCCGAGCAAGGCTGTCGGCGGCTCGATGCGCCGCCTGGGGCCGAGCGTGTCTGCGGAGGCGGGTGCAGCAGGGCAGTTCGTGTACTGGTCAAAGCGGGTATGCTGCACTGGACCTGTTGAAACTTGCGTGGATGGGAAGTCGACCCGAGTACGGCCGTGGGATAGCGGATTGTCTATGACACGCGCGGGGTTCGTGTATGGTGTAGTCGGCCTTACCTGGGACCGAGGCGCCCCCAGTGTCCAACGGCGTGAAGGACAGGCTCGAGGAGGTACCAGGCGTGGTGCCGTAACTGCCGTAGTGCAGGGAGGTGCCGGGGGTGGCTGCCGTGGCGGGCGCCGTCTGCGGCGGCGTGGGTAGGCCCTGCAGCCGCAAAGAAAGGAGAAACAATCAGGAAACAGACATGGTGTGCATCCATGATTTGTCGATGAAGTAGTGACACCAGCTCATATGTAAATCGAGGAGTGCGCTAGCGTAGCTGGACATGCACGGTTGGTTGGTTGGTGCAGGTTTGGCGGTTGGTGGAGGTTTGGCGGTTGGTGGAACACGGTGCGTTCACGCGGAACTGTGGGGCGACGCAAAGGCTTTCATGGCTGGTCAGACGTACGCCGTACACACCTGTGCAGCCTTTTCTAGCTGAGCCTTGAGCAGCCCCACAGTCGCGTCCAGCGTGACCAGCTCCGAGACCAGGCCGTCCAGGGCCTGCGGGTACCGCGGACGATGGAGCAGCAGTCACAGGCTGTAACTTAAGGCTACGTCATCAGCGCCGTACAACTCTGCACCAGCAGTACCGCAAGCGTTGGGCAGGTCCGAAGGCACGCGACACTTGCCTGCCGCGCTGGGGCTGAGTTGGTGGCCGACAGTCCCGGTCCCATTGCCATCTGCACCCTGTCGCACATGGCGTGTATGGAGGCGATGCTCTGCTGCAGCAGCTGCGACAGGTGCGATGCGCCGGCCAGCCGGGATGCCTGCGCACAAGAGCAGAAATGGTGGAGAGCGGACCCTTAAATCGGGACTTGAGTACGTAAGTCAGGCAAGTCGACGTCGAAGTGGGCATAACAGGCGTCCATGAAGGACAAGGAGTTTGCACCTGCTCCTGCGCCTCCCGGTGAGCAGCACCGTCCGCCACCTCCTCCAGCTCCCGCACCCTCCCCTGGCACTGCCCTAGCTCTCGCGCCAGCTGCTCGCAGCGCCGGGTCAGCTCGTCCCGCTGTCGCTCCATGGCTGTGTACTGGAGCTTGAGCGAACGCAGCTCCTCAAACACGCCCAAACCGGCTGCGCCGGGGGCCGGAGAGGAGGGCTCCCCTGGCGGCGGGCTGCTGGCGGGGCGGTTCAGACTCCTCAGCTCGCCCAGCGCCCGGGTGCCTTCAGAGGCGCGCGTGGGGCTGCGAGCCGCGCCTGCACAGGTTAGCCCCAGCGCATGTATATGAGGCACACAGTCGAAGACGCGCAAGTACCGGCACGGAAAGCAACACCTCCTGCATGACGCGAGGCGCAACGGAAACAGCAAGGGTTTGGCATTTATGGCGCACGTGTACATGGTCTGTAGGAAGCTGACGCCCACCTGCCCTGGCTGCCTCCAGCAAATTGGCCTGCACAGCCTCTCCCAGCTGCTGTAGTGTGCTAGCCAGCGTGCCGGTGGCAACACCAACGCCACGCGCCCCGCTGCCGCTGCCGCCGTCCGGCCGGAGGCGTGCCGGGCTGGCAAGCCGTGCCGCCACGCTCCGGCCGCCGGCGCTTGCCACTGCGCTAGTGGAGCTGGAATGTCCCAACCGCCGAAGAATGCCATTTGCGATGGTCAGTGCAGCGGCCATTTCCGACTTGGCGGCCGCAAGCTCATCCTGCCAACGAGCAGGGCCAGGGGAACGCGTAAGCGGGGAGCGTGTGCGAGAAAGGTTGCGCAGTACTGCAGGCAGCGGCATGGCTCGATGCGTCGAGGAGCGCACCTTCGTCCGCTCCAGGTCCAGCGCGTTGGCACGCGCGGTGCTGGCATGCGGGCGCTGCTGCTGCTGATCTTGGGGCACTTGGGGCACCACTGCCGCAGCCTTGGCCTCCGCAAGCGCACCTGGGGCAGCGATGCAAGGGTTCGACGCCCTCCCGCAACCGTCAAATGTGGCATTATGATGGTGCTCTCAATACCAAGCAGGAAGGCCTGAACAAAATCAACTGCATGGCGTGCGCTGATTGTCATGTGTTTGTCATGCCAAATTTTGACAAGGGACCTGCTGTGGCCTTACCTTGCAGCCGGTCGATCTCGGCCTGTTTGTGAGCAAGGTCAAGACGCAGC
Organism: Chlamydomonas sp. KOR1; assembly: GCA_036984285.1. Taxonomy (NCBI): domain Eukaryota; kingdom Viridiplantae; phylum Chlorophyta; class Chlorophyceae; order Chlamydomonadales; family Chlamydomonadaceae; genus Chlamydomonas; species Chlamydomonas sp. KOR1. The sequence goes on along the minus strand of BQMZ01000404.1, from coordinate 424,655 downwards.
TGTGCCAGCTGCGTCGCCAGGTGCTCTGCGTCCGCCGCCTCCACGCTGACCCGTGGGTCTGTCAGATCGGAGGACGAGGCGTCCAGGGAGCGACGGCGGGCGCCGAAGGGAGGCAGAACGCCAGACCGCTGGCTTGGAGCTGCCCCGAGTGCACCCTGCAAATCAGGCAACATTGGACCATGGTCACGGTGGTCCACAGCCGCATGGAAATAGCCGTTGCGGTACAAGATGTGTCCTTGAGCTCACCCGCACAGGCGAGGGAGAGCGGCTACGCAGTCCGGGCCTAGCGCCCCGGCTGGCGAGGCCTGGCAGCTCGTCTCCACTGGCACGTGCGCCGCTGCCGCTGCCAGTGCCGTCATGCGATGGAAGCAGCGCCCTGCGGCGCAGGTCCTCCATGGCGCGCGCCCTCTCCGCCAGCTGGTCCTTGAGCTGGGTAATCCGCTCGTCGCGCTGCAGCAGCTTCTGGCGGAGGTCCAGCTCGCTCCTGGGGCACACGCAGCAGACACACTGCTTCATCCCCTGTGTCTCTATAATGGACATCAATGCTGTTTACACACAACAATGCAGCGCGTGGTGCCTCCTGCTGGTCGTCTCCCGGGCGCACGCGCCATGCCCCCCACCTGGCTGAAGCACGCATCTTCCGCACGGCGTCCGCCTCCGCCATCTTAGCCCGGACCAGCTCGCGGGACAAGCCCGCCAGGCCTGGGGTCTGCCCCGCGGTAGCCCCCGCCACCTGCCCTGACCCTACACCTGGTGCCTCTGCTGCTGCCGACCTGCAACGACACACCGTATCTTGTCACTTCATACAGCAATCAGAGCTGCTCCGCACGGTCGGCAATGCGGAGAGTCACCGGCAGTGGATCGCACGCCGGCGGTCCTTACCCGGTAAGGGAGACCCTCCGTGCGCCGCCAGCCAGCGCGCTGCCAGGGCGCGGCACACCTCCGCCAGCCCCCGACACAGCGGTCGCAGTGGCCGCCTTCTCCACGCGTGCCAGGGTTGCCTCCAGTGAGGCCACGGCCGCCCCCGTGACGTCCTTGACGTCCTGCAGCTCCGCCACCTGGGCCTGGGCGGCCGTCAGGGCGGCCTGCGCAACGAACACCGCCACGTTGCAGAAGGGATCAGGGGGTGCACAACCCTGAATGAGCGTACGGCAAGCCTGGAGCACGGACTGCAATTCTCCGGCATGCAAACCTGGACGCGGAAGTACAAGAGTGGCTGCCTAGAAACATGGAAGCAGTGCACTAGTACAGTACTGACCTGCAGGGCCTCAGCCTGGGTGGCGAGGCGGGCAGCTTCACGCTCCGCAAGCACAGCACGCGCCTCCATGTCACGCAGCTGACGTGCGTCCACCTGCAGCACCGAGAAACCAGGATGCCTTGTAAGCTGCAGCCCTTCGCGCAAGGCACAAACTGTCAGCCCTGACAATGGTAGGTGTCTAGATGCTGGACTTGCCTGCCCATCGCGTGCTTGGGCCACACGCTTTTCAGCCTCGGCGAAGACAGACTCGGATGTCGACGCAGCTCGCTGCTCAGCCAGAGCCACCTCTGCAAGTGGGAGAGCATAGCAACGATGAGAGACCTAGGATTGCAACTGCCGTAGTCAAGAACGGCACCCTCGTGCACCAAATGTGGGACACGGATTCGCACCTTTGACAGCTGCGTTCCGTGTGGCGAGGAGACGTTCCTGCATAGGCCAGCACAAGCGAGCAAGATGGGACTTCAATTCGGAATTAACTAATGGGCACCAAGGTCAAGCCCCTTCCGGAATACGGTTAAAAGTCACCTGCGAGCTGTTCACAGAGCTTGTAATCAGCATTCTTATCCACAGGCAAGAATGCCTATCCAGGCCGCAACACGCACCTGCATCTCCCGCAGCTCGCGGATAAGCAGCTGCCTATCCTGCTCGTGTGCGTCCGTCAGCTGCTCCCGCAGCCGCAGCAGGGCGGAGGAGCCCTCGGCACGCGCCTGGGACAGCACCAGCTCGGAGGCAGCCAGTTGGGCCTGCAATAAGTGCACGCGTACATGACGCATATGTTCAGGGTCAGGTGAGGCGGCCCAGCAATGGCAGTGCCAGCCCGCCAAACCCCTTGTCCCCGACAACTCCGTGAAGGTACCGCAATGCCTGGGCTTCCTCTACAAGCATACCGTATCCCCGCAGTTGTGTTTTAGCTTGTGTAAGGAAGCAGCTCACCTGCAGCTCCTGGATGTCAGACTCCCGTCGCTCATATGCCTGCAGGGCGCACAACACGCAAGCATGGTGTCCACTAGTGGCGGCTTAACACCTGCACTCAGCATCAGGCTGTACCAGGTGTTAAGTTCCCCGATGTGGCATGCCAAAGCCGTGCAGGCCGCTAGACCGCTCGTGGTCCCACACCTGCTTGGCCCGCAGCGCCGCCTCCTGCAGGCGAAACACCTCGTGCGTCTGAGCGGCCAGCTGCGCAGACAGCCGAGCCACCTCAACCGCCAGGCCGCAGCCAGCGCCGCCGCTGCCGCTGCTGCCTCCCGGAAGGGCAGGGGCGTCCCTAGCAGCGCCGTTGTCACCAGCCTGAGCGCCGGATGGTGCGGTGGCAGGTGCCGCGGCAGCTGCCGACGGCGCCTTGTCAGCGCCGTCAAGGGAAGCGCCCATTGGTACCTGGCACAAGTAGGGGACGGTCACGAGCTACAGCCTTTGTGTGCCAGTACACAGGGAGCCCTGGTGCGGTTACGGCGTAGCAGTAGAATGCTTTTCCACTGTGTATACGGTGATCAGGCCTAGTGAAGGCATCGCATACCGTACGCTGGCGATTGATTACCTGTGGTGTGGCCGTGAGCTGCTCCAGCCGCTCCTCGCACATACGGCGCGCGGCGTTGGCGGCGGCCGCGAGCTGGGAGGCGGCGTCGGCACGGTGGCGGGCGGCCGCCAGGGCCGCCTGGAGCTGCGACTCGGACAGCTTGAGGGCGCACACCTGCCCAAAGGGATGCAACACACATCGGTGCACGCATACAAACACTGCTTCTACACTCCGCTATACCATGTAAGGCACGCACGTGCATTGCGTGTGCGTTGCGCTGCGCCCGCGCCCAGTACCCTGCACGTGCACGGCCATTTAAGGCTCAACAGCAGGAGTTGCTGAAGGCTTGGGGTCCCCACGATCCCACCCATCGCACCCCTACCTCCCGGGCCAGCGCCATGACCTTGTCCCTGCCGTCGGGCCGCGCCACCAGGGCTGCCACCTGGCCGTCCCAGTACTGCCGGATGGCCACGTCACGCTGCGCCAGGGCCGCCTCGCGACCCAGGTGCAGCGCCTAGAAGACGGTGGAAAGGCAGCGGGCACGTAGCTAGGCCGGAGCAATGGCGTTAAAAACGCAGAGCCCTTGGAGTGGGTGCGGTAGCAGTGGGATGATGCAACGGCAACTCGAACAGGAAGGCATCGGGCGCTGCTCGCCGAAGCAGGTATGGATAAATAATCAGGAGCCGCAAGAAAGCAGCCCAGGAAGAGAAGATGCACGCATTCAACACACCTCCGCGCTGCCGGCTGCCTCCATGTCTGCCGCCGCCAGCCGCGCCGCGAGCTCCTGCTTCTCCGCTGTCGCCACGGCCAGCTGCCGCTGCAGGGCGGACAGCCGGGCGTTGGCGGACGCCAGGGCGGCATCAGAGCCGGCGGCCTGGCGGGGTGTGGGGTGCGGCAGGGGAAGGGGTAGGGCAGCCATGCGTAACAGGGGCATGTCCCCGAACCACGCACTCTGGCAGCGCGTGGTCGGCATGGGCACGTGCCTCACGGCATTGATAACCCTGTGTTGACCGACTTTCTCTAGATTAGGAACGTGTTTCTTGGCAACTTGATATGCTGTGCCCACGCTGGGGGATCAGCAAGTACGCACCTGCGAGCTTGCCACGACCAGCTTTGCCGTCGTCGCCTGCGGTGCGAGCAGGGAACGCACAGCCGCGTCATGATGCGCTGACGCCTTCACCAAACAACGCCTCATATGCCACACGTACTGCCCCCTGTCCTCAGGAGCGTCGTGACGAATGTGCAGCAGCTCGGCTATGCTGCAACCAGCCACCCGCCTTTTGTACTACACCAGTTACAAGGGCATACCTGCAGCCTGTCCGCCAGCAGTCCCAGCTGCCTGTCCTGCAGTGCCACGTGCTCCAGGGCGTGTTGAGCCGCCTCCTGGCCCCGCCGGGACGCGGAGCGCTCCAGCTGCAGCACGCGGCCCTGCAATTGGTACACTGCTAAACGTGAGTCACTGCTGAACATCGGAGCCGGTGTCGCAGGTCTACCGAAACGCAGGGTACTGGTGAACGGCGGATGGCGTTGAAGCGTGTCGTACGCGTGTCCAGCCCATGTCACGCACCTGCGCTATCTGCCACTCGCCGGTGCGCCGCTCCAGGGATGCCTGCATTGACGGGACACCAGCACACATTAGGCACGCCCCGCGCACTACTGCCGGCTATCCTCTAGAGCCGACATACTGGCAACTCAAAATTGTTGGTAAAGCAGAGAGTCTCCATCTTCAGGGTCTACTCAATACAAAAACTTAGGCCTCTACCTGCAGACGCTGCACCCTGGACCACGCCCAGCGGCTCTCCGCGCGGTACACCCGGGCGTCCGTTGCCGTCGCCAGGTACTCGCGCTCCGACTCCAGGGCAAGGGCCTGGTGGCCATGGGAGCAGGACAGGGTCAGCTCGGGTAAGCGGCCAAAACAATATCGCTGTCCTTGGTACGCCACTCCTGCGCATGTTGAATGCCGGATACGCGCCCCCGTTCGCTACGTTTCGGTTGTAGAGCCCGAGCGGGGAACGTGTGGACAGCAAACGACAGGAACGCTTAGATGCCCAGCAAGCCCACCTTGAGCCTCTGAAGAGCGGCAAGCACCCAGCTGCTTGCTGGGAGTAGCACACTGGAATTGACATCAGCAGCTGCTTCCAACAGAGCGGGCACCGGGTCTGCCGGCGTTGCGTGGGACGTGGGAGGAGGCCCTGTCCCTGCTGGCGCCTTGCTGCCGGCTGCTGGTGCTGCTGCTGGTGCTGCTGCTGTCTCATTTTGCTTGACCTTCTCTTCGATCCACGCCGTAAGCTCGTCCATAGCCGCCTGTACGGCCGGACAGCAACGTACCATAGGAAGTGACAAATCAGTCGCTTCATGCCGGCCATGTCGCGGAACGCAATGCGTCCAGCCTTCTGCGCATGTCCTTGCTGTCCAGCAGCCCTTCGCACCTGGAACTTGTCGAGCCGGGAGCCCTGCGCCGCGGCCACGGCTGCTGCGCTGCTCTCCGCCCGAGCCTGCCGTACCGCCGCAGCCGCCTCGTCCCGCTCCCTGCGCATGTTGAGAGATGCCGCCGCACCTTAAGTTTGCAACCGCAATCTTCTGCTTCATCTCCCACCAGAGCCATTTCCTGCCTTGGCGCAGGTCCCTCACCTTTCCGGACCATTTTCCTTGCCCTGCCCGTTTCATGGATGCCCCTAGGATGTGATGAGCCCACTCCATACACAAACGCACGTACCTGGCGAGCTGGTCCGTGTGCCTGGTCTGGCAGTCGTCCAGCGCCTTCCGCAGCGCCGCCAGCTCGCCCTCCAGCGCCGCCACCCGCCGGTCGCGCTCGTCCAGGTCGCGCGCGCAGCGCAGCAGCGACGCGTCCCTGCAGCCGGGCACCACAAAACGTGCCACATGTGACACGCGGCAACACACACCCCTAGAGCGTCTCCAAGATAGCGTAATGTGATAATGCAGTAGGAAGCTGTTGGTGAAGGCCAGGTTGATAGATCCTTGGTCAACCGCACCTGGTTCGTGTGTCAGACCGGGCAGCCGCCAGCTCGCCCTCCTGCATCTGCCGGGTGGCCGCCGCTGCCGCCAGCTGCCTCTCCGTCCTGGCCAGCTGCTGGCCCAGGTCCTCCGCCTGCTGCTGCAGCTGGGCGCAGCGGGACGCGTGCGTCTCCACGTCCGCCTAAGGAACAAGGGGATTGCAAGGGTGGCAAGGCGTAATGTGGTGGGTGTGCAAGTAAGGGGCACACTACTGCAACGCAGTGCATGGCCATCGGCACCTCATTGCCAGGTGTACGTTCCACAGCAACGCTTCCGCCAGTGAACGGCAGCTGCTGCCCACAGCGTTTGGGTTGGCCAGTGCTTCGGTATTGAGGCACAGGCGTGCATGTCAACACATCGAGAGCGAACATGCATGGTAGTTTAGTGAGGTAGTGGACATAGTGAACATCGAAGGGGACACTCACAAGCAACGCCTGCGCCCGCTGCTCCGCGGCGTGCTCCTGGCTGGACACCGCCGCCAGCTGCGAGGTGAGGGAGGCGATGCGCTGCTCGCGCTCGCCGGGGTTGCCGGCCTGCAGGCAGGTACACAGGTACGCTGTGACCGAACCGCAATCTGGTATGGGCGCCGGCACCCTTGCTTCAACAGATGTGCGAGATGGGCGTGTGTCGCAAGCCTCTGGTGCTTCCCAACGTTGGCCCACCTGCAGCACTTCGATGGTTTCCACCAGCACCGCCATCTGCGTCCGCCTTTGCTCTGCGTCCTGGCTGGCAACGTCCGCAGCCCTGCGTGTGCACCGTACATCACAGGACAATGGAGCCAGCGATGATGAACCTACACTCGCGTATACAGTCTGTGCATCTGCAACGTGGGCTGTCTGTTGGCTTGGGTGGCCTGATTTCTGCGATGGCGCCTTACCGCTTGGTTTGGCGTGTCGCTTCCGCCGCCGCCCGCCGCTCACTCTGCGCCTGCAGCCGCGCCTGCCGGAGTTCCGCCGCCTGGTTCTCCAGGTCGGCCTGTGCACAACATAGGTCATAACGGCGTTCATCGCTATAGGGTACAGAGTGTCAACTCCTCGCGCATGAATGTCATGAACCACTGCCCCTCTGCAATTGTTGGCAAGTGTCACTGCCCACCCTGGCCTGCTCCAGCTCTGCCCGCGCATGCTGCGCCGCCACCTCCGCCTCGCGCGCCGCCGCCTCAGCATCGTCCGCCCGCCGCCTTGCCTCCGCCGCCTGGCGGCTGAGCTCGTCTGCCTCCTTGGATAACGCACTGCGGACCTGAGAACATTTCAAGGGGCAGACATTTTGTTAAGACGCCTGCGTGCATGAGTTACCGTCGCAAGCGGATCAGGCCAGGCAGGGTTGCCTGTCCCACGTTCTGGTGGGCGTTGCGCCCATATCCCATGCCAAGACACTCTAATCGCGCGTAACACCGAACCTGCACGCAATGGCGCCACCAACAGGACAGTGCACTCCCACCGCCGGCGCACCTCTATGGCCCGCCGCGCCAGCAGCTCCTCCCTGTCCGCTACGTCCCGCTCGCACGCCGCCAGTCGCTGCGCCGCGCGGTCCAGCTCCGAGGTGCGCTCCGCCAGCACCAGGCGAAGCCGCTCCGCATCCAGCTCGGCAGCAGCCTTGGCGTCCCTGTAACAGTGTGAGTTACGCAGGCACAAAAGGCTCAGCCTCTGCGCCTTCAGTCCGGCACCGGGCATGCCGTCATATGTTTGGAGCTATGTAGGGACTGCCCGCTGCCGTTGCGCGGCGGGCCGCCACAGCTGCTCCTTGCACTGCAAAAGCAGCTGCTCCCACGGACCCTTCACCACTGTCCAAGTGCCTTGCTACGGTACGTTGCGCACCTGCACGTCCGCAGGTCTGCCTCCAGCGCCCCCAGACGCCGCTGCAGCTCGCCGTACTGCTGCTGAAGCGGCTGCTTGGGGTCGGGTTGCACCTGCGGACAGCATCACAAGCATATGCTGCAGTACAGCTGCAGTACAGGGCGCGCTAACAAAGACGCATTCTTGCATTAATGCAATGTGGCCGGACAACGTAGTGTTGCGGTGTGGAGGAATACTGATTGCGTTCCGTGCCTACATTCAAGGGTGCGGCCCGCATAGAACATGCACCAGCCCACCTGCTTCATCCGCTCCAGCTCCGCCTGGCTGGTTGCCAGCTCTCCCTGAGCCTGCTCCGCCACGTCCACCAGCCGGGCGATAACCTGGCAGCAGGGCCCAGTTGCGGCGGGAGAAAGACACATGTAGTCAATTCAAGACACAAATGCGGACAGACTCATGTCTTTTAGGCTGCCATCATGCAATCACAAGCAAACTTAACGCATCGTGGTTATAACCAATGCAAGTAGCCCAGCCTCCCTGCTCGTCTGCGCACCTGCTGCCGGCGCGCCAGCTCCGCCGCCTGCTGTCTCAGCCGCACCTCCAGCTGAGCGTCCAGCACGTGGTAGCTCACGGTGTGCGGAGGCGGGCCGGTGCCCCTTTCTCCGGCCCTGGCGTGCTGCTCGCCACCGTTACCGCCAACTTGAGGCGGCCTAGCAGTCCCGGCTGGTGGAGCCTGGCCATCGGGCCCGGGTGCGCCAAGAGCTGCAGGGGCCTGCTCCTGCTCCTGCCCGCCCGCCTGTCGCCCGCCAGCTGCCACGTCGTACAGGAACGGGAGCAGCCCGCCGTACACCTGTGCCTCCCGCAGCGCGTTCTCGCACTCCCGCAGCTGCAGCCTGGCCACCGAGAGCAGCACAACAAGCAAGCACGCTCAACCACCTACTCACATACCAGGCTTTCCCGTGCCACACCGATGAACGCCAATCAGCGTCCCGGGGACAACGTACGAGTGGGGATGCTTTCATTGCTCTCCCCGCTGTTGCGCACCTCAGCTCCGCCGCCTGGCCGTTGGCCCTCCTGGCTGCCTGCTGCGCCAGCGCCAGCTCCGACCGCAAGCGCGCCTCCCTCCGCACCGCCGCTTCCCCTGCCGCAGTGGCAGCCGCCAGCGCCGCCGCCGCCTCCCCGCCGCGCGCCCCAAGCCGTGCCACGCCGTCCTCCAACGTGCGAATGCGGAGGGAGCCCTCCTCCCTTGCAGCACGAACCTGCAAGTACAATCAGACGGCCTTAGTGACCACAGACCCAACGGCACTCGCAGACGAAAGACAAATTTGCAACCCGTACACGTTTGACGTTCTGGGGGTGGGCAAACGGGTGCCAGTACCGGTACCAGTAGGGCAGTGCGGAGCACGCACCTCGGCCTCCAGGCGGTCACGCTCCCACTCCGCCTCCCGCCGCACACGTGCCGCCTCCTCCGACGCGTCGGCAGCCGCCTTCAGCGCCGCCAGGAGCTTGCTCTGCATGACCGCCACCGCCGTCTCCGCAGCCTCCACCGCCTTCTCCAACTCCGCCTCACGACTGAGCAGTGGTGGGCCACCACCCGCGTCCATGTTTGCATGGGCAGCCCCGGCTTGGTGCGGCCCAGCGCTGGCTGGCCCGGCCGCGCTTGCAGGGTGCGCGTGTGAGGGGTGTGGGCCAGCCGGGCCAGGCTCGGGACTGGGGCGGTAGTCGGGGCCCAGCAGCACAGGCAGCACCTCGGGCTGTGTGGCGGCCAGGTGCTCGGTCAAGCGGGCGAGGCGCTGCTGCAGGGCAGATGTCTCCGCCACATGTAGCCCCTGCAGATGGGGCGGTAAGTGATCACGTGAGTGCCGTACGGCAGGGGCTCATGATGGCGCACAGTTTCAAAGGACTCGCTGGCATACGGTAGGCATTAAGATGCTCTGCAGCTGCACTGCCAGTACGTCTGCCCACCTCAAGCTTGGCTAGCTTGTCCTTGGCAGCATCCACCTCGGCTCGTGCCAACTGTAGGGACGAAAGATCAAGGAGGGGGTTATCTGACAACTTCACAATGTTCACGTCTTGCCAAGCAACCCTTTGCCCATGTTGCATCTTGGGGGCCAACAACGATACACCTTAGCCCGCATCTCCTGGCAGATGATCACATTTACTCTCAATCAGCAGCCAACGGAACCGGCCAGGAGCTGCACCAGCAGGAAAGCACGCATGCAACAGCGGGATCGCACCTGCTCTGCCATGGCTAGGTCGCTGATACGGGCGTTGAGGCGCACGGCCGCCGCCCGCGCCGCGTCCAGCTCCTGCTGCAGCCGACCGTGCTCCAGCGCGCTGCCCACCATGCTGCGGTGCACCGCGTCCAGCTGCTGCTCGCCTGCGAGGCATGCACGCAGTCACCATACCCGTAGGAAGCGTTGTAAAGCGTAGTCGCGGCAGTACCAAATTTGCTGTACAGAAGGTGAAGGAATGCGTCGGCAAGTAATGCAGCGTTACGAGGCTCATCTGCATACGTAGGAAGATACTCACCCTTCCCTGCCGCCTCCTGCGCCACAGCCGCCTTCGCCTCCACCACCGCCAGCCGCTCCTGTGCCCCCCGCAGTGCCGCCTCGCTCTTGGCAAGCTGCTGCCGCAACACCTCCACCACCTCCGCCTCCGCCCCCGCCCCAGCGCCCCCTGCCTTCTGCTGCGCCCCGAGTCGCCCCGGTGACGCAGGTACACCGGCCGCCCGCCTTGCCGCCTCGCCAGGCCGCCCTGGAGACACGTTGGGCGATGCGGGCCCGGCGCATGTCGGTCGGGCGCGAGGGCCGCCGACGGCGCCCCCAGGGCGGCCGGTCCCGGCGGCTGCAGCCCGCGCCTTGAGCACCTGGACCTGGGAGGACAGCTCCGCCACCTCCACATCACGCTCTGCCACCGCCAGGCGCAGCCGCTCCACCTCAGCCTGCTCCCACGCACGGTCTGCAGAGCAGCATGCGAGCGCGGTGCGTCTTAGAGCAAAATCCCTCTAACTGACTGGAGGGCATGAGTCGAACGCAACGAATATCGGGACAAAGCTCGTTGAGAGCCGGGGGGGGTGGCTGGTTGGCGGCCTAACGTACTCAGTCGTGGGCGTACCTTTCGAGGAAGCCGTCACCGCTGCTAGCTGCTTCCTGAGGAACTCTGCCTCGCTGGTCAGCTGCGCGTTGGCAGCCCGCAGCTCCCGAATGGCAGCCTCGCTTTGGGCCAAAGCCTCCTTGCTAGAATCCTTGCGATCCTCGGCGCCGAGCTGCTTCCCACCCGCATAGCTTGGGTCAAGTTGAGCAGGGGCAGCTGGCCCCCCAGCGCTGCCGGGCCACTGTGGGCTAGGGCCATGGGAACCAGTGCCACCGGTGGGTTGGGGGGCGCCGGCCGGGGCGGGTGCAGCGGCTTGGGCACCCTTGAATTCGCCTTCCGCGCGTGCTCGGTCCAGCTCCGTAAGCAGCTCATGGATGCGCTCCTCAAGGCGCTCAACCTGCAACACGTCCGTGGATTAATGTAAAGGCGTAACTGTCTCGCGCGGCCGCTATTGTTACGCAACAAGCACGAGGTCAGGAAATTCATGTACGCCGGCCAGCCGGGGGTCGCCGCCAGGTCACACCAGAGCAGGCATTGCAAGCAAGGGTAGCAACACACCTGCTTGCTGTGCGCGTCGGCCTGCAGCTGCATGGCCTCGGCGTGCTGCCGCTGCCACGCCACGCTCCGCTCCCGCAGCTCCTGGGGCCAACGAGATGCACAGTGTTGTTATCAGCAAAACGGCGACAGGAGGTACCGTTGCCCCTAAATGCCAAACAACAACAGCTATGACGTGCCAACCATTGGCGACCGACAAGTGTGGGGCGTGGACAACGCGCACCGTCTGCCCGCTACATGGCTAGGCTCGCACAGCCCTTGTGCGTCTAGGCCCCTCACCTCAGCCATCGCCAGGGCCACATCCACCTGGCCGTCCCGCTGCTGGGAGTGCAGCCGCTGCGCTGCCTCTGCACCCTGCAGCCGCGCTTCTGCCGCCTGTAGCCGTGCGCCGGCCTCCGCAGTGCGCCGCTCAGAGGCCTCCAGGCGCTCTGCCAGGGCCGCAGACCGCTCCTGCGAGTGGAGGTGATCCGGCATGAGATCATTCGCGTGGTTCATAGGTCACGGTGCGTTTGCATAAGGATGGATGACCATTATATAACGTGGTATGGTGCTTTGGGCAAGGTGGCTGCATCCCCTTCGCTCCATGCGGGTGGCGGTCCAGGTGCGCAAACGTGCACCCAAAGGCCAGGCTGGGTCAGCCCAGGGTGCGCCCACCTGCTCCGCCAAGAGCTCCAGGGACATGCCGTTGCTTGACGCCAGGCGTGACTCCAGGTCAGCCTGCAGGTTATGAAGACAAACAGGTGGTGAAAGGTCAAGCCCTTATGGGCGACTCATTTGGGTGTAGTACAGCATCTAGGCTCCCTATCTGGAAGTTGCCCTCTCAGCAGGTCTGGAGCGGTTAACACACCATGACGGCCTCGGCCCGCTGCCGGTCCACGCGTGCTGCCTCCACGAGCGCCTCCTTCTGCCGCAGCACGTCCACCACCTGGAGTTGCCGGAACACAGTTGCCTTTAGACAGCGGTGGGACTAGCTGAAAACGTGCAGACAGGCATGCAGGCAGCCAGGGGCACAAGCGTTGTGGGTAATACACTGCCAGGAAAATAGTCGCGGCAAAGGTTTTGGCTGAAGGGATGTGCATCTGCCAAGGCTAAGAGAAACAAAGAGTTCCTGGCCATCAGCCCGGTGACCGTCCAACAAGACGGACATCCTGGTAACCCACCTGCTGCTCCGCCGCCACCAGACGCTCCCGCGCCTCCTCAAGGTGCCTGCGCAGCTGCTCGCCGCCTCGCGCCAGGTCCTGCACCTGGCTCTCCAGCTCCGCAATGCGAGCGTCCTTGCCGTTCAGCACCTCGAGGGCCTGCCGGCGAACCCACGCCACGCCATCTCTTTCCATCAGTCCGATGAAGCGCTACGAGAGCACTTCATTGCCTCCTAGGGCTCTCACGGCACGGTACAACCACCAGCATTTACGCTATCTGCTTCCCAGTTGGGCCACATGCACATGCCCCGCCGCACCTTTCTGTTACGGTCATCCTGCAGCGCCTGCTCGCGCCGCACCGCCGCCTCTACGGCCCGCGTGACCTCCGGGTGGCGTGACTGCAGCTCCAGCTGCAGCCGCCGCAGCGCCGCCGCCTCCTCGCGGCTGGCCGCAGCCGCCGCCTCCGCCTCCGCCAGGCGCGCGCTGAGGGTGGCGCGCTCGGACAGCAGGGCAGCGCGCTCAGAGGCCAGCACGTCCGCGGAGAGGTCTGCGGTATCGATGCATGACTTGATTGATGGGCTCAGGAAAAAGAGCGTTGCTGACCGCAACGGAGTCTGTCACGTGTACTGCGCACGCTACCATGCTGAGGCTTCAAGCAGTACAAGGCGCCGTCATCTCCAAGGATACAGTCTGCTGCCCCCTTTTGGAAGTACCCGGTAGAGTTTGAGCAGAACTCACTCGTTGCTCGCGGCGTGCCCGAGGCCGCTTGCTCCGCCTTTGCTTTCGCCGTCTGCATGCAATGAGGACGGCAGTTGACAACATACCGGCCTATCAGGTTTGCTGCGTACTACCCTCGAACAGTTCACGCACACCTGCACAAGGGCTACACACAACACCGCCCACGGTGTGGCAGGGTCCGGTGCACGCACCTCAAGCTGTGACTGCAGCGCCTGCAGCAGCATGTCCTTGTCGCGCAGCACCTCCTGCTGCTGGTCCACCGTCCTCTGCAGGGACTCCTGCCTCCGCTCCAAGCTGCGTACCTGCAGCTGCAGCTCCATCACCACCCCCTCGTCTCCCCTCCCACCCGAGGCCGCTGCTGCAGCTGCCGCTGCACTTTCAGGTCCAGGCACCACGTCCGCCCTGGCACGCCAGGGCTGGTCCAGAGAAGCGCCCTTGCCGTGTGCCCAGCTGGGGACAAAAGGGTCAGGTGGTGGTTGCTCGTAAGATGCCTGTGGCTGCGCCTGCCTCGGCAGCCTCGCTGGCTGCACGCCCGCAGGCCCGCTGTTACGCTCTTGCAGGCGTTCCTCCCCTTGCTGCTGGGTCCCAGCGCTGCTGGAGCTCGCACTTGCCGGCCGTACCACCATGGGAAATGTCGGCGGCGCAGGACCCTCGCCCTGAGCGCGCCTCGAGTCCTCAATCACCTCCTGCCCACCCATTGCGTCCCATGCCTGCGCTCCGCTCGCGCTCCCTTGGGGCAGATACGAAGCCTCTCCGCGCTGCATTCGGGCCCCGTGGCCGGTTGCCTCCGCCCCTGAGTCCCAGGCCCATGGCTGCTCCCTCAACACGTGCCCATCGCCGCCTACACGTTGGCCGTCCCTCTCCCGGTCAACGGCGGAACTCGCCTGTACCCCTAACATCCTCGCCTGCCGTGCTGCAGCCCGCTGCTCAATCAGCGCGGACAGGCGGGACGCGGGAGGACGCAGCATGGCCTCAGGACTGCGGCTCCGCTCTCCCCAGGCGTCTGCCGTCGTGCCCACGGCGTTTGAGTTGCTTCTCACCCCTGAGTCAAGTTTGTCCCAATCGGTCCACGACTGGCGACCAGGGGACCCTGGAGACCGAGGCCTGTCGTCACGGGCCTTCTCCTGACGGGATACCTCACGGCTGAGTTCGTCAAGACTGCCGCGCACCAGGTGAAGCCCAAGGGCGCGCTCCTCCTCCTGCGTGAAAAGTTCAAGCAACGGTGCCATGATGACGGAGTGCTGGGACAGACACTGCAGTGCACTCGCTCCCCGTGGTTGAGCGCATGCATGGCAAGCACGCCGCGTAGGCGCTGGACGTAAGTGGTCTTGCCCCCGACGACGATGTACCCACCTTAATCATCTCCGCGTCTTCTTGGGCCACGTCTACATCATCTGTAAGGCGTTCAAACTCTCCGCCTGACCGCCTTCTTGGCTCATCCTCTGGTGCGCGCCGCTGCAACGCCGCGCGACCCGAATGACCGCCAGGGCCACCATCACCGCCGTAAGTCGTCGAACCCTGCTGCTGTCGTGCCCTGGGCGCTTCCATGGCAACGTAGGGCGCCGCTGGGCCCTCCCCTCTGCCCGCGCTCCTAGGCAGGGAGCTACTGGTAGGCGCACGAGCTTCCTGGGTGGCGCTGCGCACACGCTCTGACGCCTCATGGTGGGCAAAAGGGTGCCCCTCGTTGGACCTGCGTATGTACATTCACAGGGTGTAAGGACTGCCCGTCAGGCGTATCCCCAAGTTGCACGGATTGACCGTAGACGCAGTGCAAACTAGAGGCATGTGCAAGTGCAGTTCTGATGGCCACACCCCCGTGCTCTATGAGCTCACCTGTGGCTGGACCTCACGCCCTCGTAGCGCTGGCCCCACAGCCGCGGTGGCGATGGGCTCTGCGCGGGGCTCCCCGCAGGACGAGAAACCACAGCTTCTATCCGCAATGGCTGTACCGCCGATGCCGCCCTGCTCTGAGGCGATACCGCACCACTCCCCGAGCTGCCCCAGGCTTGGCGGGGTGGCGATGGCGATGGGGACGATGGCGCGGACCTCGCCGCCGGGACAAGCGAAGGCCGGGCGGGGGCCTCTGGGGAAGCAAGGGGAGAGCTGTGGGAGCTGCTGACGGTCGCACCGGCTGCGATAGAGGGCCAGCCCGACGCAGCGGCACCTCCTCGATCACCAGCTGCCTGACGTTGGCTATATGCGAAACTTTGCGGCGCGAGTGCATTGGCTCCGCTGATTCCGCCAGCAGCCGCGAAAGCATGCCCCTCTTGCAAGGCTGCGCTGACCCTTGGCGAGGTGGGGACAGAGCGGACCGGACCCCGAGGCGGCCGGCTGCGCACAGCGGCGGCCAAGCTGCCTGCAGCTGCTCCTGCGGCCGCCGCAGCACCGTCCCACGTGCCGGGCACGCCGCCGCTGGCAACCACCCGAGGAGCCACGAGCCCAGCGGCTACGGCAGTCTGCAGCTGCTGTGCAGCAGCACCTCCATGCAGCTGACCCAAATCAATGGATGCGCTCACGCCCCCGTGCGCAGGCCGCAAACCCCGCCCGCTGGGCCCTGCAACGGACGTCCCGTAGTACCCACCAACGCTGCCCTGCTGAGCTGACGCGCTAGGGCTGGTAGTTGAGCTGCTGCTGTTGTTGGCTGTGTGTACACGGCCCAGGGCGTCGAGCTGCACATCCTCGGCCCCGGCCTCCAACGCCATGAACGCCTCAGACCGCTGGGGTGATCTCAGGCCCGACAACGCCTGCCGCAGGCCCCCTCGGACGTGGGGCGGGGAGCTGTCCCGCAGTGCCGCATCGTACCGGCCCGGGGACCCATCCGAGGGCCGGCCTGGGCTGCGTGGGCGTGCGAAGACAGTTGTGGTTGTGGGGTAGCCGCCTCCACCGCTGCGGCTGGACAGCTGGTCTGCGAAGCTGACGGACTTGGCTGGTACCTTCCGTTCCCGAACAGGGGAGCTGCTTGGTGACCTGGTACCAGGCATGGGCGTGAGCACGCGTCAACTGGTGTGCAACAACACGATTGCAGGACAACCCGCATGCTCACCGTTATGCATTGCCTTGCCAGACATGCGTGCAACTTTGATGCCAGGTACCTGCTCCTGCTGGCGTCTCTGCCCGACGCCCGGGCTTGAGGACCCACACGGGTCCCCACAGCAGCGGCTGCGCCGCTGCGGCCCTTGGGCACATAGTCCGCGTCTGGCTGAAGGAAGAACGTCGCGTAGAACTTCTGGTCGAAGTGGGAGCCCTGCAAGAACCCAGGCCGAGGTGTGCTAGGGCAACTCTGCTGTGGCCCCCTAGTATGAGCATCCTGAGCCCAGCAATTCTGCAGGCGTGTGCTGCTGCTGTCGGCATACCGTACCTTGATGTGGAACACGTCCCGGTGCCCCTGCTCGACAGCCTTCTGCTTCTGAGCAAAGCGCAGCACACGGAGCCTGACCTCCACCAAGGCTGATTCCTCGCTTCGAAGGCGCAGTGAGCTTGGTGTGATTGTGTACCGCTCAACGCTACCAGGCTTGACAGTCAGCTCAAGAGGCCCACGAAGCGTATTGGTAATCCTCAGCTGCTGGGTGTAGACTTGGGAAAGCCGGACGTTGTGAAAGACCAGCTCTTCCGGCTCCAACAGGACGTAATTTATTGACGTCATGCCTCTTAAACAGGTTTCTCCGACGCAGTCTTCCTACTGCGCTGGGCGCAGGTCAGCGAGGAGCATCGGAGCTCCGACGCGCGCGACCCTTGGAAAAGCAGCGCTTGCCTAGTCTCCGTAAAGTCTCATATATTAAAAGTGTATCTCTCGTTTGTGCCGTTTGGCGCCCCTCCCGAGGACTGTCATTTTGGATGTTTGTAAGCTGGTCCTAGCTATCCAAGCAAGGTGAATCGAACAGTCATTCCAGCAATTTTGCGCCAACCATCAAGATGTGCAGGCCCTCGGCAATTGCGTCAGGACCGTCTGTACTGCAGCTCCCTCAATGCCGACCCTGGAGGGTGGAGGCCATACAGGCTGGGGGCGAAGCAACATGAGCAACGAAAGCAGGAGGATCATTGATGGCATGGGACATTTGCAGCACAAGGGGCGGACCGTGAGGGCGCAGGCGACAGGGCCTGTGACCACTGCAACAGCACGTGCCTTGTCTCTTTGTGCGTCACCAGCAATGTCAGGTATTCCCATAACTGGACTCTGAATTTCTGGCTCATCTGCCTTTTTTTCTGTGGAAAGGTTTACAGGTGAAGAGACGGGAGAGGACAGGCCAGCGGGACCTCAAGGCCCGACCAGCACAGGCAAGCACCAACACCACCAAAGTCCAAACCCAGCGCACCCCGGACTGCAAAAGGGGAACACCTAGAGAAGGAGAGGACCTGAAACCAAACACCACAGAACAGGGGGAAGAGAACAGGCCCAAAGACACCAAGGGCAAGGGAAACCCAAAAAAAGGGAAGGGAAAGGGGAAAAGGCAACGCAACGACAAGAGCCCCCAACCCCCAACCCACCCTCCCAAACACGCACAAGGCACCACCAGAACCCCAGCGGGTAGGCGCCAAAACAGGCGCCCACGACAAACACGCACTCAGGCCGCCCGAGAAGGTCACAAAGCCAGCAGCCCACCAGGCTCCAGCAGCCTCTGGGCAAGACCGGGGCCACCCCTAAGCCGAGAGTCAATGGCAGCCCCACAGACCAGCAACACGACCCCGCCTCCCAACCGCTACAGCGACCCCAAGCCACGCCCAGGAGGAGCACCCCGACGCAGGACAGACTGCCGGCCAAACCGCCCGACCAGCACAAAGCCGACCTCCATACACGCCACCCAGCACGCAGCTACACCGGCGACAGAAGCCAAAACCAACCACCCACGACCCTCAGCCTGCAGGGCCGCCGGCAGCGACCCAGGGGACGGACGAAGAGTCCCCAACTCCGTCCCCACCTACCGACCCAGGTCGCCCCGGAACCACCACACCACCACCGGCTCGCCAGACACCAGCAAGCGCAAGGCCAGCCCGAGGTCGCACCCGAGGCTGAGGGCGACGGCCGCCCCACGGACCAGCCCACGACCAAGACGCTCCTGACCGCGACGGCGACCCGAAACCATGCCCGGAAGGAGAACCCCAGCGAAGGACGGCCTTACCTAGGGCGCTGGAAAGCTCCCCTGGTTGCGCCGCACAACAGCAACAGCATACACCAGGGGCATCCTCTGGCATACACCATGATAGGGTAGGGCACAGTAGAGCGCATAGGGCTCCCCAGGCGCCAGGGGCTCCCCTGGCTCTCCGGACGTGCCCCTCTTGGGGTCTGTAACTGTAACTGTAACTTAGGGCGAATCCCTCTGCGCATAGAGAATCCTTGTACTGGAGTGTGACTTGGGATGCGGTCAGTGATCTCGCCGTGTTGTTGCAGAGGCCGAGGAAGAAGGCACGCGCTGGCATAGGCAAGGACAAGGCGGGTGGCCCCGACCGTGCATAACGGTTGGCCACAGGGGAGCCCCACTGCCGTTTGAAGCATCGCCGTTAGGTACATATCAAGCTAAACCTTTTTATTTTAGTGTTTATCTTGATTTCCATAGTTCGGCATGTCAGCCACATGACCGTGAAGGTCATCCTCGTGCCGTCGGCAGTAATCGTCATCGCACAGACGGGGCACATAACCGCAGTATTCCAGGGCTTTCGGGTACATAGGCATAACGTTGCTGCTAAACCGTAGGCGTATATGAGTGGCTCAAAGGACCAAGGGTGCCAATACGCGACAACTCAAAATACAGCAAAGCTCAAACGATCACAAGCGCTACACACACTTCCAGTCCTTTTCTGCACTCTACTGACCCTGCTGGCTGCCAGCCAGGCCCTTTCTTCAACGGCGTCGCTAGACAACACCACCATGGCAGCTGCTGCTTTCGCCACGCTCCGCCCAGTCCAGAAGGTCCGTTGTATCCTCAAATGCTATGTTGCTTAATGCTGCATGGAGCACATGCATGTGTTTAACAGCTTATGTTCTAGTGTACATCCGCGGGAGGCTCCGAAGGCTCGGCTTTTGACTGCGGCCGCACGTGTGGTCGTCCCAGGTTTTATCACAGGTTTACCTGACTGGCATGCTCTTGTTTTGCAGGTGGTCCAAGGACAAAAGATGCGCGAGGGAGCTGGCGTGACTATCTGCAGGACGGTGAGTCTAACACACGTGCACGAGGTATGCGTGCCGACAACCATGCTGCAGCACATCGTTGCGGGCTATGGTAACCGCAGCCCAACTCGACCCGCTCCCGCTCCCTTGCTCTTCACTTACTGTCCTGGCCCATTCAGCAACACCGCCGTCACGCACTACAATCAACAATTCAACCCTCACCAACATAATCCATGCCATGATTGAAGGTTGGTACCGGCCTGCTGCGCAACCTGGACCCATACCTCATGCTGGACGAGCTCAAGCTGCCAGCGAAGCAGGTGCGCGTGAGGGACGTGGCGGCTATTTTTTCAGGCTCGACACTACCTGCAGTAGGAGGAGGATGAGCACCCCTGCACCCTTGCGCTCCCACCTCGGCTCGCCCTTTCCCTCCTTATGCACCTTTTGTACCCGGAATCTTGCTGTGGCACTGGCACTGAGCCTAACACGTGCATACCGCTACTTGCAGGCGTTTGCCGGCTTCCCCGACCACCCGCACCGTGGCTTTGAGACGTGCTCCATCATGCTGGAGGGCGTCATGGAGCACAGGGACTCGCAGGGCAACCAGGTGTGTGCGCGGGCCGGGGAGGCACCTATGCATGCTGCGTCCTTGTGGCCTCCCCTGGCGCTCCGGACGCGCCCTTTTGGGCGTGTAGCTGTAAATGTAGCTGGATACGGGTGAGCATGCCCGGCCATGAGGGAGGGTGATGTGGAGCAGGGGGGCCTCTAAAGCAACCAGCTGGCGTGCACGGTTTGGCGTCCGATGACCTACCCGCGTGGCATTGGTTGGTCCTGGCAACTGGATGGCGGCGGTCTCCAGCCCCAGGGCCGCTAATGTCGCGTCCACGCTGTGCCGTACCACGCGACGCTAACCTGCGCTCCCGTGCCTGCCTGCGCGTCTGCATGCCAGGGCGTGATCGGGCCCGGCGGCGTGCAGTGGATGACTGCGGGGCGGGGCATCATCCACAGCGAGATGCCTAAGGTTACGGACGGCATCCTGTGGGGCTTCCAGCTGTGGATCAACCTGCCCAAGAAGGACAAGATGTGCAAGCCCAGGTGCGTAGGGGTTGTGGCGTCCCTTGGCGTAGCATTGGATGAATGGCCCTTGGGATGCAGGCGCATGACCGGGTTGGCCGAGGGCACTTTGAGTGCAGCGAGGTTTGACGACAAGCGGGGGTGTTCGCACACCGGTGGAGGAACGCGCTGAGTGTTTCGTGGAACCAAGATCGGACGTTACTTTGCAGTGCGTGGTCGCTGCAAGCTACTGCTGGCCCCACAGCAGTAGTACCGGACACCATCATAAAGCCCCATCTTTACCCTGCCTGCCTGTGCCCCACCCAACCCTATCCTTCCCCCAGGTACCAGGACTACCAGAAGGGTGACATCCCCGTGGTGGAGCTGCCCGGCGCCCCCGGCTCCTCCGTGCGCGTCATGGCGGGCACCAGCAGCACCGGCGGCGTGACGGGGCCGATCCGCATGCGCAACCCCGGGCTGCTCATGGACGTGCGGCTGGGCGCTGGGGGCAGCTTCAAGCAGGAGGTGCCCGAGGTGGGTACGGGTAGGGTGTGGGAAACGGGGCGCGAGTAGGATGCGGGAAGCGGGAGCGAGCCAGGTAAGCTGCCCAAGGGCAGAGCGGCAGTCGAGGAGGAGGTTGTGGGTTCGGGTGGGGTTTGGCTACGGCGCTATAGAAAGGGCATGGGCGGGGGCTAGATGGGGGGGATCTCTCGCCTGGGAAGTTGGCTGCAACCATCTGCTCTGCTGTGCACCACTCATTCGGGTCGCCTGTGCTCAGTGTCACCGGCTGCGTCACTAAGTACAATTACGCATGTATGTGTTTGCCGTGCAGGGATGGAACGGCTTCGCGTACGTGTATGACGGCGAGGGCAAGATCTGCGGCACCAAGGCCACTCCCGAGCACGTAAGTGGGCTTTCTGGCAAAGGGGAGGCGAAGACAATCATATGCAACCCTTGGGAGCACCACAGTGGGCAATTGTCATTGGCAATTGGCGGACGCTGAGTCCACGGCAGCAGCAGTTCTGGCGACGCGGAACTGCCCCCGCGCTGTATCTACCCAGCAACCCGCCACAGCACTTTTCAAACAAAGACACCCTCGCACGCTGCGCCACGCCTGCCATCACACACACCTGGTGCGGTGCTGGCCGACTTACCTGGCGAATACCTGTGGTTTACCCTTCGCAGGCCATGGTCCTGGGCCCCGGTGACCACGTGGAGGCTACCGCGGGCGCCTCCGCCGGGCTGCGCTTCCTGCTGATCGCGGGCAAGCCCATCGGCGAGCCCATCGTGCAGCACGGCCCCTTCGTCATGAACACGCAGGAGGAGATCTACCAGGTGGGGACATGGACCAGGAGGGGCTGGCAAGGAGGGGAGACGGCACACAAGGGACCGGCAGCGGGAGCGGCATATCTGGAGGGAGACAGAGCGTAGCAAAGTTCAGGTTTGAGTGCATGAGCAAATGGGAGTTGATCAGCTAGCAGGTCGCGGAAGCTATGTGCTCAGTCTTTTAGGACATGGCGGGGGCTCATGTCCAGTTGCGGCGCACACCGTGCCTTCCTGTCCACAACGCTCAAGCGGCTGTGCTTGGCACCACCACCCAATGTCCTGACCAGGCCATGCGTGACTATCAACGGGGCAAGCTCGTGGGCCGCACCCGCGCATCCATGATCACCTCTGCACGCAAGCCGCACCAGCAGCAGCAGGGGCAGCAGGGGCGGGGGCAGGGCCGGGGCCCGGCCGACGATGACCCGAACAGCGGCAGTGACGCTGAAGCCGACCCAGGGGACGACGCTGACCGGGCCCCCTCCCTGCCCCCTCACCCCCTCCCGCTGCCCCCAGGCGTTCGCGGACTACCAGTCGGGCCGGCTGCAGAACAAGGACGACAACCCGTGGCAGGACGAGCTGTGAGCGGCGGGGGCGAGCACAGCAGCAGTAGCAGTAGCAGCGGAGGCAGCAATGCTGGTAGCGGCGGCGGTGGCATTGTTGTTTCAGGCGAGGAGGGTTCTGAGGTTGGGGGTCGCCGCACGCAGCTCCTGGAGGGAGCAGCAGACGCTGCTATGAAGCGGTTGGGCCTTGCGGACGAGGAGAGTGAGGGGCAGGGCGCTGGGCAGGGGGTGGCGGGGAGCCGTGCGGAGCGGCGGAGGGAGCGGGCGGAGAGGCGGGCGGTGCAGCAGCAGCAGCAGCAGGCGGGGGTTAGTAGTGGTGGCGAGGAAGAGTCGTGGGATGTGAGGCCGCAGGGCAGGCGGGGCAAGGGCAAGGGCCGCAAGGCCGGGGCGGGGCGGTGACGTCTCGCTGCTGCGGGCCGTTGCCAGGGACTTTCCTGTCTACCATGATTTGCATAGTCGGCCCGTATCCGCAAGGAGTACAAATGCCGGCTGGTTTGGGGCTTACTTTTTGGTTCAATTGCCGGCTGGTTTGGGGCTTACTGTTGGCTCACGTGTCCAACCCTAGTAAACATTTGAGCTTGTCAGCATGTGAGTGCATTGGTCCGCACATGTTCTTGCATTCATTCGTAGCCACGAAGCATTGCCAGGTCGACACTGGTGTGTGCCGTGTGGGTGATCCAGGAGTAGAGCGGTACAGTTAGCTGGGTGCAGCTGGCCGCAGCAACTGTTGTGCCGTACAACGTGCAGATTGCTCGGAAGTTGCCGTGATGGTGTTAACGGTTTATCGCAGCGCGAAATCTCGCGATTTTGGCACGCGTCGGGGGCGATGCCTACATTGGAATTGCCCCAGACTCTGCTGACCAGTGTGAACTGCATTACAATGCATAATGTTGGCTCAGGGGCCCCTGGTTGGCTACGGTAAGCTGATGACCCAGCTGGCCTTGACTGCAAGTCAATCCACATGAAAGCTTGTTTGAAACTACCACCGGACTTTCATCTCTGTGGACCATGAATGTAACGAGGAAAGGGAGGATGTATGGAGCTCAAGCTTTCAATCCATTCATGACAAAATACACACGGTTTATGTGGAAGTCCTGGTCAGCAGTCTTAGTACAGCTTCCGCAAGCTTTGAACCTGCACTGTGTGCAGCCCTCATAGAGTCATAGGTCGTACCTGCCCGTACATTGCGTAGGGCTGCAATCAGGCCTTGACAGGAGCCCAGGAGCCTTGAGCCACGTCGCCTCGTTGCACGCCCAGACCCTCCCACCCGTACACGCACTCCCAAACAATATCTACAGGTATGTACTTACGTCAGCCACTCTGCCCAACCCTCTTCCATACGTTCCTTGGTACAGAGCTCCGTGTGCAGCCCAATAACTATGGCAACACTGCCACCGACGTTGCGACAAGTAGGCACCCCCAGCCCCAGCAGGTCCCGGATGGTTCCGACTGTGACGGACACAGGGGCTCCCGCCCTTCTGGCTGTAGGGTCCGGTGCCACCAGCTCCAGCCAGCTCCAGCCAGCTCCAGCCCACGAAAGCCACAACACTGCGCTCACCAGCGCGCACAGTGGTCAGCAATGCGCTTCGCACCCGAGTGCAGTACTTGAAGGCGTCCCCACACGCAGACCACCTGGCTAGACACCAGCCAGGTACTGCCCATGCCACTTGCTTAACCTTCCCCTCGCCTATGCCCTGCATTACAATTCAAAATTGTTACCACGCAACGGCATTGCTACGTGCAGACCGCCTGGCCAGCCAGCAGCCTACGGTAATCCAACCAGCACTAACAAATACGCCCCAGCTACTATACAACCCAGCCCCATAACTTGACAGCAGACGCGGAACTGGGGCAGTGTGTGTCCCACTGTTCATGTGATCTAGTTGTCGGTGTTGCCGCCCGCCGACTCGTAGAAGTAGTACTCGAGTAGCATGACGGAGGACAGCATGAGCGCACGCAGTGTGACCGGCGCGTCGGCGGGGAAGCCCACTGGCGGGGCAGGGGGCGGGGAAACGAAGGTGCTTGATTGAACCGTTGGCTTTGCTGTCGCAAACAGGTACTGGCGCACTATACTCACTGACCCAAAATGAATTGTGTAAACCATTTCGCATACTCAGGGAATAGTAAAGAGGGCAGGATGCTTAGTAATGGGTACGGTATGCAGCTCGCTGGGTGCGTGCGCGAGGCCTGGCCCAACCACGTGCTGGCGTGCTGCTGAGTTGGCCAGAGGGCGGCTTTCGCTTCAGCAGCCATCTAATACATGGCCCCTTTTATCTTACCCAAGTAGGTGTCGAACTGGTTGAGGCACCTGTATGCGTGGGTCAAGGGAGGGTAGGAGGTGTAGGTCTCCTCTATTTAAGGTGAGGGGTGTACGGCAGCGTGTCATGAACCTGCATGATCATGCCCCTCAGGGTCGGACACGCCTCCTTATACGTCTCGTAGTTCTCTGCGCCACAGTTACCGGCGCTCCTGCACGCTCCTACCTACCCGCGGGACCACACACGTGCACAGCCATTTGCAGTGTGGACACACGCACCTGCAGAAGTCGGGGCAGCCCCCCTGGCCGTACGTCTTCTGCACCGTGGACACCAGCTTGCCCTCCGTCGTCTCGAAGTCGAATATCATGTTGGGCTTGCAGCACGTGGCGCCGCAGCAGTTGTTCTCGCGACCGCAGCAGCACGCGTTGTACTGCGCACGTTGTACGGCACATCACCATCCCCATTAGCAACACAGTATAATGACCTTCCTTGAGTATCAACCGCTGCCGGCTGAAGTCTAGCATAACACCCGCCAAGAATAACCGCAATGCCGCCACTTCCTGTTCGCAGCAGGCCAGAAGGCCTTCTGCACAAACAGGCAGCACCTCACCTTCAGCGAGTACTTGTGTACCAAGCTGCTGCGCACCGCCGGTCCTCCCCCCGCGGCCAGCACCGCCCCGCCCTGCGCCTCCAGCAGGTAGAACACCGTGGTGCAGCGGCAGATGCAGTTTGCGAAGCCCAGGCAGCCCTGGTAGCACGGCTGCTCCACCACCTGTGCGGGAGCCACACGTACCACACAGGGAGACGAGGGGCATAGGGAGGACAAACCGGAGTTGCACAATACCGTAGTTCGGAGGGTTAGGGTATGGCCACGTGTGCACTGCTGGGACTGTGAAAGCCGCGCGGCAGTTGAAGGCACAATTCCAGCTCCTGTACGAGCCGGCGCACTATCCTCGTCGTCAGGCCGTGCGGAACCAGTGTTACAATGTGGGCAAAAGTCGGGGGTCCATGTGTTATGCCGAGCAGGTGGCCGATCGGCGTACGCAACCGCTACTGGCTCACAAGATTTTGGCATCTAGCCTGTGACAGCCGGGCGTTGCAACAGCTGTTAGCAGCCTTTGCAAGGTGCTACGCGTTGTTCCAGTTGCTGCCTGGTCGCACCTGCCCCAGCAGCTGCCGCGTGCGCGTGTCGTACAGCGACAGCTCCTGCGGGTTGCACAGACAGGCACCGCAGCGGTACGGCCTGTCCACAGTGTACCTGCGCGCATGTCCACGCTGGCACGTGTGTCACACCTGCACATCTCACGAGTTGGCGCAGCGTGCACGCGTCGGGCGCCACAGGCGGAGACGCTCGTACGGCATTATTATCAACGCGTGTGGCAGCTGGATCGGCTGGCTGGTCTGAGCACCTCCAGGGTCCAGGCTGCTCCAGGCGCAAGCGCTCAGCAGTTCTTTACTAATTCGTACGGTGGTACAACGCACGGCAGCTACTCACATTTCCGCGTTGTTCTGGTAGACGTGCAGCTTGAGAGGGCGCAGGTGGAGGCAGCCGATTATGGCCAGGCTGAGGCGGCAGCAGCAGCTTGACTCCTCGTCAATGTACATGATGGTGGGCGCGCTCTTGAGCTCCTCGTTGTTAGGGATGAAGAGGTCGGCCTGGTACTGGGACACCGCTACTGTCTGGGTGGCACAGGCACGTGGAGGTTACAGGTTGTTGCGATTAACCAGGGCAAGCAGCCCCTGGGGCTGAGATCTGCGTGCGCAGGGGCACGGTGGACGAGCAGGAAGCCTATTAACCGCCGCGTTCATAACCTCGCGCGTGGCAGGTTTCCAGCGGACACGAACACGTTCAGCTTTCGTTGATCGAGTGGAGGCAGTATGGACCCTTTTAACGGAATGCACGAGCAACACGGAGCCCGACCTTGCCCGGTGGGAGCGGTAGAACTCGATACTTGTTCTGGGCTTCATAGGGCAGTCCAGCTGCCTGTTGATTGGGAACAACAGTCAAGCTCCACTTGGTTTTCAAATAGCCCGGCCAGGCCCGGCTCATGTTACCAGTCGATGCGCCACGGCAAAGCGAGGAAATGGGTCCATGTACCTGAAGCACTGTCTCCAGGACCTGCGCTTCCTGCCTGATGACAACGCCGGGTGCGCGAGCTAAGTCCATTTCCAAGGGGACTGGAGGAACAAGTTGCGCCATGCTTGCCCTACAGGAGCAGTTCTTTCTTATATCCCTACAAGATGGGCATGCGATCCACTGGCAGCGAATATGTACACAACAGGTTATGTATCGGGCGCGTATTAGTCGCTCGGACTAGAAGTGCACAGTGCGGATCAGGGAGCTCCCCTGGTGCGACCGGACCTACAGTACGGGAATACGGTGCGCTACAGCCAAATGCGGAAGAGTGTAATGCCCAGAATCCTCGTCGCCTCGACCAGCTAAAGTACAAAAGACAAAGATAAAGTGGAGCGGTTATCCAGGTTAACTTCAATTGCACATGGACACGAACTACGGTAGGGCGCCGGTGTTGCAGGCGGACACGTGCAGACGTGTGGGGTGTCTGGGCAACCTGGGGCAACCACACAGGCCATGAGGGCATGGCGTTTGCACCCACCACACACGGCAAGTAGATCAACAGCCCAGCAAAGCGTCTTGAGCTGTGCGCGAGCTGCACTTGAGCTGTGTTTGAGTTGTGCTGTTTACCGCAAGTAACTGGCCTGTCCCTTCCCGTCGCCTTACCTGTAAACCTTTCTACAGAAAGAAACGGTTGAAGCACAGCCGGCGGTCCAGCACGTATACTGGTGCTGGCCGGAAGCAGCTGCTGCAAACCTGCGTTGTAACACAGCAGGGACAGCAGATGTACGGCTCGTTAAACCGCCCCTCTAGACACCTATGTGGCCAGATTCCGGCAGCTTCCTCGCGTTTTGGCGATGTGGCTCGTTGCATTCGGAATGTCTCGATGTATTTGTACATGAAACAATCCGGGCCCGGAAACGCCGCCTCGAATTAACACTAACTCAGCACGCCGGCGCCGCACGCAATCGCCGCACGGACAGCATACCGTTGGCCAGACGGTTGTGCCGCCGGCGCGATGAGCCGTCGATTACCTCCCATGAATGCCCGTTTTATTAGCATTCCAACAATGACCGTAAAGCCGCCTTACGCAGGCTCTTAGGCGTGCCCACTTGGGCTCGGACATTTCGACCCGCGATGGCGATGCTGAATCCTCAAGGGCACTCGGCACGGAATGAACACAGGCCTTACCGCCGCATGTTATTCGCTAAGCATGTCATTCACTGGTGGGGGGGCTCCGCCCCCCCACACCCCCCCGAGCGGACAGCTGCTCTTGGATGGGGGAGCCCAGGAGAGCCCCGCGCATGAAGACAGGGCACACAGCACCAGGCCATGCATGTCATCCATTGGGGGAGCCCCATCCAGGAGCCATTGTCCTCTCGGGGGGGTGTAGAGAGCCCCCCCACCAGCGAATGACATGAGAAGCCTGGTGCCGCATGCACAAACACATGGCCCAGGCATGCTATTCGCTGGTACCGCACGCATGAATGCTGCAGGGCATACGGCATGGCCCAGGCCATGCCATACGTGTCATTCGTGGGGCCCGCCCCACACCCCCGAGCGGACAACTTGCTTTTGGATGGGGGAGCCCCGCACATGCACACAGGGCACACAGCACCAGGCCATGCCTGTCATCCATTGGGGGAGCCCCATCCAGGGCAATCCGCTCGGGGGGGGGCAGCGCCCCCCCACCAGCGAATGACATGCTGAGCCTGATGCCGCACGCATGAATGCAGGGCATACGGCACCGCCCAGGCCATGCGTGCCATTCGCTGGTGGGGGGGCTCCGCCCCCCCACACCCCCCCGTGCGGACACCTTGCCGCACGGCTGGGGGAGCCCCATGCATGAACACAGCGACCACTGCACCTGCATAACCAGCCCGCGCTCTGCTAATATGACGTCCTTACAACGACAATATGACCGCCGTTCCGCACGTATTACCAGGCCTTGCACATATGACCGTACTTTTTCCCACAGTGAGCGCTTAAGGCAGGGCCCAGGCCTCGCATGCCAGTTGCACCCTGCGCCATGCACATGGCATGTCAGCTTGCCATCCACACGAACTTCCTTCACATCATTGCTGTCCGACACCGCCCGTTGATGCGGTTTCAACACGCTGTTTAGGGGCACTCGTTATGGATTTACAGTTTTGGCCCCCTTCCAGGGCGCAGCCTCGTCCCATAACGGGGCAGGGCTGGCTCCGGCAATCAGGGACACGGGGTTTCCCACCCCTCTCGCTGTACGGTTAGGAGCCAAACAGCTCCAACGGGTTGGTAGGCCGCAATTAGAACGGGCCTCAAGTTTCACCATATCTCAGCCTGGCCCCGCCCCCACGCAGCTTCCCGTGGACGCACACCCACAGAACAAACAGCGTCTCTACCCGTGGCCCCCAC
The DNA here is from genome assembly GCA_036984285.1 of Chlamydomonas sp. KOR1. NCBI lineage: Eukaryota > Viridiplantae > Chlorophyta > Chlorophyceae > Chlamydomonadales > Chlamydomonadaceae > Chlamydomonas > Chlamydomonas sp. KOR1. The sequence goes on along the minus strand of BQMZ01000404.1, from coordinate 395,780 downwards.
CTACCCTCCTACCAGGGAGGAAACCGGACACGAGGCAGCTGTACGGGGGAATTAGCCATAAGCGGCCCCCCGGATGCTGCTTTCGCTCCGCCCCCCTTTTAAACACGTGAGCCTGCCACCAAAGGCCCCACTAGCCCCACAGACGCACGCCGCACGGAAGCACCCTCCCCCTCAGGCAGGCAGCCCAGACAGGACAGGCAACGTACATGTACTCAGTTTTTGGGCAGTATCCGCCCTTCAGTTCGTGTTATGGGCATCCGGCCAGTTGCACATAAGGCGGCCGTCCACCACCCGAAGCCAGGGGTGGTCTGCGTCAACCCCGTCCCACCCCGTGCGTGGCACCCCTAGAGCTGCAAAGGCCCGCAGATGCGCCCACATGCTAGCCACCGCCCTGCGGGAGGCCTGCGATGCCAGGGACTGCCACTGGGGGACCGCCGCGCTGCCCCGCAGCTCCCTCATGCGTGCGTGCATAAACTGCCTCCCCACCTCCATGGCTTCCAGTGCCGCCAGAGCCACCACCTCCCACACGCACTGCTGTGCCCCCGAGGGTGCCCTAACCAACCACATCTGCTCCCTCCGGATGCCCTCCCCTGCTGGCCACCCCTCTTGCACGCTCCCCACTACCGCCCGCGCCACCGGGCATTCCCAGAAGTGGTGCTGCCTGGGGTGCCGGCCCAAGTCTTCCGGCCCGCCAAAGCCCCCACACCCACATACCTCGGGTGCTAGGCCCCTAATGTGCGAGTTCCCGAGCAAGGGGACGCCGTCTACCGTTAGCCGCCAAAACGTCACCTTACGCTGGTTTTCCCATCGAACCCCCCACAACCTGTTGAGCGTGCCCTGCAAGTGCTTCAGGGCCGCCTCCTTCGCTGGTGGGTGCAGCGGCGCCTCCAGCGCTGCTTCCACAAATGCGGCATGCTGCTCGCTCCGGGCTGCGGCTACCTCCGTCAGTTGCAGCACCGTCGCCAGCCGGACCGTCAACCGCCTAAGTCCCATCTTCCCCAATCGGCCCATCCCCGGCACCTGCCAGCCCAACCGCGGGAGGAGCACCAGCAGCGCGTCCCGCTCCGTCGGTGCTTCCCCCTCGCCACCCTGCTCCCGGTTGCTCCTGAAGGCTTCTGCGGCCGCCCTCCACTCTGATGGGATATCCTGCAGCAGCTGTTGAAGCCTAGAGCTGAGGCGTAGTTTCTGCCCCCAGCCACACAGGTCCCTTGCTGCCGGTGTTCGGGCTGCAGGCGCCCCTCAGTATGTTGCCGCCACTGCCGGTCCACGGCCAACCGGGTCCTGCGCTCTCCCTCCGGCAGTTGTGCCCACGCTGCTTCCTGCTGCTGCAGCTGGGCATAGAGGGTCAGCGCGTCCCCGATTGTCTGCAACCCGTGGCACCCTACCAGGTCTGGGTACCGGTGCTCCAGGCCGGGCCGGGCTGTTCCCCTGCCAGGGCCCTCCATACCTTCCCCTGCCCCTGGCCCCGTCCCCAGCCCTGTTCCCTCCCCCCTCCCTGCCCCTGTTGCGCCAGACCGTGCTTCAACCGCGGCCCCTGCTGTGCCCCCCGCTGCTGCTGCTGGTGCTGCTGCTGGTGCTGCTGCCTGGGCGGGTAGAAGGGGGTTGCCCCACAGCGGGCTGCCCAGCACCACGGGCCCGTGGCGATGGGTTCCTCCGCAATGTCCTCCACCGGCGGCAGGTGGCCTAGCGCCGCCACCACACGCTGCAGTGCTGGTGGCAACACCCGCACCCCGAGCCATGGGCCCTGGCAGGTCGATGTGAGCACCGCCAGGGGGTGGAAGCCGGGGTGGCAGCGCCGGAGGAACAGCTGTGCTGCCAGCAGCCACGGGTGCTGCGGCTGTTCAGGTGGGTACAAGACGGACAGGGCAAGCCTGCGCGCCCACATGGCATGACGTGCCTGGACATGTTCCCGCAAGGCCAGTGCCCCAAACCCGCCTACCCGTGGGTGCCCTACCAACAGGCGCTTCGGTACCCCTGTAGTTCGCTGCTGCTTGCTGCTTGGGCCCAACTGCCGGTCGATGAGGGCTGCCGCCTTTCGTTCTAGGGTGCCCAACTCACCAGATGAGGGCATCCCATCGTGCTCCATATGCCAGGTGACCAGCTGTAGTCCTGCACTAGTCCGGCACTGCAGCGACATGCTCAGCAACAGCGAGCGGATGGCGGCAAGGAGCCACGGGACGGTCATTCTCAGCAGGCCTTCTGGTCATTCTGCTTGCCTTTATGTACTGCAGGTGGCAGGAGAGGGCCAACCAGGGCCAACGGCGGGCCATAGGCACGGGAGAAGGCCAAGGGGCACCGCCCAACTCGCACTGACCCGCATGCCAGGGCAGTGAACGCAAAGCAGGGCTGGCCTGCGGCAAAGCCACGAAAGGCTTGGTCGCAGACCGCAGCATAGGCACAAGGGCAGCTGCAGGAGCATACCGGTACGGTCGGCACGCATGTGTTGGGGCCCGGTTGCGGTCCCGAGCCCAACCAGCACAGGCAAGCACCAGCACCACCAAAAACCAAAACCAAGCTATCTGTAGATGGCGCCACTAGGGTGCACATGTGGGCCCGCCAGTACCGGCGACACGGGTGCTGTGCCAGCGGGAACGGCGGTTATGTGGCTGGGCGCCCGGGCGGGCCACACACGCAGCAAGGTGCCACAAGGGGCCTAACGGCTTGTTTGGTCAGTTTGGAGGCGGTGCACTGGAAGGAGGTCGTGCAGCGACGCGGGAGCAGCAGTCGGTTTGGGTCATTGGGTGCATCAGCGCAACAGCCGCAGCAGGCCTCGAGGCACCACGGAGAGCGGCTGTCGGGCCCATGGAGGGTGGCATCGGTGTGTCCCCGCCAGACAGGGTCAAAAAGGCTGGGTCTCACACCAAGTACTGTACGCGGTAGTGGGATTTGCCGCGTCTGAGGGCCTGACGGTGCTCACAGCCGTAACGCGTGGTGGGGCCAGCTGGGGCCCACGCCGCGCATCGGTGCGGACCCACGGGAGCAGGGAGGGACGGTCAATCGGTCATGCACCGGGGCGGTGAAGCGCCGAATCAGAGTACGGCGGATCGTGTGCTGATTCCAGCCGTAAGCAGCACGGAGTGCTACTGTAGGGCGCAATGAATGCCTTCACAACGGGTTTAGGTGGCGGGGACATGTAGCAACGGTCACAGGAAATACCCGAACGGGTCAAGAGGGAGCTGTACGTAGGTGGGAGGGGAGGGCCAACGCGCAACGGAGGGCCATAGCGCATAGGCACGGGAGGAGACCAAGGGGGACCGCCCAGACCGGATGCCAGAGCAATGAGCATGAAGTAGGATTGGGCTGCGACGAGGTTTAGGGGGTGGGGACATGTAAAGGTCACAGGAAATACCCGGAGCGGCGAGTCGCCTTGCCTGCTATGGGTGAAATTCGGACCAGCCCAATGCGACAATATGCAAATGCACATCTGGTTTTCTTTTGGGCAGTCGTTAGAAGGGGAATTGGGGCCAGTTGGGCCCGCGCCTGTTCTCGTAACAGAGTTTAAAGAATTCGCCCTTGATTGACACGGCACGTCCAGACGTGTACAGCAAGCATTCACTGCAATATTCACTACGTCAAATTACCATTTCTTCCTTTCTCGCTTCCTCTTCCGGTCGGCACCGGCTCGGCTAGCTACAGCGAACGCGTCCGCCTTACGCTTTCGCTCTAACCAACTTACTCATCACTATGAATATAAGGTTGCGACTAATGCTGGCAGCCAGAGACACGCGGCAGAGCAGCGGCAGGTGGACCTCCGGCATGGGTTTCTTAAGGAGTTCTCGGCGGGTTCAAGAGCTGAAGGCGGCCGAGGCACACCAATGCGCTAAACCTCCAGAGGGTTGATGACCTCCGCCGGCATCTCCAGGGGCAATCTAATTGCAGTAGAGCGCGGGGAGCGAGCGGCGGGTCGCTGGTGCCGCAACGCACTCAGCCCAACGCAGCCGAGCAGGCCCGAAGCACAGGTTGAAGCGGTGCAGAAAGGCGCCAGGCACTACCACCATTACGCCAATGAGGATTGCACGTTCTGGGCGGGCGGGTGCCGGCAGGCGCAGCAGGCTGGCTTGAGTGCCAGCAGCAGATGGAGAGGCTGCAGCAGGCGACGGAGCACCACCTGCGCGGCTACGAGCAGCGCGTCCACTACGTGCTGGTATGGGCGCCCTGGATGCACTACAGCATAAGCTAAGGCAGCTGTGGGCTTTCTGAGGACCAGGTACCGCAGGCACGGCAGGTGGGTGAGGGCCTGCGGCAGATAGCTAGGTGGGCTAGGGGGTATGGTATCGGGAGGCACGGGAGTCACTGGCGGCAGTTCAGGGGCCGTGTTTGAACACAGCACCTGGACAGTCGCGCAGGCATCTGGCGCCATGGAGTTTCCGAGGGGCCTGATGCCTGCATGGGCAGCTGTGGCCCTGGGGAAAGGGCCTACAGGCATTGGGTATGGGCAGATGGGGCTACATTCGCTGGGCTACGTCTGCGGCAGGCGTCAGCAGGAAATTCGGACACCAGGGCCAACTGAAAGTTGCAGTGATGTGGTGCCCAAGCAGCAACCTGCTGCCACGTGCCCTGGGGAGTACCGGTACCCCCGTGCGTCCATACCCACTGCCTACCTGCATGCAGGCCCCGGAGCGGCCCTGTATGCAGGCAGGGTAACGTTCTCTCGCGACATCCCACAGTCGGTTCCCGTGCTCAGGTGCATGCCGATCAAATTTATCTTCATGTATTCCGTTGATAAGCTACGAGCGTGCGTGTCCACAAAAAAGCCAGCCACGTGGCCAGCCCGCCAGCCCACAGCGACACAGCGTCAAAAAAGTGCCCATGCGTTCAGTGGCCGCCGATGCGTGATAACTCTCTTCTTCCTAAAGCGTTCATCACAAATTGGGTACAGCGCAACATTGGCACACAAGTTTTATTGCACTTGCAAGAAACCTGGCCCGCCCAACCTCGAAACAGGCTGGCTCGAAGGGAGACTGCTGGTAGGAAAGGATAAAAAATCTTCTTGAGATTTCCTGGATTTGCGCGCATTACACGGGGGGTGGCCTTGTTTTGGAGCTGTATCGCAACGGCTCGCTCTCGTACGCTGTGAACGTGTTAGGTTGCAGTGCAAAGATGATAAGCCTACCTGAAGATCCATCCATGTAGTGTTTCTTGTGAGTTGCGCTTGAGCAGGGGGCTGTGCTTTAAGGACCAGATAGTTGCTTGGGTGGCCTCCATAATGGTCGGCAGCACCATTGTTACACAATACTAGCCTCTGCGTTGCAGGCTAGGTTAGAAACGCTTCAAGCAAGATCAAAGCGTCCCTGTGTCAGCGTCTGGTGGCCAGCAGGAAAACACCCTGACCGCCTGCCGCGTGGGGCGCGCGCGGAAGCGGATAGACGCTCGCGCGCAGCGCTGTGGCGACCGCAGCGTTCTGAGCTTCGCACCTTGCAAAGTTTATCGACGTGGATCAGATCCAGGCGAAGCGCTGCAGTAGGAATGGCCCGAAGGTGGCTTCCTACCTGCTGCCTGTCGGGCTTTCTCCTCGCCTTAAACCTCCTCGCTACGAGCGTGTCCATTATGGATGTAGCTATTGCAACCAGCCCTGGCGCACAAGGCGCAAGCGGCGGCGACCAAGACGGCCCTGTCGCCTACTTGGCTAGTGGTGGTACTAATGACCGCCGGCGGGAGGGGCACCGCCAACTCCAGCAGGCATCAACTTCGCGGCTGCGAAAGCCACCTAAACCCCCGAAAGCCGCCGGAAAGCGCAAATCTCGCAGCCCCCCGCCGGTTCCATCCCCACCGCACCCTTCCCCTCCACCTTCCCCAAGCCCGCCTCTCCCGCCGATGCCCCCGCCCAGGACGCGCGGGGGCATGGCACTCCTCCCCAACTTTGTCGTTATCATGTCCGATGACCAAGACGACCTGCTTAACTCGACGCATCCCCACTACATGCCAGCCCTGAACAAGCATCTGGGTCTGGGTGGTGCACGGCTTCCAGACTTCACCATATCCACGCCGCTGTGCTGCCCGGCCCGCACGGCACTGCTAACGGGGCAGTACGCACACTGGTGAGTTTCAGGCAGCCCTGGGGTGGGATGTACTTCACCGTATCCACGCCGCTGTGCTGCCCGGCCCGCACGGCACTGCTAAAGGGGCAGTACACACACTGGTGAGTTCCAGGCAGCCCGGGGGCGAGATGTACACGATACAGTGTTAGGTCGCTGACGGCACCCCCTTAACTCTATCTTACCCCGGCTTGCCCTTTCACCCCTGGCAGCACCAACATCACTGGGAACAAGTACCCAGCAGGTGAGCTGGCCATTAGCCGCTCGCATGCCGCAGCAGCGGGGGAGGATACGTGTTTGGGCTCCGGACGTTCAGTTGCCCAAGCCCCTCTCTGCCCGTGCACAAGCGCTAAGTAAGGCTAGTCATCAGGTAGACACAGGACGCAGTGTTTTATGACGCGTAGCTAAGCCTTCCCCGCCCGCTGCAGGCGCCTTCCGCAAGTTCATGGAGGCGAAGATTGATGACGCCTACCTACCCACATGGCTCCAAGACGCTGGCTACAAGACCGGCCTGATAGGTGCGTTGCGCTGGTGGGGGCACGTGCCCTACAGGCTGCCAGTGGGTCGGGGCCATGCATGTGCTGGAGGAGTAAGACAGCAGGGTCGGTAGCTGTACGGCATCAGGGTGTGTGGAGGGTTGGTAGGTTGACGTTGCTGGGTGGGCAGCTGCACGGCAGCAGGGTTGGTAGGTGTACGGCAGCGGCTGGGCCTGTCAGCGCGCGCGGGAGGGCTGTCGATGTTGGCGTTTGTGCAGCGTGCAGGGTTTTGTTTAGAGGGGCATGTGAAAAGGCGTGCTCAGGAATAATTCTATGCATGCGTGCTTCGCGTGCCCTGAAAGCTGATAGCGGCGCTGATGGAGGATCAGGTGGAGGAGGGCATTGGCTGGCCGCATCAGCTAGTGGAACTGCAGGCCGGCCTGGTAGGCTGCTGCCGCTACGCCCTGCTGGTATTCGTACGTACGTGTGCCCGTACATGCACCAGTGCGCGTCCGCACGTTCTTACACCTTGCAGGCAAGTTTCTCAATGGCTACCTGGACGACGACAACAATCCTCTGCCGCGGACGCTGTACCCCAAGGGCTGGGACCACTTTGACGTGCTGGAGGACGAGCGTGTTTTCCGACTGTTCGACCCCTGCTTCGTGCTCAATGGCGGAGCGCGGGAGTGCTTCACCGCCGCGCAGGACTACCACCAGGTGTGAATTAGGTTGTTAGGTGGCAGGGATGCGCACGTGTGTTTTGCCTGTCCAGTCCCTGCGTCGTGCTCAAGGGGGGGAGCATGAGTGTCACACCGCCGCGCAGGACTACCACCAAGTATGTGCACAGCAGGAAACCGCGAATGGCAGTGGCACAGTAGCAGTGTATGAGGTGCGCGGATCAAGAATCAACAGCATCTACCAGGAAGCACCAGGCGGGCTTCCTGCTGTGCGGGACCGCGGCAGGTGCCATGGGAAGGAACGTATGTGCAAGGGAGTGGTGGTGCTGGCTTGGGCGGTGTACATGCGCATGTGAGTAGCGAGCCGTTGCATGCCGCCTAAAGTATGTGCGCGACCTGACTGCGTGACCGGTGGCGTGCTCTGTTCCCTGCAGTCTGACATCATTCGCGACAAGGCGATCAAGCTGCTCAGGTGGGTCCGGTGCAGTGCTGGCCCCCATTCTTTGCTGCTCCCGACGACAACACACCGACCCGTATTGGTTGCACCGCAGGCCACTGCACTTGGGGTTACGGTATGCAATGGCATCATATTATCCACAAGTCACGAAATCATCAGACCACATCAGATCACAATTTTTTAGATGCTTTGGCGCGCCGTTGCGGACCCAACGAGCAGAATTGCCGTACTTAACAAGCTCACGGCACATACCTGTTGCCTTCGCCCGGACCTGACTGCCCAATCTTCCATCCTTGGAACCTGCCTGAACCTGCCCCTGCCCCCGCCCCGGCCCCCGCCCGTCCTCCACCTGTGCCCAGGTCCTGGGCCAACGAACCCTCGCCGCAGAGCAAGGGAGCCCCCTTCTTCCTGCTCCTGGGCCCCACTGCTCCCCATGACGAGCTGGGATACCCCAAGGGCAAGTCCTTCCATGCACCGCGGCCGGCATCCAGGCACGCAGGCCTGTACGAAGACGAGGAGGTAGGCCGCTGGGGACAGAGCGTACAAGGGTACAAGCTGATACCGTACAGTGGGGCCGGCAAGTGGGCTGATGGGGGCCGGTTGGGATTAGGAGAACGGGTGATCTTGTCTGGTACGCGGTTGCATCGCATGCCATGGGTGAGTCCTCCGGTCATCAGCGCACATGGGCTTGCTTGTTGAAGTGAATGCAAGGCGAAGAGGGCTATGGGCGAGCGCTCGCATATGTCGTCGCACGCGGACATGCGGCACAGGGGGTAATGGCGGCTAGGCGCACATGCACGCACACACGTGGCATCCTGCTACCCAGTTCTTCTGGCACGGCACTTTATCATTCACATGCAGACGGGTGGCACGGCCTCACTTAACAAACACGCAGGCACGTGCCGCCATGCAGCGCTTGCCACGTGCCATGCCGCCATCCATAACCGTGTGAAGCGCTGTGTCTCCCATCGTTCGCGCTCCCGTCCGTCCGACCCCAATGCACACGGCCACCAGATCACCGTGCCAAAGTCCCCAAACTGGAGCGTACGGAGGGCCACGTTGAATGGCGAAGAGGACGATTCCGAGGCTTCTACGAAGGCGGGCGCCGAGGAGAGCGGCACGAAAAAGTACATTCGGCGGCTGCAGTCGGTGCGCTCCATCGACGAGATGCTAGATGCTGTCGGTGGGTTCAACTGCAAAAAAGTAACAGGGGTTACAGACAAGGACGCACGTCCTTAATAGCTCACCCTTGCTTGGCGCTCACAGGCGCTTGATTGTCTCATCCGAGCCTTCATTAGTCCCTACGTTCACTGTTGCGGCCAGTCCGTCACCCGAAACTCGCTTGCGCGCGCAGTGAAACTCGCCTGCCGTACTTACGGCATCCAGTACGGCACCCTGCCCCGCCTTCTTGCCTCGCCGTACAGTAGCCTGGCTCATGCGTCGGCGAGTGCACCGCCCCGTCTGTTCCTTCCTTGCTCGTTACAGTTCCACTCTTACTACGCATTCCTGTTACACGTGAGCCCATGATGACCGGTTGGCCGTTGCAACGTGTGCTTGCTGCCCTGCCCCTGCGCCCTGCCTCCCCTGGTGGGCCAGTCACCGAGCTGGCCGCCTTGGGACAACTGGACAACACGTACATCATATACACCTCCGACAACGGGTTCCACCTGGGCAGCTTCGGCATGGGCACGGTGAGCGCCCCCGCCGTCTACCGTAGATGGAGGGCCACACAGGCAACATGCACGACCTGCACGTGCACCCCCACATGCAGGTCTACGCATGCACCCACTGGTCTATCGCGCTCCTCAGTGCGCGCACACTGTGCTGCACCGCGCCGTACTCCTGACGCTGCCACGGAAACTTATAGCCAGGCTTTCATGTGGACTACGCCTGATGGACGACTTTTTGAGATGAAGCTGTGTTGCACCGCCGCCGGCTCCCATACACACGCACAGGGCAAGGGCAAGCCCATCGACGAAGACATGCACGTGCCCTTTGATATGCCATAATATGCGGTATATATGCTGCTGTATGCGTATGTTAAACATCTGGCCCTGCTGTTCCTCTCTGTGCTTCCCCCAGGGCAAGGGCAAGCCCATCGAGGAGGACATGCACGTGCCGTTCTACATCCGGGGGCCTGGCATCCCCGCCGGCGAGCTGCTGCCGTACCCCGGCACATTCATAGACGTGGTGCCCACCCTGCTGTCCCTGGCAGGTGCGCGCGCACAGCCTAGCCATGCCGCATGCAACCGCCGGTGGTGGGCGCTCGGTGCTGAAGCCAGCCTTCACCCTATTACACGCCTGCCTCCTGAACTCACGCACGGATGGGTGTCCTGCGTCACTATTATTATTTACATGCAACCAACTAGCCCCGTGTCACCATGCTCCTGTGTGTTACCTTCGCACGTGCATGTCAAAGCGCCATGCGAGCTTTCTCAACCCCCTGCCCACACCGATATCCAGGCCTGTCCATACCCTCCTCCGTCAACGGCCTGCCGCTGCCTATCGCGCCCGCGCTGCTGGGGCCCCACACGGACGAGCTGCTGGCATCACTGCCGCCCAAGAGTGCGGCGCGTGCAGCGGCCCTGGCGGCGGGGCCGTCCGCGCAACAGTGGTGGCGCCGGGACGCGTGAGCGGGGATGGTCGAGGGCGGGAGGACCGTGAGCTGGGCTCACTAGCTGCGTAGTAAGGGAGTGGTAAGCCCACGTGGGATGCCTCATGCTACGCTGATACATCTGCACGTGGGGCCTTAATATGCCCTCGTCAGGGGCCCGCTTGCCCATCCCTTGCCTGACACCATGATGGGATGAGTTGCGGTTATCGGTGTCTTGAACCCGTGAACTACAGTACGGCATTGCACGGACTACGGACTTTGGGGTTGAGGCTTTTGGTACGTGCGCCCCCCCTTCCCCTGGTCAGGCTGCTGGCTGAGTATTGGACCAGCGGCAGGCCAAGGCCCGCCGCCAAGGCCCGTGCCGGCCAACACCCACAGCACAAGCTGCTGAGGCTGTGTACCGACTTCAAGGTGGGTACGACGCGTGCGTTACTGTGCGTACGCATGTGCGTATGGCAGTGTTACACGGTGGGCAGGATCCCGGGGCGTTGGGGGGTTGTCCATGACCGGCGCGAGGCACATTGGCGGCCTCCTGGCCGTTTGGCACGAGTCGACCACCCTACGGCTCGGGAGCACGGGGCAGCGCCCGGGCTACACACACGGGAGCTGTTACTCTCCCAGGCGCACGTTGGCCCTGAGGCGACCTAGGCAACAGGACAGGAGCCAGCAAGGAGCCCGGGCACCGGGAGCACGCAAGGGCAGGCCCCAGGGAGCACTAGTGGCCGGGAATGAGCCGTCCTATCTAGACGCGTGGGCTGCAAGCAGCCAGCAGGCAGTCCGCCACACGCTACCTACCGCACACAAGCGCTTAAGCCCCATGCCAACCTCTCAGGCTGGCGCAGGCAGGGTTCTAATCTGGTAGGACACTGGGCATGAACTAGACACACGAGGCGCGTGTGAGCGGCGGGCCTAGCAAACGCAGCTGGCAGCCCACGCGTACGTACACAGCTGCAGCCTAGGCAAAGCGTCCGAGGCGACACCTATGCACTGGATCAACGCGCGTCGCAAACACGCGCGGCTTCCAGTTTTGTCTGTCCCTTAGTACTACAAATTAGCGAACACGGCCTGAATTTCTTCATTTTGGTGGTTGATGGGCCCCCTCCCAGGTGTTCCCGGACAGCGGCGTGCAAGCGGGGCAGCCCACGCGCATCGGCGGCCAGGCGCCCGGGGTGAGTACGGCCGCGGAGTACGACACTTTCCGCCAAAGTAACGCTAGCGAGCAACTCCGGGTGGCTTGTCTGCAGCTGCCAAACGTCTTAGGAGTAAGGGCGCAAGAAAACTGGAGGGTTGGGGCAAGCGTGCAGACGGGCCTTGGGTATGTGTGCCGACCTGGTGCCGGCCAAGTGAGGGACGTCGGAGGTAGGCAGGAGGGCGGACGACAACACGTGCTACGCACCTTTTTGCCACGTACCGTACCCCTGCCCGAATTGTGCCTTGCGTAAGGGTCGCCCTGCTCGTCAACGACTGCATGCATGCATCGCCCCGCCCTGACCCATACGTGCACGGCGGGCCCACGCACGCCCTTTACCGGGCACGCTGCCAATCGTTCGTGTCTAAAGTCGAAACCCGTACCAACCTCACGCCTGCTGCTGTTACCGGGCACTCTCCCAACCGTACGCCTGCTGCTGTTACCCACGCCACCCAGTGGGCCTGCTACAAGTACCTTGCCTGGTGCTCGGGCCAGGCCCGCGAGTTCTTCGACCTGTCAACAGACGCATACGAGTTGAGGAACAGGTGAGTGGGCTCAAGACACCCAGGCAGCTGTTCAGCCGCTGACGGGGAACTAAGTCGCTGTGTCTGACCGGGCTCGCAGGATCGCGGACGTGCCTCAGCGGCTGGTGGACCGCTTTGACGGTATTCTGTCGGCACTGGCCCACTGCACGGGGCCGCCTGCCGCAACCCCTACACCCTACTGCACCCGGGGCAGCCCGTCTTCAACCTGACGGGGGTAAGTGTGTGGTGTGGTGCCTGGGAGCACGTGTCTTAACCACCTGGCATGCATGCGTGGGTGGTGTGCTGCACCCGGGGCAGCCCGTCTTCAACCTGATGGGGGTGAGCACGCGCGTGTGGGTGGGTGTTAGGCTGTCTGTGGGGCACGTGTGTGAAGCGCCCAGGATGCACGTGTGGGTGCAGGGGTGCTCAAGGCACCTCGTATTTAACCTGACGGGGTGAGCAGCAGGCGCGTGTGTCTGAGGCTGCCTGCGGGCCACGTGTCTTAGGCACAACGAGTGCTGATGTGGGCGTGGGGGTGCTGCAGGCAGCTTGAACCTGCCTACCGGTGCAAGTATGCCATTTCGCACCTGCTCACAGTGCACGGCGCGTTGTCACCAGCTCACCACGCACCCGACCCGCGCCACAGGCTGCAGACCCACAGTACGACGCCATGTACAGCGCCCTACCCAAGTTCCGCTTTCTGGAGTGTACGGCGACGTACCAGCCCGCGTCCGAGGTCGCCTGGACGGATGCCGCAGCTCGACAGCAGGTGTAACCTACTCCTGCGGTATACGAACAGCTCTGCGTGCGTCCGTTGGCGATGGTTCGGTGGAGCCCTGTAGTAGGGGTCTGCCGTACCGGAAGTGCAATAATATGTGTGGGAACGCGCAGTGTGCCTGGCAGCGAGCGAATGCGGGGGTGCGTGCGTAAGGGGCTCCCGTGGTGCCGCACGTGTCATACTTAAGGCTGTGAGGCCCAGCGCCTCACTTGTGTAGCGGATGCGGGGCGGGATGTAGTCCGACTAGATTCAGTGACAGGCAAACGTGTTCCGGGGTTCCGGGGTGAAGTGAAGGTGAAGTTTGAGACACACCGAGTTGTGAGCGGCAGGTCAGTGGCAGTGATTGCGAGAGGGCTGATGCTGTGTCGCTGGCATACGTACCGTAGCTGAAAAGGGAGCCAGCTGTGTCGGTTGCCCCCCAGCGTGCTCAGGCATGCAGGATGCGCCTTACTTGTGCATTGTGCATGCTGGCTCAGCACCTAAGCACGATGCGTACCGTACTTGTATGTGTGGCAATATCATGTTTGCTTGCGTGCATGGGTTAATGTGCACACGTGGACACGGTGTGCGAATGCGCATGAGCGGAGTCCAGCACGGCAACGCTGGGCGCTGTGAGTCTCCTGGTAGGTTCCACCTGACGTTGCACCAGTGGGTAAGCCATGCTCCATTCCGCTGGCAGCAGCCGAATGGCATGAGGGTATCATTGCCCTGTGCAGCCCTGCCGTCAACAGATATCAAGCGCTTGGGTGGCGGCTTGGTCGTTGGTCCACCGTGGTCGCTTTGCTGGGTCATGGAGCCGTCCGCTGTCTTCCGGCTTTGGGTGTGGGCGTGTGGCCTCGGGCTTGCCCTGAGTTTGCTGGTTTTGGGTGGGACGGTGGCTTTGTGGCGGTCGAGGGCGGCATGCGTGCTTGTTATTGAGGTGGCCTGTTTGGCGGGGCCCGTCGGGGTTCTGGTGGTGTCTTTTGCGTGTCTGGGTCGTTGGGCTGGGGGTTTTGTTTTTGTCCGTGCCTAGCCTCCCTGTGTCCTGTGCCGTTTTCCCCTTTTCAGTATGGCTTGCTGGTCCCTTGATCTCTTCCGGCCTGTTCCCTTGGTCCTGTTATGTGGTGTATGTTTTCAGGCCCTCTTCGTCCCGGGGTGTTCCCTCCTTGCGGTTGGAGTTCACTGGGTTTGGTCTTTGGTATTGCTGGAGCTTGCCTGTGCTGGTTGGGCTTTGGACTTCCGCAGGCCTGTCCCTTGCCGTGTCCTTGTACATAAAGGGGGGGGGGAGGGGGGCGGGAGTCAGTGAGGCGGCCCTGGGGGCCCCATGGATTGGGCCTCGTGTACGCTGCTCACCATGCCAGGTGTCGCGTGTGGGCTGAGCTTTGTGGTTGTTGTGCTTGTGCTTTGCGGGTCTTGTAGGACACGGCCGTGCCTGCGCTTTATGGTTGTCCGTTGTCGTCGGCGCTGGCATTTGATCATTTCTGCACAAAACTTTCCACAGTAACGAAAGACCACCAGACCCGTTTCCTAGGTGCGGTCTCGGAGCGTGCGGCTGTTGGGAGACTGTGTGGGTCTCCCCTGGTGCTCCTGTCCCATGTAGCGGAGTTGTTTTGTAACATGTGGCTTGATATGCAGTCAACGAAGTTGTTCCAGGTCACAGCAGTACATCCCTGTCTCTCCTTTCAACAGACACTCAACTGCGTGTGGGCGTTAATGCTACACTAGGTGCCTGGAGAGGCGCACCAGTAGCCCTCCTGCTGCCCTCCTGTCGTGCCTCCCGCATGGAACCCGCCCCTGCACATGCGCAGCTGGCGACAAGACTTGTAAACCCAACATACGGTAGCTGCGTCACAGTAGTATGCCGCAGTATAATGACAGCATAGCATGGCCGGAAGGCATAGCATGGCCGGAAGGCATAGCATGGCCGCAAAGCGCGCGAAGCATGCCCGCAATGTACCGCACACTGGCGGACAGATTGCAACTGCCTAGCAAGCACAGACAGCCCATGCCCCCTCCCTCGGTCCCCAACTCTGCTCGGCCCATTACGAACCACGACAGCCTGCAAATGCAAGGGTGCTACCTCCCCGCAGCTAACGACGTCAGCCATCATGGTAGCCTGTAGACGCACAGCCGTACCAGGGCGTGCAAATTCAGTTGCAGCAAAACGTAATATCCATGCAAAACAAACAAGCTGATAGCTGGGAGCCCACAAGGCGAGGGCTTGCCACGAGTTATTGGGAACTTGCAAAGCAATATAGCGGACTCGTGATGTGGAAGCACACACTGCTTGGCAGGATGCCCGTACACTGAGGTCCTCGCTGCGACGGCCCCTGCAAAGGAGCAACGCCGATGGTACTAAAAAGGAACTACCATCCACCTCTCATCCGCACGCAGCGAGCCAGCGATCGCAGCTGCACCTAACATGACATTCAGAGACAATTGCGGAAGATGGCGACCATCCTAGTCAGCATAGACGCGTGGCTGCCGTCACCAGACGGCACCGCCTACGCTGCCGGACCTCGGACCAGAGCCGTGTGCCGGCAGGGCCCCTAACAAAGCGCTTCACCGATGTCAAGCAACACACCTCCATTCAGCTCACGTCTTGGTCCAAGGTCGGCAGCCCGAACATCCTCAAGTCAGTGCACTACTGCTTAAGCGACGAGAAGTTACATGGCTCGCCCGCAAGCGAGGCGCGAGCAATCTCTTTCATCCGCCCCTTCAACCCGATGACAGCACGCTCAGTGAATGCCGGCATGGCCCGCGTTAAGCCCCACTCGCGCTCACAGCCGCTGCCTGGCCAGCTCGTCGCACAGCAGCTGCATCATGGTGCTGCTCACCGTGCAGCACACCCGCACCGCCTCCGCCAGCGCGCCCACCACCTCGCTCCTCCCCGTCCACCTGCCCCACCCCACCGCCCGACCGCACCGGCACCTGCCCCTCCCGCCGTCCCTCCCCACGCAGCACCGACAGCGCAGCACGCAGCGGCGCCTCCTGCCTCCCCAACTTGGCCGCGAGGGCGCCAGGGGTAAGCCACACGCGCTCCTGCAACGGGGCCAGCTCCCCATCCCCCTCATCCTCCTCCCCCTCGTCTTCCACACCACCCTCCTCCTCCTCATCATCCTCCGTGACATCCTCGGCCTGCTCCTGCACCTCCAGGGTAGGCACCGCGGGGCTGGTTACGCCCCGCAGCAGCTGCGGCGGCATCCAACCCACGCACACCCAGCCCCAGGCGGCCCACGGTACGGCACGCAGCAGCGCGCACGCCATCGCGCCGCCGTCGGGCAGCGTGGCCGCCACGTGCAGCAGCGACATGCCATACGGTCCTGCATGACGGGTGGGCGCACAAGCGCAGGAAGGTTCAGAGGGCACTGTGGAAACGCTGGTGGAGTTAGCCGGCAAGTTTTGTTACACCCACCACATGACCCGCACTTCACCTGCAGGGTTTCGCTATGGCTGACCGTACCAGTACTCCAGTTGGGACCGACAAAGACCCGAAGCAGTTGCACAAGCAGCTACAAGGCGCACATCCCGTGGACCCTGTTCCCCTGCTCGCGTCCTACAACTGATGCTACGGAACGCACCCTGCGGCAGGTCGGCCCTCAGCGGCGCCCCCACCACGCGCTCCGAAAACGCCGCCAGCACCTCCACCAGCTCCGTGCAGCCCGACACCACCGCCAGCGGCAGCAGCGCCTGCGGGCTCAGCCCCGCGGCCGACAGCAGGGCAATCACCAGCTCCTGCTGCTGCTCCTCGTGCGCGGCGCCTTCGGCGCCCTGGTGCTGGTGCTGGTGGTGGGGGCTGGGGCTGCGGCTGTTGGTGGCGGTGGGGGGCATGGGGTTGGTGGCGGCCAGCGCGGAGGCGAGGCGCTCCGCGGACGCCAGCAGCAGCGCCGTGCAGTGGGGCAGGCCCCTGCAGGAAGGGACAAGAGGGAGCGTATGACGGTACGGCAGGGTGAGGCAGGGTGACAGGGCATGTGTTCTTGCCACCACCATGTAGGCGCATCGCCATTCCAGCAGCCCGTTTCGGGACCGGATGGGATGGACAGCCGGAACACAGGTGACATGGCCAAACTGCGAAGTACGAAACCAAGTTAGTCGTACAACTAGTGGGCACCGGGACGCCGTACCCACCGTGTCACTGCGAAGCGCACGAGACGGCCGGCCCGCATGATGGCCTGGCGGAGCGCCGTGGCGGAGGGCATTGGCGGCGGCGGAACAGCCGGCACGGCGCCGGGCGCCGACGCCGCAGCACCTGGGCCGGCGGCCACACCGGCTGCACCGTCGCCTCCGCCAAGCGCCGGGATGGCAGCGGCTGCGCTGCTGGAGGCCGCGACGGCGACGGCTGGCACTGCAGCATTCCTGGCGACACCTGCACAAGGAGTTCGAGCAGAGGGCATCCGTGTCAAGGCATGCACAAGAAACCATTATACCACTGGCCTCAACAGCATACAGGTGTACTACCCTTACACGCAAGACGCCGCCCTCAGGCGTACAATTGATGCTGCACGTCCTTAATGTAGCACGGCGGGCCGCCACTGCCCCACCTGTTGTGCTGGACGTCGCCAGGCCGGTGCTCAGCGTGTTGGCATGCGTGGAGCCCAGGGCCGTGGAGTCCACCCCGCTGGTGAACGTGAAGCCGGCATGGCTGGCACCGCCGCTGGTGCTGGTGCCGTACATGCTGTCAGGGGAGGAGCTCCGCGACGCGGTGGCGGCAGCGGCTGCGGACTCCACATTGGCGGCGACGGGGCTGTCGGCGTCGGCGTCGACAGGGGAGGCCAGCAGGTAGCGGTTGGCGGCGGCGGCGGCGGCGGCCTGTGCGGCGGCCTGCGCCTCTAGGGTGGCTTGGACCGTCTCGAGCACGCGGCTGAAGTCCATCACCAGCCTGAAGGGTTGGCGTACGACAGGGCAGACGTGGTCAGGGTGAAGCGTCAGGCAACCAGAACCACCAGCGCAAGCCTAGAGAATGGCGTGTAGAACAAGTAGGCATCGCGTCAGCCAGGCAACGATTCAGGTGCTGTGTCCATGGGCTGGCGCACAAAACACAGGCTGCCGGCATAGCGTCCCAGCGCCCACCCACCTGCGTGCCCCCGTCGCGTCTCCCTGCCGCTGCTGCTGCTCCTGCACGCGCCGGAGCTCCTCCACGGCGGCCCCCTGCCCTGGCGGCAGCACCAGCACCGGCCACCAGCCGCCCAGCAGGTGCCCCACGCCCACCTCCACCACCATCAGCCCCACTGCGCGGCCCGGCAGCGACACGCGCACACCCAGCACTCCGCTGCTCCTGCTGCTGCTGCTGCCCTCCAGCTCCGTGGCGGCCAGGTCGTGGCCGCGGAGGCGCGCGTATGGCCTGGTGCGCTGCTGCTGCTGCAGGTTCAGCCCGCGCAGCTCCAGAGTGGCCTCGGAGCCTGCACATGGGCAGGACGTGGAGGACAAACTCAGGTGACACCTCCGGTCTAACGCGGTCGCGACGGTGTGCAAGTAACCAGGGTGTCCTGCCCTCCGATCCCCGTAGCCCAGGTACCTCAGCCTGCCGGCCTACTCTACAGCTCAACGGGCCCCACCTGCGCACACGGCGGGTGCGCTGACGCCCTCCACGACGGGCATCTTGGCGCCCGGCAGGCCGCCGTCCGCCGCCTCCTCCCAGCCCAGCACCACGGGGTCCTCGCCCATGCGGATCTGCAGCACCTGCCGACCAACCTGCATCACCAAGTAGGGAGTGGTGATGGGATGCTTGGCGGTCAGGTCTCACATGGACCGAGGATGAAGAGGGCAAGCGGAGGCAATAGTAGAGCATAATAACCAGCACCAGGGCGAAACACAAGCTGGCAAGCAAGACGTGGGCCGCTCAAAGCCAGGGCCCCAACTGGTAGCTTCCCGGTGCACAGCGTCGACTTTTCAGACCAACCCCAGGTAACAACCCCAACTCCACACCACACTCTGTTCCCACCTGCACGAAGGTGTCCCTCAGGCGCTGCCCCAGCATGCGGAACACGTCGGCCGCCACCTGGTCCGCGTCGTGCGCAGGGATGAGCGCCGCCGCCAGCTGCTCCGAGCCGAAGGACGGGGAGGACGGGGAGCCGAAGGCGGCGATGGGTGCACGCCGCAGCGTGCAGTCCACCACCAGCTGCACGCAGCCTGTGTATGAGTGTGTAGCGGGGAAGAGCACAGAGCACAGGTTCTCTGGCTAGGTGAAGTGGCTTTGTAAAGAGTAAGAGAGCGGGGGCCCGGTGCGCGGGAGGGCGTGGGATACGCCTGTAGCAAATGACTGTGTGCGTGCGCACGTGCAGGTGGAATAGCAGGAGCACGGGTAGCTCAGCAGCTTGCCCAGACCATGCTGCATATGCTGCGCGTTACTGTGCTTATTTTGGTAGGGATGCTGCTGACAGCCGTCTCCTGCCCTGACAAGGTGGCCTCAAAACTGCGCCTATGGAAGGGCTCGTTCCATGCAGCCCGGCAATTCAACGGATTCCAGCACGCAAGCAAACCAAGCGATGTTAGCACGCAAGCAACGCACCTGGCCTGAGCGTGGCCTGCTGCAGCTCCGCGCTGCCCTCCTTGAGCCAGCGGCGCAGGTTGCTGCGCATGTTGGGCGGCAGCTCGTGCGGCAGCAGGTTCATCACCTTGAGCGACACGCGCTCCAGCTCGGCATAGTCCACGTCGTCGTGCGCGCCCATGCCACCCGGGTACCCCGCACCACCAAGCGCGAGCTGCTGCTGCTGCTGGTACGGCGGAACGGAAGCCATCCCATGCTCCCATCCGTACTGCCCTGCGGGCGCGGCCCGCTGTGACGGCTGCGTGCTGCCGTACGGGTAGTACGGGTCAGCCAGCATCTGGGCCGGGGGCACTGACCCATGGGTCGACTGGAGTGGGTGCTGGTACATGCCATCCCGGCCGCTGCCAGAGCCAGTTGCGGCGTAGCCTGCCTGCACCGACGACGGGCCTGCGGAGGGCAGGGACTGGCCGGCCTGCCAGGCGCCGGTCGGTGGCGGCACGGCTCCGCCATACGGCACGGCGGACATTGCGCGCTGGTCGGCGGCAACGGCGCGATGGGCGGCGCCCGCCAGGCCGTACATCAGGTTATCATCGCGTTGCTGCTGATTGTTGAAGGCCGCTAGGTCGCGTGCCTGGGCTGCGCCACCAGCGATGTGGCCAGAGCCGGTGCCCGGGAAGGGATCGGGCTCCTGACCCAGGTCAAAGAGCATGCTGAAGAGGTCAGCGTCCAGGGCGTTGTTTGAGCCGCCGCTGGCCTCCACACCACCGCCGCCGCTGACGCCAGCGCCGCCGCCGCCGCCCGACGGCATGCCGGCGGCGCCGCCAGCGCAGTTGCCAAGCGCCGCCAGGTGTTGGTCAGCGGCGAACATCTCCGCGGCGTTGCCGTCGCCGCCGCGAGCCGCGCCGCCATGCTGGCTGGGCATCGCCAGCTGCGGTTGCACCGGCGCTGAGTTGGTGTCGCTCTGCGTGTTGGAGTGCATGGGCCGTAGGGCTGGCTGGCCGCCCTGGTACGGCAGCTCGTTGACCGCGGGACTGCCTGCCGCGTACAATGTGTTGTTCACGCCACGCTGCACAAAGGCACTGCCGCTGCCGTTGTATGGCGCCGGGTACGAGCCGTTGCTCGCTGGACGCGCCTGCTGGGCAGGACCGTTGGAGGCAGGGCCGTTCACGATCGCGGGCCCGGACCCACCGCTGACCGTTGCTGGCCTGGCGGACGCAGCGGGCAGTGCCGGCGCGCCAGCGCCTGAGCCAGCCTGTGCGCCGTACACTGGGTGCTGCACGTGCGGGTGGTACGACGGATAGGCGCCATACGGACCGGCGGAGTGGCTGTCGTACGTGGGGTATGGCGCATACGGCGGATAGCTGCTGTACGCGTGGCGACCCGGGTAGCGATGCACGCGCGCGTTGTACGGAGACGGACCGCCCGCCTGGTAGGGGCTGGAGGGCAGGCCGGAGCCATCCTGGTACGGCACAGCAGAGCCACCGGCGGCGGCGCTGGCGTAGGCGGGGTGGCCGTACGGCAGGCGGCGAACGGGGGACACGGCCCGCGGGTAGCCCACGTCGTTCAGGTGGGCAGGCCATGACGGCGGCGGCGCATTGCCCCACGACGGCGGAACCGCAGAAGGGCCCGGGGCGCTGCGCTGCTGCTGTTGCTGCTGCGCCGCCAAGGCACTGCCACCGCCAGCGCCGCCGCTAGCGGTGGTGCCTGGCGCAGGCCAAGCCACCATGCCGCCGCTGCTGCCGCTCTTGTCATGCTCCGCAGGCGCCCCCGCGCCACCGTCCGCCCGCATGGCCGCGGCGGCATCAAACGAGCTGTCGCCGGCGGCGCCGCCACTCAATGCCGCCGCCGCCAGCGGTCCTGCGCTGCCGTCTTGAGCGCGACCCTCGGATGCTGCAGGCGTTCCAACGCCGCCAGGGCGGCCGGCTGAGCCCGCAGACGCCTGAGGCTGCGCCTTGACATGCGTCGGCGGAGGCTGCACACTGGTTGGTGCAGCAGCAACGTCCGAAGCGCCGTCGCCTTGCGGCTTCAGCACGTTGGCAAGCTCTGCTGCACGACGCAACATTTCCACCGCCGCGTCAATCAGGGGAACCGGCAGCTGCTCTGATCCCGCACCGCCGGGCGCCGCTGCCGCCGCCGTTGCTGCTGCCACCGCAGCCGGAGTCTGCGTGCCGCTGCCGCTGCCGGGATTCGCACCGCCGGGCTTGCTTGTGGCGATGCCCTCCGCTGCTGAGGTCAGCGCGGCCACGGCAGCCGCCCCCGCGCTGCCGGGCGCCTGTCCCACCTGCCGCTTGATTTGGTCAATCAGAGGACCCAGCTCCTGCATGATGCTGCTGATGCGCGCTGCCACGTGCCCAGCCACTGGTCCAGGGGCGCCCTGTGGCGTTCCTGCCATCGCAGCAGATGCCGTACCTGCGGAGGCGCCGCGGGCAGCCGTGGCGCCGAAGCTCCCCCGGCCGCTGCCAGTGCTGACGGCAGCACCATGCGCTGCCGAGACGCCGTCGTCGCTGGACGCGGGGCCCGGCGAGGCGGCGCCAGGGAGCAGCAGGCCTGCCGGGCTTCCGCTCGCGTGTGCCGGCGGGGCAGCAGCAACTGCAGCGGTGCTGCCTCCAGCGGCCTCAAACGCGCCGCCACTGCCCACATCTGCCAGCGCTTTGATTGAGTTGCTCCTGCTGGACGAGCCCTCCATTTGGTTCTGAGCGCCAGGGTAGGGCTGCATGCTGCCATCGTGGGGCGCCCTGCCCGCAGAGTCCACCAGGAGGCCGTTGCCGGGAACGGCAAAGCCAGCGCCCGTGGCAGGAGGCGAGCCGCTGCTCTCACGCTTGATCACAGCCGGGGCCATCGACCCATGGGTCAGCACAGGCGGCGGCGGCGGGGGTGGCGGAATCCACGGGTGCGTTGCCCCGAGCGCGCACGCAACGTCGTACGGAGCAGCTGGGTACAGCTGACGGCTGTACGGCGTCGCTGCGTCGTTCGGGCGCTGCGGGTATGCGGCTGCCTGCTCGCGATCAGGCCGCTGGTTAGCTGGCGCCAGAGGCTGCCAGCCATCAGCGTTCGCACTGGCGTCGCTGTTCCGCAGGTAGGGGTAGGCCGAGTGCCCGTTGGCGCCGGCGGTGGGCACGTCCCAGGGCGCTGGCCCAGCAGGCGGTGTCGGCACGCCTGTGCTGCCGCCACCCGGCGTCACACGGGCGGGAGCGCCCACCTGGACGTCCGGATACCGCGGTTGCTGACCGCCCGGCGGAGGCGCCTGCAGTCCCAACCATTCCAGTGCTCCGTGCGCATCGTATGTACCGTACGGCGAGTGACCGTTTGGGGCTGCACCGACGGCCGCCTGGCCAGCCGTGCCACCTCCCTCGAGCTTCATCATCTCGGCGCCCGTGCGGGACCTGCCGGCCGCGGGTCCAGCTGCGCGACCGCCAGTGGCAGGCACCTGGGGGGCACCGTTGGCCACCGCCACGGCGCGGTTGAAGGAGCTGGCAGCACACCCCGCGGAGCCGGTGCCAGAGCCAACGCGCCCCATGTACGGCATAATCCCGTCCATTGCCTCGCCGCCGGAGGACTGCTCATGTTGGGCCCCGGGCCCGCCCGCTGCTGCCTTCTGAGGCTGCGGCACGACCTGGCTCCGGACCTGCGCCTCTGAAGCTGCATGCATGGCGTCATCTTGGGCGCTGGCAGCGTCCTCACGAGAGCGGCGGGTACCCGTCGTGGCGGCAGCGCCGGCGGCAGCGGCACCAGCGTCCTTTTTGGCAGCGGCGGCAGGGCGCCGCTTGCGCGCGGGGCTGGGCGGCGCCTCGCCAGCACTGCCGCCGTCGTCCGCCGCAGGCGCGTCTTCACCCGTCCCAGCCCCGCCTTGCTGTTGCTGCAGTTGCTGCTGCTGGCGCTTCTGCTGCATTTTGGCGCGGTGGCGGGCATTGTGGCGCTCCAGCTTGTAGGTGCAGCTCCTGTTCGTGGGCGGAACCGACTCAGCGTTTGTGCAAGCATACCGCATGGACTCGACGTTGAGCAACTGTGTCGAGGGTCCGTAGGTACACGGGACCGGGGACTGTTGTATAGGACGTGCAACACACCCAGATTCCTCTTACCGCTTGCTGCCGCTGAACTTGCCAATGAACTGGAACTTGTTGCATTGCTGCAAAAGGGCAGGCGAATAGAATTCAACGCCACGGTTGTGAATCACGGCTGCTGCAGCCATGGCGGCAGTGAGTAGGGGCAGGCACGCGATGTGGGTCAACTCAGCGACCTTCTAGACGCCACCACGACCTACGCTACGATGCTTCGAACGGGCCACACCGTGATTGGCAACGTGGCATGGATACGCCTTAGGCCAACCGCTACACCCCAAGTGTTGATGCAACGCCACCCCAGACCACCCGTGTCATGCCACACCTGGCAGAAGCGGCTGAGGGTGCCATTGACGATGATGGCAGGGGAGCGCAGGTGTGCCTCGCACACGCGGTTGATGACGTAGTAGCGCTTGAGGCCCAGCAACGACACGTTGCAGCCCTCCACCTGCAGAGTCGGGGAATGAGTTTAATAATGCAACGGGCGGCTGGTGTGCTACCGGGTAGAGTGCACGGGCGGCTGGTGTGCTACCGGGTAAAGTGCACCTAATGCAGGTGCAGATGGGGTGCAGGAGAGCCACCAGGGTGGGACAGGGAGGTTCGGAAGACGGGGCTTTTTACTAGGGTAGGTGCATGAGATGTGGCCACGAGGGTGCTTGTGAACATGGGACACAGGACTGTGCTGCTGATGTTAGGTACAGTGGGGTGGAGGTAGTGCCCAGTTCCCTCGGCAGCCAAAATCGTACTAGTACTAACACAGCCCTGACAGCCCGGCTTCGCCACAGCCCCTTTTGCGACTCCGAACAAGGACGATTGTCACAGCATATAATGCATTTCTCCTTTACCTGGCAAACGGTTGCAGGCTCATCGTCGTCCTTGTCTATGTTGAGAACCGGAAGCTGGTTGAGTATCGGGGTTGGCCACAGCTGCGGCTGCAATAGGCCAATGTTGAGACCTAGCTGCTCATCCAGAGAAAGTCCGGCCGGGCCTTGCGCAGCGACGGCCGTTCCGCCCTCTTCCGCCTCGCCTGTGCACGTCGATGGCGCAGTAGTCTTACCCTCGTTGCCACGCAGTTCCATGGCAAGCAGTTGATGCTTTACAATGTTATTCTGTTCGTCATTGCCCGCACAGCGAAAGGAGCACGCCAGTGGTGTTGCGCAACCTCCAAACCGCACTCACCTCCCTTGGTCACTGCACGCCTCTTGCGCGCCTGGACTGCTGTGGGGTCCCAGTCATAGTCCGAAACTTTCCATTCCTGCTCCGAGCCTTGCACCTCCGCAACGGTGCGCCTCTCGGCCATGGTCACAGCTGCCGAGGCAAGTAACGACGGACTTAACGAGATACAGCAACAATCATGATATTCTGTAGAGTAGGGGAGCTGTTGGTGCTTGACTCGGTGTAGACTAGTAGTATACTAGGCAGGCATTCTGGGCGTTCGAGTTGTTGCTTGGTTGTTTGCTAAGCTTGCAGCGATATACATTTGTGTCTGCCTTGCGACTTGTGTACAGGCGGGGTACGCTTGACGAACAGCGTCAGTTTGTACACCTTGATCGTAGTCGCATTGTCCGGCATCCGTTAACTTCGTGCGGGTACTTATGCCCCCTCCCCCGGTCACTTCGATGGCACAAGAACAGGATTCGTGTCCCTTCACGAAAGGCGATATTGCGCAATCATGGTCCGTGGCTCGGGGCTCAGTGCTCAGGGCGAGCTTGGCCAGGCCTCCGCACGGCACTGTTTGACGTCGAAGGGCTGCAGTGCCCGCACACACGAAACGGAACCGCGTCTGCGATAGTTGCATCCATGGCAACGGGACTGCCATCAGGGAATCAATGCCCCAATTGTTCCTCCTCTGGCTTCTGGCGGCTGGTGTGTCGCACCAGGTCGCACTCTGGCCACGTGGTGCCCCAAGACACCCTCACATCGCCACTTGCCACACGGCAAGGCATGGGGCTTCGAAAAAACGCGCAGCCCCCTTCCCAACCCAGGGCCGCGGCCACACGCTGTGCCTTGCGCGACAACCGGTGGCCCCTTATCGTCGCTGCTCCCGCTGCTAACAGCACTCTAGGAGGGCTGAAATAGGGTCAAAGTGGTTAGGTTAGGTTAGGTTTTTACAGGGGACCTCTTCGGTCGGGGTGTCGTACCACACCCACCACCCCGAGAGAGCAACGAGACAGCCCTCCCAAAGCAAAACAAGCCTGCTACTGCCCAGGCCTAGTAGTCGCGGCTAGGGCGGCATACCACGAAGCCCTATGCACAGGCAGTCAACTAGCACGGCAGGGCAGAACAATCATGGCAACCGGGTACGTAGCGGCAGGCACCACCAAGGGCATTGAAGCATCGACTGCGGCCCAAGTACACGTGGCACCTGCGCACTACCCCAGGCGTCATCACCACACACTCTGCCACACTCGCAGACAGGTCAGTCAGTCAGCGCACATGCGTAGGGCAAGCATCAGTAGTGTAGCGTACAGTATGCAAAAGTGCGTTCAATGCTCAAGCATGCTGCTCAAGCACCGGACCGCTGTACTGGACTCTGTTGCTCTGTATGCCAAGGAACGGATGGTGAGCAGGCACGCTCTTCCACGCCTTGGGCATGCCCAAAGCTGCGAAGTCTCGCAGCGCGACCAAAAATCCACAACCGCCCGAGTACGTGCTGCAGCCACATGCCGTGCGTCTGGGTGCAGTTGAGCATGCAAATGCCGCCGTCCATGCTCCATGGCCGATAACGCACTTAGGCACACCACCTCCCACACCTTGCGATGGATGCCCTTGGGAGGCATGACCAGCCACAACTGTTGGCGTGTGAGGCGTATGTCACGTGCGTAGTGCTCTATGTGCTCACGAATAGCCAGCGCAACCTTACACTCCCAAAAGTGGTGAGTGCGCGGCGGGCTGCCGTGATGACATGCGAATGTGCTACAGGGGCACACCCAGGGCTGGCTACCACGTATGTGGCTTTTTTTCTGTGGAAAGGTTTACAGGTAAAGAGACGGGAGAGGACAGGCCAGCGGGAAGCCAAAGCCCGGCCAGCACAAGCAAGCACCAAAACCACCAACGTCCAAACCCAGCGCACCCCGAACTGCAAGAAGGGAACACCTAGAGGAGGAGAGGACCTGAAACCAAACACCACAGAACAGGGGAAAGGGAAAAAAGTCCAAAGGACACCAAGGGCCAAGGGAAACCCAAAGAAGATAAGGGGAAAGGGGAAAGGCCACGTAACGACAAAGCCCCCCCAACCCACCCTCCAACCACGCACAGGACACCGCCAGAACCCCAGCGGGCAGGCGCCGAAACAGGCGACCACAACAAAACACGCAAAAAGCCGAGAGGCAACGGCAGCCCCACAGACCAGCAACACAACCCCGCCTCCCAACCGCTACCGCGACCCCAACCCACGCCTAGGAGGCAGGAGCACCCCGTCGTAGGACAGACTGCCGGCCAAACCCGCCCGACCAGCACAAAACCGACCCCCAGACACGCCACGAAGCACGCACCTACACCGGCGACGGAAGCCACAACCAACCACCTGCGACCCTCAGCCGACAAAAGAGGCCCCAACCCCCACACCTACCGACCCAGTCACACAGAAGACACCCGGAACCACCACACCACCACCGGCTCGCCAGACACCAACAACGAAGGCTGACTGTGACGGCCGCCCCACGGGCCAGCAAACGACCAAGACGCTCCTGACCCCCTCCCCAACATCAGCCCTGCGTAGGCCGCCGCCACCGCCGCTGCCGCAGCCACCGCCGCCTCCGGAGCCAGCCAGGCACGCAGGTACGGCCGCAGCTCCTCGCGCGCCACCACTTGTGCTGACACACACACCAAGCTCATCCTCAGAACGGAAGCAAGTAGGTCCTCGCCCGGGCCGCTTGGGCCGTTGCCCTCGACCCGCCCGCCACCGCCGTGCTGCAGTGCCGCCATCTCCATGCACGCCTCACAGTAGGCCGCCAGCAGCCGCTGGGGCTGCGCCGCCAGGACGCACTTCGCCGGCAGCTGGGGCGACTCCGCACAAACGCCGACAAGCGGGGCCAGCTGCATAGCGGACAAATCATGCTGCCTCCCCCAGCCCCGAACGCCCCCAGGCCCCCTGTCCCGCCGACGCCCTCCCCGTCCGTGTCCCCGTGCGCCCACAGGTCGTGCGCGGTGGCGTGCAGGGCCGCCGCCGCCAGCCGGCACCCCACGCGCAGGCACAGCGACAGCGCCTCCAGCGCCGCGGCACTTGCCGGCTGAGGGGCGGCCTCGCCGTCGCCGGCGCCTGCTGGCTCCCCTGCCGGCGGTGCTGCGCCCTGCTCGCCCACGGCTGGCAGCAGCACACTACACAACGCACCCACCAGGCCGGCGCCGTGCTCCGCACGACGCAGCTACAAGGTTTCACGGTTTTTTCAGCCCAGCCAGCCTCCGCTGTCCGCGCGCATTGGACGTTTCGACGTGCTCAGCCGTACGGTATCATATTTAATGCCGCCTGCCCATGCCCAAAACAGATGGCCATGCTTGCGACTACCCACGACACTATGCAGCAACCCGGCAACCGGCCGCTATCTGCCACACGGGGGGGTGTTATCCAGTTACGCCACACAAATTACGCCACACCAATTACTCCCTCAGGTCAGCGCTTCCCACAGCCTGACTGGCATCCCGTACGTAACCTCACATCCTACAAAGCACCGCTCCCGCTCTGCCAGCATCAGCCCTACCGCTTGCCCTCTTTCTCCTCCCGCCCCCCGGCCTGCTCCTGCCCCCGGCCCTGCAGCGCCCTGCACTCCGCCCTGTGCCCCTGCCGCCAGTGCGCCCGCTGGCAGTCCGTCCCGCAGTACCGCACCGCCTTGCAACGCCCGCACAGCTTCAGCAGGTCCGCCTCCGCCGCCCCCGAGAAGGTGCCGCAGCCCGGGTTGCCACACCGCCGCAGCGCCCCGTAGCACACCGCCGCCGCCGCACCAACCAGCGCAGGCGGCAGCGAGCGAGGCAGCTCCCGGCGCCCTGTCTCCCCTCCCTCCACCGCACCCTGCAGCTCCTGCACCCACGCATCCCGCAGCTGCGGGGGCACAGCCGGCAGGAATCCGCCCACAGATGTGGTCGCCTCCACCGCCACTCGGAGCGCTGTGTCGAAGTCCCACGGCGCCTCCAGCCAGCTGGGGCCATGCACCGCGCCGCCATCCCCCGCGCTGTCTCCCCCACTGCCGCCGCCCCCGCCCCCGCCGGCCCTGGCGGCCTCCCGCAGCTTGTGCAGCAGCGCGAAGTGCGTGGCTCCATGCACGCCGCCACTCTCTGCCGCCATGAGCAGCAGCGCCTCGTCCCCCACCACCCCACCGCGCCACGGCGCACCGTCGCCACCAGCCGCCCCGCCGCTCGCTCCACTGTCCGATGCACCGGCCGCGTCGCCAGCTTGCAGCAGGCGTGCGTAGGCAACCGCCACCGCCACCGCCGCTGCCGGGTCGCCGCTTGCCGCTGCCGCCACCGCCACGGCCTCCGGAGCCAGCCAGGCACGCAGGTACGGCCGCAGCTCCTGGCGCGCTCCTATGCCTGCTACTGCCGTGCACAAGGCGGGTGCCATCGTCCCGGCAGCGTCAGCACCCATGCCGCTGCCATCACCCTCTTGCAGCCCGCAAGCCCCTGCCACCGCCACCGCCTCCATACACGCCTCACAGTAGGCCGCCAGCAGCCGCTGGGGCTGCGCCGCCAGGATGTCACATGCCGGCAGCTGAGGCAACTCCGCACACAGCCCTACAACCTGTGCCAGGGCCATGGCGCACACCAGCGCACCGCTCAGTTCAGGCTGCGCCGGCGCGTCGGCGCGTCCCTCCGCGTCCACCAGCAAGCCCGCCACTGGCCTGTTTGGCCCCTGCACACGCGGCCCCTCGTCACCGCCCGCCGCCGGACCCCCTGCATCGCCGGAGCCCACCACCCTTAGGCCCGGCCCGTGCGCCCGCAGGTCGTGTGCGATGGCGTGCAGTGCCACCGCCGCCAGCCGGCTCCCCGCGCGCAGGCACAGCGACAGGGCCTCCAGTGCCGCGGCATCGCCCGCGCCGTCGTCTGGGCCCACTGCTGCTGCCGCGGGCTCTCCTTTGACGTTGCGCAGCTCCTCCGCCGCCTTCAGCCCATCCAGCGCGGGCACAAGCACGTGCAGCAGGCAGCTGAGCAGCGATGCGCCGTCCACCGCCCTCCGCAGCTGCGACACCCACACCTGCCGTTGCTGCTCCATCTCCCCAGGATCTCCAACCTGGCCAGCTGGGGCCGGTGGCGGCGGCGGCAGCTGCAGGGCCTCGGTCTGCACCTCCAGGCGGCTGCCCCACTTGGCGGCGGTGGCGGCCAGCCCCACCGCCTGGGCCCTCAGCTCGCGCTGCAGCTGCGGGTCGGACACGCCCCAGCGCCCTGCCGGTTCGCCGTCTCCCTCCCCCGTCACGCCAAGGTGGTGAAGAAGTGTCCAAATCATCTGGCTTGGCAGCTGTCCGCCTGCCCTGGTCACGCTATCGGCGAACTCCGCGCCCTTGTTTAACCACCCCCGCGCTTCCATCCTCAGCAGGTGGTCCAGGGTGGGCAGCAGGCGGGCCGCAGCCAGCCGCCGGGCGCAGTGCTCGCGGATGTCGGGAGGCAGCTGCCCATAGGCGGCGGGGAGGCCTGCGGGCGGCAGCAACGAAGGAGGGAGTGGCACGGGTATGGGGCACAAACACGGGCTAATTCGAAGGGTACCCAATGCAATGACACCCCGAGGAACAGCCAGCGTCCGTTGCGTTCGGTGGCACCAGGTGAGGTGGAGGCACTGGTCGAGTTGGCATTCGCCGTGCCTCATGCGGTGACGGTGCCGGAAGCGCACGACCTTGTCTACCCGGACGGTGCCGGAAGGACAACTCGCAACACCAGCACTTCGCGGCACTCAAAGCAGCACGAGCGCCACTCCCACACCCAATGCATGCGGTGACGGTGCCGAAATTGCATTGGCAACACCAGCATGCCGTGTACCCACAGCAGCCCAAACGAGTACCACTTCTAAATCCTCACCCTGATAGTCGCCGGCCAGCAGTCCGCTTGTGAAAGCCATCATAACCAATGCGTTGCCCGCTATCTGGCTGCGAAGGCTGACAAGATCTCCGTGCTCGTTTTTCACCAGCTCCTCCGCTGCACCCCCCGCTGCGTCCACCCCCGCCCTGACCTCAAGCGCCTTCACCGCCATCCCCAGCAGCACCGCCCCCGCCTCCAGCCAGTAGGGCGCACACCGCTGCGCCTCCTCCATCTCCACAGCCGGACCATCCCAAGCCAGCACTCCCATGACCAGGTCCAGCCGGGGAAGTGCGGCAGCCGCCGGCCCCAGCCGCCCGCCAATAATGGCCCTGCCGCCCACCATGCGCTGCAGCGCCAGGGCGCAGGCGGCGGACAAGCGGGCCATGTCGTACACCGTGGGCAGCGCCTCCGGCCGCGGGCAGCAGGCCCAGTTGCGCCTCGTGCGCAGTCAGGACCCACACGGCGCCCCCAGCCGGCTGCTGGCCCTGCCCCTGCGCAGCAGCATGCTGAGCTTGTTGCTGCTGCCGGCGACCCCTCTGACCACTTCTCCCTCTGTGCCCTTGGCCGCTCCTGCCCCCTGGGGCGTCTCTGTTGCCGCTGCCGCCACTGCTTCTCCAGTCATCACTGGCCGCAGCCCCCCCCTCCCCGCCTCCCCCATCTCCTTCCACGTCTGCAGGCTTCCCCCCCCCATGCAGCAGCAGGCGGCCCAGCACTGCCCGCTGCAGCCGCACCACGCCGGGCTGCACCAGCAGCGCGCATAGGCGGCCCAGCACGGGTTTCATTTCATTGCCAAACTCCAATGCTGCCGTGCTGCTGCCGTCGACCTTGTCACCCAGCAGGGCCTCCATGAGGGGCTTGACTGCAGCGTGCACATCCCTTATGGCGCGCACCGAGTAAACAGACCCTCTCAACGTTCTTCCCATTGCTAATAGCATCTTCTCGGGCGTCACGTGCCTTGGAGAGGTGGCCGCCGCGGTGTCGGGGTGCGGTGTGTCCACCACCGCTCCGCACACGATCGCCAGCAGCCCGGTCTCGGCCAGGGCGTCGACGAGGGAGGCGAGCGGCTGCTGCAGCGCTGCCGGGGGCCGGCATCCGGCCGTGCCGCCCTCGTTGCAGCGGCTCAGGCCAGCCTGCTGAGCCATTAGCAAGCTTAAGCCGCCCGTCAGCGTCTTGGTGAATATGGAGATGTCCTCGACCAGAAGGCCATAGCCCATGTACAGCTCCTCGTACAAGGACTTGCGCGGCTCAGCCGCGGCGTTCGCGGCGGCCTGGTCCATCGCAGAGAGCATTGCGCCAAAGGTCCCTACCACCGCTGTGATGAGCGGGACGCTGGACAGGCTGGTCAGGGTCTGCAGCGGTGGGCGTGAGTTGACCGCAGCGCCGCTCCCCCCGCTGAGCTTTAGGGTGTCAAGGGCGTAGTCGGTGACGTAGGAGACTTGAGCCAACGCTATTGCACTAAGCGCGCTGGAATGCGCTGCCCATGTGTAGACCGCCAGGCGCGATTTTGGTACGTAGCGAGACCAGTTGTTGCAGATGCCCGCCAACAGCTGAAGCTGTTGGATGCTGAGCTCACCTCCTGTAGTCGTTCCCTTAACCCTGATAAAGTGCCCGACGCAGACTAAGTGTCTTTTGCTCTAGATCACTTGCTAACTTATAACGAGGCCGGCGCGCTGGCCATTCGCCTGCCCCTCGACAAAGGCCAGCGCGCCGGCCTCGTTATAAGTTAGCAAGTGATCTAGAGCAAAAGACACTTGGTCTGCGTCGGGCACTTTATCAGGGTTAAGGGAACGACTTCACGAGGTGAGCTCAGCATCCAGTGCAGCCCCGTGCCGGGCATTGGTCTGAAGGCTTCTGATCAAGGAAGCAAGGTCGCTGCTGTTACGCGGAGTCTGCTGAGCTCGTTGAGCAAACGTGCACAAGTGCTCCCCGACGTTTTTGAAGGCGTCCAACAGGCTCGCCTTGGTGGCCATGAGACTATGTTCCGATCAGTCTGCTGGGTTGCACGTGATCCTTCGTCCTCTTGCTGCGTGTCTGTATGTTTCGTGCCCTAGTCGGCAGCCCCAGCGCACGGCGGATCGTCCATGCTGTGCCTTGGACGTTGGACCGTGACACGCGTTGGCGGGCCGGCACAGAACCAGGGGAGTCCCCTGCACAGAACGGGCTCACTCCAAGCAAACGTTGCGCTTGGCTCATGCTTATAAGGTACGGCGTGTCCGCGTCCCCGTGTTTGCACAGGCCGGCAACATCACCAGGGTGCAGATGCTTGCTACCGGTATGACATTAAGCTCTTAACAGGGGAAACCCTGAACCGTCCATATGCCCAGGGCGTGCTGCCAGCGGGTGAAAAGCGGGTGCAAACTGTACGAGAGTTGGGCACAAATGAGATGTAGTGAGTTCTAGCCGCGCACGCTGCGCGTCCAGCCTGACACAATATGGGTCAGGGAACCCGCTGATGCTGATGGGTTCTCACACTCGCACTGTGGGTTTCACTCTATGGTATGCCGGTGCGCGAGTCGAGCGTCATGCCCGTCCCGCTTGGTACGGTGCGAGTTTTCAGCCCTCCACGGTCACACGTACCCAACCCTCGTGATGCACAAAGGCCGCCTGCCCATGGAATGCCATCATGCCCACAACGGATGGCCATGCCCCATGCGCCATGCGGTCCACCAGCAGCCGGCCATTACTCATCACACAGGGCACAGCCTTCCTGCTGTGTTACGGTATCCGAATACGCCACACCCATACCTTCACTCATTCCACAGCACCAGAGCACCTTGCTTCCCCCAGCCTGACTGGCATGCCGTAACCTCACATCCTACAAAGCACCGCTCCCGCTCAGCCAGCATTGACCCTACCTCTTGTCCTTTGTCTCCTCCCGCCCCCCGACCTGCTCCTGTCCCCTGCCCTGCAGCGCCCTGCACTCTGCCCTGTGCCCCTGCCGCCAGTGTGCCCACTGGCAGTCCGCCCCGCAGTACCGCACCGCCTTGCACCCCGCGCACTGCTTCAGGGTCAGATCCGCCTCCGCCTCCCCCGCGAAGGTGCCGCAGCCCGGGTTGCCGCACAGCCGCAGCGCCCCGTAGCCCACCGCCGCCGCCGCCCCGACCAGCGCAGGCGGCAGCGAGCGAGCCAGCTCCCGGCGCCCTGCCTCCCCTGCCTCCACCGCACCCCGCAGCCCCTGCACCCACACATCCAACAGCTGCGGGGGCACAGCTGGCAGGGATCCACCCACGGATATCGACGCCTCCACCGCCACTCGGAGCGCTGTGTCGAAGTCCCACGGTGCCTCCAGCCAGCTGGGGCCATGCACTGCGCCGCCATCCCCCGCCCTGGCTCCCCCACTGCTGCCGCCCCCGCCCCCGCCGGCCCTGGCGGCCTCCCGCTGCTTGCGCAGCAGCGCAAAGTGCGTGGCGTCTGCCCAGGGGCTGCCAACACCTTGTACCACCACCCGTACTTCAATGGTGCGTACGTCCCCGTGCGGGTCCAGTGAAAGGGAGTCCTGGGGCGGGCCGTCGCCGTCCAGTCCGCCGCCGCTGCTGCTGGTAATGCTGCTGCTGGTGGAGGCTTCGCTGTACGCGCGCAGCAGTGCAGGACCCTTGGCGTCTGCACAACTGTCGCACCCTGCCGCCGTGAGCAGCAAAACAGCACTCCCTGCTGCCATCCGCTGCCGCCGCTGTCAGGTCGCCGTTTGCTGCTGCCGCCACCGCCACCGCCACCGCCACCGCTGCCTCCGGAGCCAGCCAGGCACGCAGATACGGCTGCAGCTCCTCGCGCGCCCCCACTTGTGCTAACACAAGCAGCAAGCTCATTCTTAAAGCGGAGGCTAGTACGTCCCCGCCCGGGCCGCTCGGGTCTTTGCCCTCGTTCCGCCCGCCACCGCTGTGCTGCAATGCCGCCTCCACACACGCCTCACAGTAGGCCGCCAGCAGCCGCTGGGGCTGCGCTGCCAGGATGCACCGCGCCGACAGCTGGGGCGACTCGGCACAAACGCCCACAAGCGGGACCAGCTGCAAGGCGGACGAAATCATGCTGCCTCCCCCAGCCCCGAACGCCCCCAGGCCCCCTGTCCCGCCGACGCCCTTCCCGTCCATGCCCACGGCCCGCCTGTGCGCCCGCAGGTCGTGTGCGGTGGCGTGCAGGGCCGCCGCCGCCAGCCGGCGCCACACGCGGCTGCTGGTCAGTCTGTGCAACGCGGGCGTGGCGCCGGGGCTGCTGCAGGGGGCGCTAAGGGAGGCGGCGGGGGCGGGGGCGGGAGGCTGTGCGGGTCGGGCGCTGCAGCAGCGGAGGCTGTCTTGTGAGATGCGGCCTTGCGGCTGTGTGAGGGTAGGCAAGGGTTGTACTGTATGTTTTAGCAGGAGGTAAAAGCTTTATGAAAAGTACTCTGTTGACGCAGTGCGTGTTGCAGGGGTTTGCAGAGTGTCTGTTGTCCCGCGGTTGACGCAGGTTGGCGCATTGGCTGTTTTCGTGGTCTTGACTGTGGGGAGCGGGTACCGGTGGTCCGGTGTTCGGCGGCAATCGCACAACTGGTTCCTATGTGGCTCTTACCCCTGACACGCCGCTGCTAATGCAAATGTTAGCCACTCCACCCTGCTCCACCCAGCAACCACCATGTTTAATAGGGCAGCATAGGCTGGGTTAGATCCAGCTGCAGTTACAGACTTACAGGTTTTCCACCACATCGTCTAACCGCGCATGACCAAACCTGTGCAATTGCCATGTGACACGATGTTCACAGCCCGCTGTAGGTCTGGGCCTGCAGATGAAGGGGGGATAAGCTCCGAATTTCGTGCCAGTGTCCGGAGCTTATTGCACCTTTTCTTTACATGTGAGCGTCTTGTCGTCACGCCTTGCCGCATGCCAGCCCTGAAGCATGCCCCTCCACGGTCTACGCGCTGGGGGACCGCGCACACAGCCCTCAATACTCAAACCCTTCTACGTCTTCAAGCTGCCACACCACGTGCAGCTGTGCACAAACACCCGTTCCTGTCACAAACACGACTGGGGGCAACAAGATGCCCTGTTGAGCGATTGCCCTGCTGCACAGGCCGTGGTGGGGGCAAAACCCGTGGGTTGCACACTGCTACCCACAGCACGCCCACCACCTCGTGCTCACGACGCCAGAGGGCTTGACCTGAGACAAGCCCCCCGCCTCCATTCCGGCCTTCCATCATTACGGCGCCCCCGGCAGCCATGAGTCAATCCTTAGCCATACTGCTGCTCCTGCTGCAGCTGCTGCGACTGCTGCTGCCGCCGCCAGCCGCCAGTGTCGCGCTCCTACCCAGGCATCATCCGCTTACTTGGTGGCCTGCGAGCGTTGTTGTAGAAAGTCAGTAACAAGGAAGGGAGACGGTCGGCAAAGAAGCGCCATGGCAGTCCCTCGTGCGTCAGTGCCTGAGATCGTGCTCATACGGTAGGTCAGTAGCCCAAAGTAGTAGCCAGGCGGCGAACCTACCTTCTTCTTGTTGGCAACGGTCTTAGCCTTGCCCTTGCGGGTGCGGGCGTTGGTCTTCGTCCGCTGGCCGCCGCGCACGGGCAGGCCCTACGGAGGAGGCCAAGGACAGCACTTTGGGCGTCAGCAGGAAGCATACAGCAGGCTGCGTTTAAGTACGGATGTTTGCCGCCTGGCAACGGGCAACCCACAGGGCCTTTGCCACTTGGCAAGGCCGTGTAAAATATTCATGCCAACGTTCTTTGGCATGAATATTTTACACGGCCTGTAGCTTAGACAGGACATGACATCGCAGGCGTAATATGTGAGAGTGAGGGGCCAAGGTGCATATCCTGAGTATCAAAACGAGGTCCACCCCGGGGCACCGGAGTCCCCCACTCAGCCCCCACTCGCACCTCCCGACTAGTCCAACGCCGTGGTAGCCCCCCACCCCACACAACACAAGTCGCCCACGTTGGGGCTTACCATGATGTGGCGGCGACCACGGTAGCAGCCAATGTCCTTCAACCGCTTGATGTTCTGGGAGATTACACGACGCTGCAGAGGGATAAACGAACGAGAGGCCAGTTAGCGCGTCCCACGGTGAACCTGTGTACATCAGCATCGAACACTAAAGCATCATGACGACCGCCCGAAAATAGTGCGAGCTTACCAGGTCGGCCTCAGTGGTGTACTTCTCCACCTCCTGGCGCAGCTTGTTAATCTCCTCCTCGTTCAGCTCATAGGTCTTCTTGTTCTCCACGCCCTGCGGTAATGGCATCGCCCACTCAGCCCTCTTTCGGCCCCACGCCACGCCGTCTGCGAAATGCAAGCGAGCCCTTCCCCCACCGTGTCGCGCAGGATGGTCTGGGCGGTCGTTTGCCCAATGCCATAGATGGCCTGGAGGGATACCTCAATCCGCTTGCTGTTTGAAACCTCCACGTTGTTGATACGCACGTTCATAATGTGGAGCGGCACACGACGAGGGGCTGCCGCCTGCGCGGTGATTCATGTTGCATAAGCTGTTAGCGTTTAGAAGGCTCCTGCCGTTCCCATCCGGCTGTGCGCTCGCCCTGAGAGCCTGCGGCGGCAGGCACTCGCACCTGCATCGGCCGGGCCGCTGGCATAGGCCTCACGGCGGTGAAGGGGCGCCCGCCCTGCATAACAATGCAAACCGTGCTAGGTCAAGGATCCTTCTAGGGGCTCTGCGGAGTGTACTCTTGTGTGGCTGCAGTGTTGCGTACCACGGCGCGGCGCATGGCGGACAGCGACTGCATTTCTCCTTGTCTTTCGCTAAGGAAGTTATGTGTAAGACGCAGAGATAGCAGGCACCAAGGAGCTTTGCTGGGGCAACCCGGTTTGAGTTGAGTTTGAGTTGTTTACAGGTATCCAATGCACCTGTAGGTCCCCGGGCCAGAGGCCACAGCCCGAAGGCTTAGATGGACCGCAGGAGTAATAGGCAAACGAAACCCTTATAATTGAAACGTTCGCGTTGTCAGCGTGGTGTAAGAGTGCAGTAAGTTGACCCATGCGTGTATCTCCACCCACACGTCCACCGAGCTAAACCCGGTGGGACGACAGGGAGCCGCTTCCCGACTTGGCTCATCCCGCTCTGGAATGGGGAAACCCCGACTCAAGTTGTGTCAAAAACAGCTGCCCGCAGCCAGGTGGCAGCAAAGAAAAAGTACAATTCATACACACTTCAATTGCTTATTTCAAGGTTGCACTGCGCTCTACAGCGATTCCTTTCAACGGATCCCCCCCCCCCAGGCGAGCCTCGCTTTACCCAGCGATGCCTGGCGCAATTGCAATGGAGCGCTTATTACAATGGTACTTGTTAAGCAGTTACTTGGCGGTCAGGGGTCCACATGTCCTTCCACCACCGAGGCGCAAGGGCCTCCCCTCCGCACGGGCACACCCGGCACAACGAGGGGGCCCCAGAGTGTCTCGCGTTGATGTATCCCCTCTGAGCCCCGAAGGCTGGGTAATTAACAAGCCGGGCTTCTTCGGCCCCCTTTGGACCGGAGCTTTCAGCAAACACATACGGATCGGGCCAAGCGCCGTGGCACCGCGGCTACAGCCCAAACACCAGTCCTGCCAGCCTCCAGACCGCCCTCACGCGACGGGACACACACAAGGCAGCCGTCCACCTTAGCGGAATGAAACAACGCCTCCTCGTCATGTTACAGGTACAATTACAGGCCCCATAGGGATGCGTTTCCTGTAATGAGTTTTTCATCACCTTCACCCCGTAGGCTTACCCATGCAACGCCAGCACTGCAAGATAAGCAACAACTGTCCGGGAAACCGCTTAGACCTGCTGATCGGAGTGCCGCCCGCTCCAGCAACTCTCGCAGGGCCCACGGGCGTACACATGGCTAGCTTCACTTCCCCACCTGCTCCAACCACCAACGCCGCAATGGCATAGCACTCGTAAGCTTCGTCGAGCCACATATGATTGCGACGGTGTATGTCCATGCACGTGTATGCGACCTCCACCCCCGCCCAACTCCGCTGATGGGGCCATCTCGCTGGCGCCGGCCGTCAGGTGCCCCGTGCCGTCGGCCATGGTGGCCTCACGCGCCCAACAGCGGGTCCGACTGCGCATCAGGGGGGAGACAGGAACATGACATTGTCACAAGCTGGCAAGAGCGGTCAGCCCGCCGGTCTAAGCTCGTTGACCTGAGCCGATTGGCCTCCCTGCCCCCAAAAGTACTTGAAATTGGTACCCGACCGACTGCAGCCCCCACATTCCTGATGCCCCGGGCAACGCCATCCCAGCACCCCACCGCCCCACACAGCAAGTGTTGAACATGCACGTCTGGCATAGACATACCTGCCACTGCGCCGGCAGCCAGTTCCCTGGCCCTGCCGCCGGGTACTGGACCCCCATGTGCCTGGAACCCTGCCTGACTTGCACTCCGGCCCCTCACCCTCCCACACGCTGCAACTGCCCGCATAGCCCATACGCGGGTGCAGAGATCCCCGGTAGCGCCTGTTGGCCCGTCCCTGCCCCACCAAGCCCCACGCACTGCCATGAGCTTCCGCGCCATGTCCGCCTGCTTGAGCTCCTTGATGGAGGCAGCCAGGGAGGAGAGCAGCGCGCTGCGCCCCGCCCGGCCCATGCCACCGCCCGGCCCCCCGCCCGCCTTGGCGCGCCCTGCACCAGCGGAAGCACCTGTCCCCTTGGCCGCCCCCAGCCGCATGGCCTCCAGCGCCCGTGTGGCGGCGGCAAGGGCTGCCTTCTCTTCCTGAGGACAATGCAAGCAAATGCAAAGGGAAAAGGTGAGCCTGAACATGGCCATCTAGAACGTTGCGGATCGGCTTACCGCGGTGCTACTTGGAGGAATGGTGAGTTAGGGCACAATACCACGGGTAAGTTGGCCCTACGCAGTGACGCCCTGGTCAGCATGCCTTGCAAGCTTGCATATTGCAGTCGTGCTTGGTTGCAGCGCCTCTACTCCGCGGGCAGGCAGGAGAGGCAGGAACAATGCGCAACAGCCGCTCCACAGTTGCACACCATGACACCAGGTTACCCGGGGGGCTTTGTACTGCATACAACCCGGCACCGCCATCACCTACCGGCGTCATAGGCTCCGGATCCTCCTCCTCACTCTCCTCCTCGTCCTCCTCCCCTTCGTCCGTCTCCCCCTCGCCTTCCTCGTCCTCGTCGTCCTCCTCCTCCGAGCTTTCCTCGTCAGCCCCTGCTGTCGCCGTCCCGGGACTCCCTTGCCCCGCTTGCCCTGGCGCCCCCTCTTCCCCTTCGTCGTCGTCCGTCTCAGCTGAGGGTAGAAGGGTAGGCCAATGCTCTGAAGGCTCATGCATATAGGAGCAGTGCCGGGCGCTTGCCCCTGCCCCTAGGCGTATGCTTGCAGGGCCTGCACTGCGATGCGGTACCGTGCGCAAGCCCCAAGCACTCACCAAGCTGTTGTTTGTCCTCCAAAAGCTTTAGAAATTCCTTAACCATAACGTTGTTTGGGTCAAGGCTGTGCGCTGAATGGTAGTTGAGATATGTGGAGGTTTGAAGGGGGCAACGGGGTGAGAGCTTGGAGAATGGGGCCAGAGCAAGGGTGGAGGAAAGGCGTGAGCTGTGCTGGCGGGGCAAGGACGTCTGTCCATCCGATGGCCTCCACTAACCTGTCCGTGCATGCTCCAGTGCCTCGTCAAACCTATGCTCCTTTAAAGCCTTCGTCATGGCTGCTTGAGCCTGCGCATTTGGCTCGGCAAGCTTCCTCAAGCGCGCATGTGCCGTAACGGGGCCTTGGACAGGCACGGGACGATTGGGTAATAAATACACACCTCTATAGCTCTATGTCGTTGCGCAGTTGAGAAAGTAGCAGGTGCCTGTGGAGCTTTCGCGGCCATTTCTCCCAGTTGTTTCTGTATTCGGGCTACCTGTCTGAACCGCTCTGATTGACAGTAATGATCTGCTACGAAATCACTCAGTGAGCATAAAGCACCTGACTGTGCCCGGTCTTGCCTTAACTCTGCAAGGCCGAAGAACCAGGGGAGCCCCTTGAACAGTGTGCCAGTCAGGGGTCCCCTGGTGGCTGTTGACGTTCGACCTTGGGCCCAGGTTATCCTGACTTGCGTGTCATTGCGGGCCCATGTAGTACTTGCCTTATCTTAAATGCTGGAGGGTATCGGGCACCACATGCGCCTGATGCGCGTGTGATGGCGTGATACTTGAGACACTCAGGAACACTCCAGGTCAGGGGAGGGGAGAAGACGCACAACTGCCTTGCTGGGGGCATGAAGGCATTGCAGGGAGCTAGTACCGGTAAAGACACATTGGTTGACAAGACAGTTGGTGGTTACATCCATGCAACCCAACTCACGTAATGTCCTTGGCACGACAAACCTCGTGCTGCTCCTGCCCGTCGTCTCCCCAGCACCGCCCCTGCTCGCTTTGGTTGCATGGCGGCTGAAAGGAGGTGAACTCATATTGCACAAAGCGAGGTTGAGCCCCCCATAGGAGTATGTACGCGCAGGGCACGTATCTAGCACAACGTGTACGCGCCTACGCGCTTGTACACACGGCGGTCCACACGTGCAGTCTGGGACGCTCATGCACAAATCACCGTCAAGTTTGCCAGGTCGCCCCAACCCCGGCGTAAACGCCCAACCCCTTGCACTGTAGCATCACACCCAGCGCTGCACACGCGACCGCTCAAAGCTCCACGACCCAGCAGGCCCCCATGCCACTGGCTGCAGTAAAGCACACTGACGCGCCCAACGCCATGCCATACCGCGCCCCCATGCTTCAAGCCGCCTGCGCTCTAACTGAGCCGGGCAAGCTGTCAACCCCCAGTCTGGGGTG
Source organism: Chlamydomonas sp. KOR1 (assembly GCA_036984285.1). Lineage (NCBI taxonomy): Eukaryota > Viridiplantae > Chlorophyta > Chlorophyceae > Chlamydomonadales > Chlamydomonadaceae > Chlamydomonas > Chlamydomonas sp. KOR1. Next base: position 354,759 of record BQMZ01000404.1, on the reverse strand, counting down.
GGGGTGGCTGGTGGGTTGACGAAAGGCACGCCCAGGGACTTTACTGACTGCACGACCTTAAGCCCCGCCCACTGGAGCTGAGGCTGAGGGGTGGCGGGCTGGGCATGGGCGTGGTGGGCGGAGGTGCTGGCACCAGCAGCGATGCATGACGGCTGCGGGGGGTGGGTGCAGGTTGGGGGATGGGGAGGGATGGGGGCATTGGCAGCATCGTGAGTGGCAGAGGGAAGTGGGGCTGAGGGGGGCTGTGCCGCTTGGCTACCGGCGTCCAGGTGGGGGAGGGGCGCATTGGGGGGATTAGTGCCGATGGGTAGCAGCTCAGTCTTGTCCAGGTTAAGGCGTTGCCCAGACGCCTGCGCAGAAGTGCGCATGTAACCCAGAAACGCCGGCAAATCCTCAGGGCCATTGAGTGGCACTTTGGTGTCGTTAGCAAACTGAACTGCCGTGCAGGGGGAGGGGTCGGTGGGGAGGAGGTGGACGCCCACGCGGTGGTGCTTCAGCCAGCACAGAAGGGCCTGTGCGACAAAGAGGTAAAGCAGGGGTGCTAGCGGGCAGCCCTGCCGTACACCAGTGCGGATGGGTACGGGGTCAGACAGGTGGCCATTGACGTTCGCGACGGAGTGGGTGTCGGAGAGGAGGAGGTCCGGGGGAGCCGCTGAGCATGGTTGGCTAGCGGCTGAGTGAGCATGTGTTGCTCACGGGGGAGTGTTGGAGGTATGAGCAACACATATACCCCAGAGATATGGAAGGAAGTAATAGGGCCGCGAGGCCCGGCGCTTTTCCTTACGCAACACGGGCCGGTCATGCAGATGCGGGTTTCAGGCGCCCTGGCCTTGGAGGATGCAGGTTTTCCGCACCCTAGGATGCGGGTTTTCCCCACCCTGGTCGCAGCAGATGCTGGTTCCCCACGCCCCAGATGCGGGTTCCTGCAGGTTCCTGGCGCCCTAGGATGCGGGTTTCCTGCGCCCAGGATGCGGGTTTCCGGCGCCCCAGATGCGGTTTCCCGGCGCCCCAGATACGGTTTTCCCCACACCGCAAGCAAGTTTCCGGCACCTCGGTGCCTTGCCCAGTTGAGTATGCCACTCACGACAATGACGGCTGAGTTGGGCAAGGGTTCTGCGGCGTCCTGCAGTTGTGATTTGCCCCCACCGTTGCTGAAGCTTACCACCGCAGGGGAGTCGCTGTACCAGTACATTACGCGTTATGCGTGTGACAGTGTACAGTACCACCTGACTTCCCTGTCGAAAGTGCAAGGGTATGGTGTTTGCGTCCCAAGGACAGCGTGTACGGGCTTTCTGGGAGCACCTAGAGCGCGTTCCGTTCCTACTGTGTGGTAGCCCTGTACCTATGGTATCTTCTGCAAGGTACTTGGGTCTCGTGTACGGCCCTGGAACCCCCTTTGAGTCATGCCAGGTGATCGATTCAGGACGGAAGGGCTGCAAAGTTTGGGCTGATGAACAAGCTCGGTAAGCTGCGTTTGTGGGCTCCAGATGTACGCCAGGGCTGGCATCTTATTTAATTTTCACTATATAATCCAGTTTTCAGCCCGCGGAGCGGAAAATTTTGGAGGGATTTAATTGCAACCGACCAAATTTCTGCCCCCCGACTCATGGCTAAATAATTGCCCGGTTCACTATTTATGCCACGTGCCGAGGCGCGATATAATCGGGCCCAGCCGGACCCCTCCCCCACGTGCTGCTCTGCAGCCATGCCCCCTTGCCGTCAACATGCTCCCGTGTTGTCCTCTCGTTCAGCACATGCCTTTCTAGCGCACACCTGGCCGGTGTCGCCGCAAAAGAGCTACGCTGTAGTAAGTCAAGTACCAGGGAACAGAACATGGGGGCGTTTCCGCAGCCATGCAACGGAATACCGGAGGCAAGAAGTGCATTTTGGGGGCAGGATGCCCGTACGGCACAGGCGGCGCTGGCAGGAAATTATTTCCCTGAGTTGCATCCGGGTGCAAATAATTCCGGGTTCACTAAAGACACGGCCCCAAGGGCCCAGCATTTAATCAGATTCGATGTATCGGCTTGGCGGAAGATGCCAGCCCTGATGTACGCATGCGGCTGTTTGATGGCCAAGTGCAGCCTATTGTGTCGTACAGCTGTGAAGTGTAGGGCCCGGGGGTCCTGTCCGTGCTGATACGTGGACCAAGGCGCCGTGCGTGATGCAAGCAATATGGAGGCGGGGTGGTTTGAGGCGTGCCTGGACGATCCAGCGGTAAAGCTCCAGGTGATGTTCATGTGTACCGTTTATGGTGCGAAGCTTCTTCCTCACCGCCTGTTGTTTGCAGAGCTTTCCCAGCTCCCCTTACTGATGTCTTGGTTGAGGAGGTGCGGTTGTACCTGGAGGGCTGGGATGACGGTTGGGTAGGACAATTGTTTAGTTTACCGGTACTTGATGCTTTAGGCATGGACGTGTGGGCCGGTGCTCCTTCCCTGTGCCTGGGCTATACGTCTCTGGCTATTTGGAGAGGGGCTATGGCTCTCCCGTTGGCACACATTTGTACGGCTTTTCATGAAAAGCTCTCTGCAGCGTGGGCCAGCCCTCGGTTCGTTGAGAACCCACAAGACTGTGCGTCGGATGGCAAACAACCTGGCGTAAAAATGTGTATGTACAAGCACTGGATGGGCGCATTGGGCGATATTGCACTTGGGGCGGCGGTAGCACCCTGGCTACCGCATATTGAGGCCGGCATCCCTGCTGCACAACACAAGCAATTGATGCGTTTCAGGCTCTGCTGCTGGCCGCTGGCAGCCAACAGGTTGTATGCGGCTGTACCCAGGGAGCAACGCGTCTGCAGCGTGTGTGGAACAGGGGTTGTTGAGGACGAGCGCCATGTCTCACTCGAGTGCCCTGCCTACACTGGCCTGCGGGCTGCTGCAGAGTTTGGTGAAGGTGCCACCCGGATGCCACTATGCGTGAAGTTATGATGGAAGGCGATCAGGTGAAGCTAGCTGAGGTACTGTCGAAGAAGTAGGTCAAGGAAAAGTCATATTCTTGGTATCGAGTTTGTCGGCCCTTGAGCCTCCGGCTCGTACATGGGTCGTTGCACTTGCTGAGGGGAGAACCCTCGCCGTGTAACACTGATAACTGACTGACCTGACTTCCCTTTACGGTACTGCATCAAGCATTGGTACTGCATCAAGCATTGAACCGACACAGGGTATCCTCACATCTGCTTGTACATTTACAGAAGAAAGAGACACGCCATTGATTGCCACGTACCCCACGGTACCCCACGTGTACTGAGTCCACGCCAGCAACATGCATGCACAATCAAAGCAAACTACTGTACCACAGTCGGCAAGGGTCGGCAACCCATTACTGACGACCCCACGTTCCTATCCGTACAAGCAAAACGGGCTGCCTGTTGGCTACCTGGACGGCTGATGGCGTACACTGCATGACACTGAATGCGCCTCCACCCTCACTGTCACCTTACAGGCCCGGGGCGGACCCAGGCAAGCCCGGAGCTGGTCGCACGCCACACAGCCGGAGGCAAGGGGGGGCCGGCCGGTGCGCCCTCAGTGGCAGGGCCGGCCCCCCCTTGCCTCCGGCTGGTGTGGCGTGCGACCAGCTCCGGGCTTGCCTGGGTCCGCCCCGGGCCTGTGAGGTGACAGCGAGGGCGGAGGCGCGTTCAGTCCTAAACACTACATGCCGTTGCATGACCTGTGGCAACGCGGCAGTGAGTCACAAGGGCACAAGCAACGGCACGCACCAGTGCAAATGCTGCACCGCCCAACCACTTTGTTCAGGTGTGGAACCGATGAAACACTACATGCCACTGCACGACCCGTGAGTGAGAAAAAAGGGCGCAAGCAACGGCACGCACCAGTGCAAATGCTGCACCGCCCAACCACGTTATTCAGGTGTGGAGCCCAGAGAGCATTTGTCATTGCAAAACCCTCGGCAATGGTACGAAAGAGCACAGGCGACAGCACACAACAGCAAGACTGTTGCCCTGACCAAACACTTACGCAGGTGTTGAACCCAGCAAGTAGTTGTCAAAATACATCACAGGGCTAGCACGTAAACCACTGCGTTGTTGGTATGGCACGCACCACTCTGTATGCCATTTATTCACACAGCTTACGACACAGCAACAGGTCAAAACGTCATTGTGCGACGGCCGTCCGTGTCACTTGTCCTGGTCCTGTGCGTGCGCCCACATGTTGTAGCCTGGCACTTGCGTTGCACACAAGCGTTTGCCGCCTCTGACGAGCATGGGTCCGAATCAACGGTGCCAGGTGCAAAAAGTTTCCAAACAAGCTCCAATATGGGCTCTTGAGTATACCACTCGCACGTAGTGCTCTGCACACATACTGCATAAGTACCTGTGGCGCCTGTGGCCCCCACGGGCTGCTACCTAAAAGCGTTGGCAGCCCCGGTAGCTTCATCTACTACACCCGCTTCTTCTACTACATCTGCGTCGAACGCGTCGCTTGCCCACAAGCATCCCTTGCCCACGATTACGAGCAAAGCACATCGTGTCCCCTAAAGGAAACCGGCCAAGTTGCAAACAAGTAAGTCATACAGAACCAGCCGCTGCCAATGCCACTTAACCTTGCACGCAGAACAAAGCCAGCAGACGTCCAACTGTCAAGCAGACCACGCGGAGCCCTGCCTGCCCGGGATGCCCACGAGCCGCAGATACCGACATACTGGCATACTGTTTCCAGTTGCCGGTCTCATGCAAACCAAAGACATGGACTTCACCGCTGATAACTGCTTTACTCTGCCCACAAAGTGGGCACCTGGCCGCACGCGTGCCACACGTGGTCCGACGTCACGAACCGGTGCGACGCCTTCAGGCTGCGGCCATGAAGAATAATTGCGTTGTCGAACAGGTCCCGAGTGCCCAGGACGTCGAGCTGCCGCCCCAAGATCAAAGGTCAAAGAAGACCGGAAAGCCGCCCCAAGAAGGCTGCACCTCCGGGGTGGACGAAAAAGCCTGCTCCTATCAGCACATCGTCCCACTCTTGCACTGTACGGATCTTGTTTCCTGCCGTTGTCTCACATTGCATCATGTGCGCCGCGCTCATGTGCGCCAGCTCCGCGGTGACAAGGTTTGACGTGCAGACTCGACCGCGTAGCTGAGACAGATCCGTAGCCAGGTCAGCGCTGATGGGGTTCAAAAGCGCAGGACGTTTAACCCAAAGGAAGCCTTGAGCAGAACAGTATCTGCGTGAAACAGCGGACCGATAATTGAAGCATCAGCGCGCCGGAATCACGTGCAGCCAAGGGGCCAATCCTTCTGTACTGTGTGGCTCACCTTAGGACTGCTGATGTGTCAAACAGGAGCTGCTCATTTGTGGTCGACACAGCAGCCATGTGGTTGAGGTTGGCCACGGTGAAGGAGATACGCGTCTGACAGTTCTGCCAACTTCTTCAGCTCGGCGATCAGTTCTTCCGAAGCCCCACCATGGTAATATGGCTTCAGCCCATCCTTCACCGCGGGTGATGCATAAGGTGCTGCAACAGGTTCCTCGGCCTGCAGGAAGTTGCCAGCGGTAAGTGCACGCTCATGGAGAGCGGCCATGCTCATCATATGTAAGGCAGACACTGTATACCTTCGGGTTGCTTGGCACTTGCGTTGCTGACGTGTCGTTGTTCGTGTCCATGTTCAGCTCTGCTGTAGATGTATGTGCGGGTCAAGAGCAGATTAAAACATATTCGTATGTATGTGTCGATTCCTTTGTTTACTGCCCAGGCCATCGTGGAAGGAGTCTGTGTTGTTGATCTTGGGGATTGGGCGGTTGGGGGTTGGTGAAAGGGCGAGGTCGGCAATGAAATGACCTTAGTGTCATAATGAAGAGATGCATAATTTAGAAGAGCTGCAAATGTTGAAAGGAAAGTAACTGGCTCGCGCGCCGGCGCTTTTTCGGCCGCGGCGAACTTTGCCTGTAGGGGGGCTACGCGTCTGTTCTTTTGCGATTACGTGTGGTTGAAGTATGTTGTAACGGTTGCACTGCGTTTGGGGAGAAAAGGCGCTACCTTTTTCTGCAATTTTGGGCATGACCCGGGGTCGGTTCCTGGTCGGTTCTGAGCCGACAGTTGGCGACAGAGGGGCTCCTTAATTGAAGCGGCCCCCTGTTGGGGGGCCGTGCAAGTAGTCTGTGTTGTTGATTTCAATGGAGGTTGGGTGGTTGGGGGTTGCGCTGGTTGCGGAAGTGCAGTATGTCAAGTACTGCTGTTAGAAAGCATCGCGGCAAATAGAAAATAAGGACTTTGCTTGACGGGTACAGTGGAGCAGGCTTTGTCGCGCGCTTGCAGTCTGTGTGAGGCGCGAACTTTGCCTGCGAGGCCTCTCCTGATCGGTTCTTTTGCGACTCTGCATGTATGAAGCATTGCGTATCTATTACACTGAGTTTCTCTGGGAAAGCGAGGGAACAGCTTTTGATATTGAGGGGTGACCCGGGGTCGGTTCTCAAGGGACAGTTGGCGACAGAGGGGCTCCTTAAAGCGGCCCCCTGTCGGGGGGCCGTGGAAGGAGTCTGTGTTGTTGAATTTGGGGGTTAGGCGGTTGGGGGTTGCGCTGGTTGAGGAAGTGCAGTATGTAAAGTATACTGCTGTTAGAAAGTATCGCGGCAAATAGAAAATATGGACTTTGCTTGACGGGTACAGTGGAGCAGGCTTTGTCGCGCGCTTGCAGAGTTGCAGTCTGTGTGAGGCGCGAACCAGCGCGAACTTTGCCTGCGAGGCCTCTCCTGATCGGTTCTTTTGCGACTCTGCATGTATGAAGCATTACGTATCTGTCACACTGAGTTCCTCTGGGAAAGCGAGGGAACAGCTTTTGATGTTGAGGGGTGACCCGGGGTCGGTTCTCAACCGACAGTTGGCGACAGAGGGGCTCCTTAAAGCGGCCCCCTGTCGGGGGGCCGTGGAAGGAGTCTGTGTTGCAGGGGTCGGCAGACGCTGCGGGGCCTGCGGGTACGGCAGCAGGCCCCGCAGTCAGAAATTCGCCAGAGCCTCCGACTGCGGGGCCTGCTGGGGACCAACTGGACCAACTGGGCTCCTTAACCACAGGTCCACAGCTGGTACTGGTACCAGGTTCACCAGCTTGTAATCTCCGCTGCAAAATGCACCACAGACTGAAATCAAAGCCACGCATGCAGGTTGCTGCAAGCGACACAACTTGTCCGCGCATGACAGCCTTGGCATAGCAACAACATACTGGTCACAGCGGCACGCATCTGAAGCAAATGCTTGATCACCGAGAACAGTAGTGTGCACATGGGCGTGTGTACTGCTATGGCATGGTCACTGCAGGTCGCTGACATCCCATGCTGCACCATGATACGTTGCAGCCGTTTCTATCTCTCAAGCAGGCACAAGAGCACCGCAGTCGGCACCGGTGAAGCCATCACTGCATACACACGTGCCCGTGGACAGGTCGCACACGCCGTTGCCGCTGCAGTCCTTGGGGCAGGGCTTGGGGGGCGGCGGCACCTCGCCGTACGTGGGCGCCGTGCAGTCCGCGCACACAGTGAAAGTGCCTGCCGCCGTCATGCCCATGAGCTCGGGCTGGTCGTTGGCAAAGGCGCGCACGGGGGGCAGCACGAAGCGGCCCGCGGAGGCAGCCACGGCGTAGACAGTGACGGAGGTGGTGCCGGCGGACAGGTGGAGGTAGGAAAAGGTAACCACGGAGGCCCGGGTCTCCTGCGATGTGACAAAGAAGGCAAACAGGATGCCATTGGAGGGACCCATTGCGCGCATCGGGGTGAAGCCCATCTTGGGCAGCGGTCAAAGAGCGCAAGGCGACGTGCAGTAGCCCACCACCTTCGGCGTCCACACTGATGTGCTGTTGACAGGAGTCCTCACACGGATCGCCCAGGTGCAGACAGCCAAGGCAACTCCAAGCGGCCCTGACATGGCCAGCACAACACCCAAACGACAAGTTCCTCTCCAGCCCTATGGGGTATCAAGGACATTCGACCGCGCCCACCTGCGCGGGGCACACCGGCCACCACCACCACGAGTACCAGGAGCGCCACAGCCCCGCAGGGCCCACCGCTGCTGCCCCACAGCTCGTCCCCAGGCTCTGCCCGCTGGCCAGGTTGGGGTCGATCGGCTCCAGCCCCCCCGGCATCATGACCTCCAGCGTGACGGCGCCCAGGTCGTCCGGGCTGGTGAGCTGCACGGTCAGCGCCACCAGGCTGGCCAGCGGCACCGCGGCCACCCGCCGACCCGTGGGTCCGCCCGACCGCAGGTCCACCAGCTGCAGCGTCGCCTCCACGTACAGCCCGCGGTAGGCGGGGAAGGCGGGCAGCACGGAGGGCACGAACAGGAGGGACGCAGAGACCGTGGCCTCGCCGCTGCCGGTGGCCTGCATGAGGCGGTCGAGGCAGGGCCTGGTGTTTTGATGCATGTCCGCCGCAGCTGTGGAGCATGGTACTTGGGTGCGACAGTACACAGCACACCATGGCGTGGCAAGGCCAACCGGTGGGCCGACTACTCGATGAGCTGCTGTAGAACAATTGTTTAAGACTCACCTGGAAAGACAGTGCGCCAGTACTGCCGGAGGCGGGCGGCGGCAGGCGTTCCCACGGAGTTGTGCTGGTGGCGATGGCGGGGCCAGAGCTGGAGTTGGCGCTGGCGTGGAAAGCCGCCTGCGGACAGTTTGAAGATCACGGGACCGGTACGCGCATGTTGTCTGACTGTAGGTCCTAAATGCAATGAGCAGCATTCGGCATGGCCAGTGCTGCATGCAAATCCTGCATAGGTGCTAAACGCAACAATTAGCGTCGGCATACCCAGGTGTGGGTTGACAGAGCGAGGTGCCGGGCCCACCTGCAGTACGACCATGCCGTTGGCCCTTGCGGACAGGTCCAGGTTGGGTTGCGCGCTGCCGCGTGATCTGTCGTACTCGGAAAGCGCAAGCACGGCAAGGCCCTGGCCGCGGTACGACGGGCACATGACAAAGAGGGGCCACGGCCCGCCGCCGGTGCTTGTGGTTGGGTTGGCCACGTGCGCTGCCAGCTTGGGCAGCAGCTGGTGTGTGGCCCCCGAGCGCAGCAGCAGCAGCAGGGCCAGCGCCTGGTCCTCAAGGCCGGCGGCGCTGCGTCCGCCTGCGGGACATACAGGGGCAGGTGAAGTAGGATTGCGTGACCTATCGTCACCCTATGGCTGCACACGCATCCAGTACCTTGCCCTGGACAGGTCCAAGGGCAGCGCCAAGCGGAAACAGGTTCACGAGAGAGGTGTGGAATGTGTTGACAAAGGCAAGCCTCTGCCCCTGTCGAGCATTTGCCTTCGTGGGCACGAATGGGAAAGTTGCGTAACCCACCTTCGCCCTCCGCCACGTAGGCCGTCCTGCCCTGCACCCGCAGCCGCCCTGTCACCAGGTCCACCGTAGAAGACACAGTCTGGGGTGAGGCGTTGGAGGGGCCCTGGGCCAGCAGCGCCAGGGACAGCACCAGGCGGGCCTGGCGGGACGGGAGAGGAAGGAGGGCAGGGGTTGACGGAGGGAGAAGGGTAAGGCATCGTTGATGGTGCCGCGGTGCCCCAGGAGAGGCTAGCTCCACCGGAAGCTGAGCACGAAACGTGCCAGCATCAGTGCTCGCAAGCTTGGGGCATAAAGCAGGCCGTCGAGGCAACTAGGGTGCCGGTATGCTGGCTAAGGCTACAAATAGGCTACTTTCAGCAACTGATCATATCGACAGGACACCAGGATTCCTCCGGCGGGCAACCAGCACGCACACGCAACGAGAGCACGTGGTGGTAAGGCACACGTTGGCAGGGCGGTGTCACAGGGTGCCCACCTGCAGCGACACCTGGACCTTCTTGGCCTGGTTGGAGAATGCCTGCAGCTGGTGCTCAAGGGACAGGTCGGCGGCCACCTGCTCGCCCGCGCCCGCGGTACGGGGGTCCCAGTCGGCGCCTAGGGCCAGCCTGAGGGAGGAGGGCGAGGGCGGAGAGGCACAGGTGCAGTCAGAAGGGGTGGCCAACACCACTAAAACACAGTACCTTACCAGAAGGATAGGACCTGGGATGAGCTCCTTGGACCACACGGCTCTGTGGATTGTGGGATGAGGGTGCTGTAAGGTACGGACTGGGTGTGAAGACGGGCATGCGCGTTGGGCGATGAACGTCGAGCGTTGAGCTTGGCGCGTTCACCGACCTGACCCAGGAGATCGTCGTCCAGTCATCGTACGGGTAGCCCTCGGCACGTGACCGTACGGCATCCGCGACCAGCTGGCGGGCGGCGGCGCTGCGCCACGAGGGCAGCGAGGAGGCGGCCAGGGAGGACCAGGAGGCGGCCAGCTCGGCAGTCAGGAGTGAAAAGGCACCCTCGTAGGCGGGGGCGTGCGCCGCGGCAAGGACGACGGCCCAGGTGTTGAGGGGCACGTCCGCCCTGTGGTCAATCATTTGGGCCGAAAGACTCTCGTTGACACATGAGGGTTAGGGCGAGCCTTGTTCTCAGGCGCGTCAGATTACCCATATGCAAGACTGCAAGGCCACGTACTGCGTCGCAGGGCGAGGGGCACTAACCAGGCTCAAACTTTCAAACTTGTTGCTGTAAGGGTCTTTTGCAGTTTCCAGAGCGCCTAGCCGCCTGCCTCACCTGTCGGGCCACCAGCCCGACCAGCGAGTAGGAGGGGTCCACAGCAGACCAAAGGTGGGGTCCGTCAGCGGGCCCGTCAGGTCTGCCAGAGCGGCCTTCGTCTCGCTGACCTGCGAGCCGTTGATCTGTTTGCCGTAGTACGACAGTACGGCAGCAGCGGTGGCCCACAGCACGGCGGGCTGGGCCTGGGGGTATACCCTGGGAGAGGGCCGGTGTACGGCAGCACACTTCAGGGAGGAGCGGGGTGAGCGAGGTGAGCGGGAAGGATACGTGTGCAGGCTGAGCGAGCTGCAACATGCGGTAAGGTGCTCTGGGCCAGCGAGTAGACTTTGGCCCGATCCAGCAGCACATAGCAGGTGCAGCCGGAACGTTGAGCAGCGCCCAAGGTTCCCACCTGTCCTCCTCCTCTTGCAGCAGTGTGTCATAGGTGGACAGAATGGAGGGCAGGTAGCCCACCCCGGCGGTGAGCGTCAGGCCGCCTGCAGGGGCAAGGCCACGTACACGTCTCATCTAGCTGCTGTAGATGTACCAATACCGCGGTACTTCATGGTGGAACTCAGGCAAGTTCAATACACACAGGCTTGGAGTGTTGGCGGCGATTCTCGCATGCTCTAGTATGGCCTCCCGTGCTCCTACCCAACATGCGCCCACCGCTTCCCGGCACCGCCTGCGGCAGCTCTGTGCCCTCCGTCCACTCCACGGCCCCCGAGCCCTGGCTGGGCGAGGCCGTCAGGGCGAAGGTGGTGGCCACCACCACGGACCCCTGCTGGCCTGCAAGGTAGAAGGAAGCGGCAAGTGTACATGATTGACATGCTGGTCGCCTACGTATGCGACAGCTATGCTGCGCCATGCCCAAAACTTGAAGAACTGCTTGCATGTTGGGAGGCCACGGCAGCCCAGCCCGCGGTGCTGATGTGGCAGGTTTGCTGCATCACTGTCATGGTTGTACAGCAAACGAGGCGCCAATTGGCACGACACCAAGCACTGCACCCAAGCACGGCGCTGCATCACAGCCAATCGCCACGTGTCGCTAACCGACCCTTGGGCCACGCCGTTTACCAGCGGTCGGACGCTGCACAAGCGTTTTCGCTCACCGTGCACAGGTATCTCCAGCTGCAAAGAGTCGCTGACCGTCGTCGCGGAGGCGCCCTCGCCCTCCGTGGCCTCGGCTGTGAACAGCACGCCAGCCGTGCCGACTGCCACAGCAGCAAACCGGACCCTCGCCTCCTGCTGCAGGCCCCCCTGGACCGTGAAGCTCAGCGTCTTGGTCAGGTGACCCGGGGCCTTCAGTGGCGCTGCGGCCGAGCCGTTGGGGGCCAGCAGGCTGGCGGTTATGGTGACGGTTGCCGGGGGGGTTGGGACGGTTACGATGACGCCCGCCTCGAAGGTGTCGTTGACACGTACGAAGCGCGGCACGCTGGGTACGAGCGACAGCTGGCGGCGTACGACAATGCGGGACTCGGAGCTGCCGTACTTGGCGGAGGAGCCGGAGGCGGCGAAGGCCCTGCGGACATGGGCGATGAGGCGGGGTGTAAACGGCCACCAAGACACCCAGAATTTGGGCTTGAAGAAGCGAAGTGCAATGCAGGGCACACAGCATGTTGTCGTACACCCACCTCAGCATGAAGGCGCCCAGCTTCTGCGGCCCTGTGAAGTTGAAGGTAGCCGCCCCGTTTGCGTCGGTGTGCGCCACCGCAAAGAGCGGCGTGACCACAAAGTCCCCAGCGGACCGCGGAGCGGCAGGGGCTCCGCTGCCGCCGTCGCTGCTGGCGGTCTTTGCGGCGGCCGCGGCGTTGCTGGCGCCGGCACCCCCGCCAGCAGCGAAGGCCGAGGCGGAGACTTCGCGGGCAGCAACGGCTGTCGCCATTGGCGCGGGGAGTCCACCCGCCAGCATCATGTCTAGGAGGGAGGTCATCGGTCACGGAGGGCACGCCTGTCAGTGTTGCACATTACCGGTAGTCGTCTTGCTGAAGGCCAACCAGTCGTGTTTCTGGTCGGCGCTGACGGACCGCAAGATGCGATCCAGCAGGACTCCTTCAAGATCACAAAGATTGCAGGCTGTTGTAGCACAGAAACCTGTGATACATAGACATTAACGTATGTTATACTAGAACCCTCTGAGCTCCGAGTGTAACCATTGGGCTTCCCAAACCTCTGATCCTTTGACTACAGATGCTGTGTGGTGAGTTGCAAGATGCTGTGTGGTGATTGCACCTCCAACAGCATAAAGCATGTCTCCTCACACGAGATTCCGCAGATTCCCAGAACCGGATCATTGTTGGTCCTTGAAATAGCCCTTGCTGGTGGGTACCAGAGGCATTGGACTGAGCTAGCCGCTCTACGCTTTGCCTTGTGCACTCGTAGTGTACCAAGGGCCGTACTCTCCTAAAGACAAACCTGTAACACAGGCGCAGTGCCGTGGGCCACAACCCTAGCTGCAGCTTCGCCCGTCTGCATGCCTGCTCGGTGTGGTTTGCAAGAACACGTTCCTTGCACCAGTCCATCCCACCTGCCGCGGCGGACTCCATGGCCATAGCACCGCCTGTTGAACAAAATGTAGATTATAGTCGATAGGCATTAGCACATACCGCATGACAATTTTAACAAATGCCATGGCACACGGCAACGCAGAAACACCGAGAGCCGCGAGCCTGCTACTGCCTGCTAATGCATTCCCGTCCCGTCCCGATACTATCCGTGAGGCCTGTGACACAAGCACACAATTCAAGTTGATGGGTGGCGTGGCACAACGAGCGTTGACCGCGCAAGCGATTTTCACCTTGGGCATAGCGGCCGGATGATCCCGGAGGCGGCGGACCGTACTACGTAAGCAGCGGGCCAGGGAGCGGGCACGTGGCACGTGTGACCAAAGGGCACGGGAACTGAACACACGGACGTGGCCCAAAAGCGTGTGTTGGGAAGCATGAATTGGGTCCCAGGCTCACGGCAGCAAGGTCCGAAGGGCTGAAATACATGCTGTATGAGGTCTGCCATGACCTATTATATCCATTTCTGCAGCTTGCGCCCCACTCTTTTTGTCTTACCGGCAGGGGCGTTATGGCGGTCGCGTACTGCTCCAGTAGTACAGTGTCGTTGAGGTCAACTGCCGCTGCCGTACTGCCGCCCCGCCAGTAACCGCCGTACGGCTGGACGGTTGTGTCCACCGGTAGCCATGGGTCCAGCTGGGTCAGCCTACGCACATAAGCGGACACCAGCAATGAAGGCAATTACCGTAGTGATACGAATTTTTCGTGAAATTAATGGTCGCAAAACATCCCGAATTGTATCACGAAAATATATTATCCTGCTGGACGAGCCACGTAATCCCGAAACCGTGTATCACGAAGCATATGGCACGTAAAAGTCCTGGTTTCCTCTCGCTGCCCAGCAGCCTGTGTGCATCCGAAAAGCTGTACCTGGTGAAGTCGTTCCGACACCTCTCTCTTGTTGGGCACTGCGCTGCCCAACCACATGCCTCTCTTGCTGGATGCTGCTGGCAAAACCGCCATTTGCCGGAGGCCCATCCCGAATCCTGTATCAGGCCTGTAAATCCACCTGGTTCATGTCCCGAAATGCTTTTATCACGGATTTATTATTGGCCTATTTTTTGGGGTGTCCCGAACCATAATTTCACGAAAATTTCTGATCACTACGGGTACCGCAGGTGTGCACAGCAATGAATCCATGGGTGTCGTGAAATATTGGTCATACCTCTTGACCTGAATACCAATAAGAGTTGTGTCGCCTTGGTAAAAAGGGCCGCCAATAGGCCGTGGCGTTTAGTAGAATGTCGTGGTGTTCTTGGTGTGCATCACGTGTTGACGAGACCTGATGGAGGTGTGGCCCTCAGCACAATTGGACAACGCGTCTGTCCTACCTGCGCAACATGGTGTCGTACACTGCCCGTACGGCCCCTGGCGCAATGCGGTACGCCGCCATGCCGTACAACTGAATGTCCGATGCCAGCTGCAGCACCATTGCCTCCTGTACGGCAGGCAGGCCGTACGGCAGCAGGTCCAGGAAGGCCTTGTCCACAGCGTACAGCGTCACCTCGGTGCCAACGGAAGGTGTGGAGGCGGAGGCGGTGCCCTCACCACCAGCGGCAGAGCTGGCAGGCACCTTGACAGAGACCGTGACCTGGGGCGCCCAAAGGGTACGGGCGATGCCACGTCAGGCCTTGCCGGTGGGAAAGTACCTGGTCCCAGCTTGAACGCGTTGTCCAAGGGTCAGCAAGTCTCCCACAACCTGATGGGAACAGCGCACCTGCGCCTGCTGCCCCGGCTGCACGGCCGGCACCTCCTTGCCGTCCGCGTCCCGCACCGTGGCCAGCGCCCCTCCCTCGCCGCCCGCCACCTGTACGGCAACCTCCAGGTGGTTGTCCTGCCGTACGGTCAGGGCCAGGGTCATGGTGTGCGTGTGCGGCGCCAGCGGGTCGAAAAGCTTGCTGACGGGCACCCCCGGGTCGCGTGCGGGCAGGAAGTCCTGAAGTCGCAGGCGGGGCACGTCCAGCACTGCGGCCAGGGAGCAGCCGCCGCGGCATTCGGGGCCCAGGGGGCCGAAGGAGGCGGACACCAGCGGGCCGGACGGGAGCTGCGGGGAGGGGGCGGCGAAAGGACAGAGGGAGGATGTCTCCTGGGCAACTGATGGGTGCGATGCAGCAGCGGCTTGCAGCAGGGGCAGCCCACAAAGTGACATGTACAAGGAGTAGGCTACCCGCAGCAGCCAGCTCCTGTCCCCCCACCTTGTCCACCACCTTGCTGCGCGTGGCCAGCTGGTTGCCCCACACCAGCAGCAGGCGGGCGCCGGGCCAGGGGTTGGTGAGGGACACGGTCACGGTGTCGCCCAGGGAGTGGGACGGCCTGCAACACGATGGCAAGCAATCGGCCAGCCTCAGGAAGGTGCGGCGCATAGGGCCGCAAACGTTGAGTTGCCCAGTATGACAATTGAAGACTTGAACTCGAAAGCGATTGTGGCCGGAAAAAGGGCGCAGTCCAGGCATGATCTGAAGATACCGAGTGCGAAGTTCGCAGACATCCGCCTGGGGAAGCCACGTGGCAGTGTACGGTACGCGAATCCATGTTCTCCCATCCGACAACACACCTGTCGGCCTTGATGGTGGGCTCCGGGTGGTCATTCCACGGCGCCAGGCCCCACTCCGTCGCGTTACGGCCCACCGTGGCGCTGCTGCAAACCTGCCTGGCCGCACTGCTGCCGTCGCCCAACGGCACGTCCGCACAGCCCCGCAGCTCAAACTGCCCCACGCACGGCAGCGCCAGCTGACACGTGCCGGAGTATCCCGCGCCGGACACTGCCGTACACGTGGCGACGGCGGCACCAACCGCCACGCTGGCACACGTGGCGGCCTCGGAGGTGCTGGGTGACAGGGTGACGGTGACGTCGGTGCCCTCCAGGGGAGTTCCGTTGGGGGAGTTTGGGGTGAGGGCTGCATCCACGGTGAAGGCCACACCAGGGAGGGGCGTGTCGAGCGAGCGCGTAAGCTCCAGACGGTACGGCGCGCGGGCCAGCCTGTGGATGAGAGAAGGGTGCGAATACTGTTGAATATGCCAGTCACAGAATCGCAACTGCTCACAGCTACGGTATACTCAGGTGCCATGTTCTACCTATCATCGTCTCATGCCTTTTGCGTCCTTTACTCACGTCACTTCCGTCGCCTCGACAATCCTCTCCCGCGTGGGTCCGATCCACTCCGCCGTCACGCTGAGCGTGTCGTACTCTGCCGTACGGTTGGCCTCCGGCAGCGCGGCCAGGTCAACGGTTCCGTTGGCGGCGCCGCCTGCGTCCGTGGTGAGCGGCAGCACGCCCGAGGCCAGGGGCGTGGACCACGTGAGCGTTACGTTGGCGCCCGCCACGGAGGCCCCGATGTAGCTGACGGCCAGCACGGACACGGGCACCACGGAGCCGTTGGGAGCCCAGGGCGGCAGCGTGAGCTGCGGGTGGGTGGGTGGGTGGGAGTGCGGAAAGGGACGAAGTGTAGCAGGCATTACCGTAAGGATGTGGCCTTAGCAAAGAAGGCCAGAGCGTTAAGCGGCTTAGCATCGGTATAGACAGGGCATTCAGTGCAGTTCTGCCATGGTTGGGTCATTCAGGAGTCCCCGCGAGCAGACTGGCAAGGCATATGCAGCAAAGGCGCTGACCTTAAGCTCGACGGTAGGGGGCCGCGGGTCCGCCACGGTGAAGCTCACGGTCGCGACCACAGGCCACGTGGCGTAGGGGTCTTCGTCGGCTAGCGTGCGGGCGCGCGAGGCCCCCGCCGACCCATGGGTCATTGCACTGTTGTCGTACAGAATGGGCATGGGGTCTATCGGGTCCATGGGGTCCAAGCTGCTGACTGCGACGTCGGGGTCTCCAGGGGCCACGCCCTGCACTGCCGCCGCCCACATCACCGCTGACGCTGCCGCGGAATGGAGGTCGCGGCGGCGGTGGGCTGCCTGGCCGTCTTCACCACCACCGGCACCGTCGTTGCTGCTGCTCGTCTCCTCGTCCTCCGCAGCAGCCTCAAAGGAGGCGATGTCGGCACCGTCAAAGTTGGTACCACTGCTGTCGCCCGGGTAGCCCTCACTGCTGCCCACCGTTGCAGCGCCAGCTGCCACTGCAGCTGCCGTACGAACACCCCCGCCGTCTGTCATAGATGCCATGTTCATTTCGCTGTCTGGCGTGACGATGTACTCGTCAGCGTGAGCACTGGCAGCGGCGGCGTGAGCAACGCCTGACGAGGCAGCGCCGCCATTGCTGGTTCCAGAGCACGTCGTCACGGCAACGCTCCCTCCCGCGCCCGCCGCGCCCATCGCCATGCGGCGGGCCATGCGCCCGCCAGCCGTACGGGTGGTTCCGGAGTCGGCTGTTGTCACGATCTGGGAGCCGGGATTGGCCAGCTTGGCTGGGTCGATCTTGAGCATGAGGGTGTATGGCTGCAGGCGCACGCTCCGAGGTACGGGGAATTCGGCGTGCAGGGTGCCAGAGGTGCCGTCCACCTGCGGGGTGGGATGGGATGGGATGGGCCGGAGTGAGTCAAGGACACGTTTGCAGTGGGGTGCACCAGTACACCTTGTGATGCACCCTGCGCCCTATGCCCCAACGATGACTGTTGAGGTCCTAACAGAGTCACCATGCTTACAGGCAAGTGCCCATCTTAGCAAAGCGGGCGGTGTTGATTCAAGCGCGAAGGCGGGCACACGTGACATGTCGCACCGGCTGCGCACCGCACCTCTGCGAATGTGCGTGGCGGCGGACCCGCCTTGGGCCCGCTGCCCGGTCCCCCGCTCGCGGGACCGACCCAAGCAAAAGACGACGCCGTAGCAGCACCCATCGCGACACCGGCCATTGCATCCATGCTGCCACGCCCGCCGCTAAACCCCCTGGCGGCCGCTACTGCCTCCGGACCGCCGCCGCCCGCCTGCTCCCAGGGCGGGCTGACCTCCAGCACTGCCCGAGTGCCGGCCGGCAGCAAGCCCAGGGTCAGGTCGGGGAGCACCGCCTGGGCGAAGCCTGGGGGCCGTGGGGGAACACGCAGAATTGAAAGCTCTGTGACGAGGTCCCATCCGCGAACGGCTGGCGCTGTGGACTACGTCAGCAACGCGGTTCTAAGTATTCGCTTGTAGGCCCCAGCACACGTAAGCAGGTGCCCGCCCTCACCTGTGACCTTGAGGCTGTCCCCCTCCACCACCGCCTTGCGGTCCAGCACCAGGGTGGCCTGTGCGGCGGGGGTGGAGGGCTGCTGCAGCCAGCCCGCAGAGGGGAGCAGCGCCACCTGGCCGTCGGGGGAGCGGGCGAACGCAACCAGCGGCCAGGAGGCCTGCAGGGAGGGAACGCACAGGAGACGGCGCAGATACACTGTGTCACTGATTACCCGGTAAGCTGTACCTGAAACCTCCATGCAGCTCACTAAGACCCTGCGACATATCTTGTGCGGCATTGAAAAGGCGTGGCGCGGTAGGGAATCTGGACGTACCTGTGTCGCGGATGCGGTGCGGGAATGGGAAACACAGGATCTGTGACAAGCAGATAAGTAGGAAGGGGACACTCACTGCCTTATGAAGGAGTCTGGGCGTACCTGTGTGTCCTGCTCGCTGAAGGCCACGCTGCACACACCGTCGGGGCCAGTGGTGCAGGAGGCCAGCAGCGTGCGGTTGGTCTTGGGGCCAGAGGAGGAGCCGGAGCCCTGCAGGTGTGCAGGGGAGGCGTGAAGGAAACGGCAGGTGGCGTATGACGGCCGGCAAACGGATGCTGCTGCATGCCCTCCACTATGCCCTTGAGCTGCACAACGGACCAATTACAAGCATGTTGAGATTTATTCATGATGACTGTACACAATCGATTAAGCAACCCACCATGGACCCCATGTAGTACTGCTGTCGTACGCCGTACACAGACACATCGGCGCCCGTCACTGGCCCGCCACCAACCCCGCTGTCCAGCACCCAGGCGGTGGCACCCCCTCCGCCTCCTGAAATCACGTTCAGGGACAGGCTGGTCTTGAGCAGGAGCTGCACCTGGCCGTCGGAGGTGGCCTGTGGGGTATCGGCGCCGGCAAGGCAGCAGGGCGCCTCAGCCACAAGTGCGCATGGCCCCTGCTCAAGAATGGTACGGACTGTCGTGATGTAGGACACACAGCACGCACGTTGCGCAAGCAGATACACAATGTAGGTCGCTTATGGTCGATGAGGTTCGTGGGGCCGCCCCACTGAGACACAGCCCGTGGGTACCGTACGCAGGTGTCTAGTATTGTCCTCCCCCTACGTAGCGGTAGCACAAGGCTGCGTCAGCGTGCGTCTTTCGAAGTGTTGCAATGGACTTATGAGACCCATCAGACCCACCGGTGAGCAGCACATCTGCAGCACGACCACCGTCCTGCCTCCGTTCTCCGGCGTCAGCTTGGGCAGCACCTGGCGCAGCTCGCTCCACCCGGGAGCACCCCGCCCGTAATACACATCCTCTGGGACCTTGACCTGGGCAGCAGGCGCACCGAGCCTCTTTGTGAGGTCGGTGGTGTGGCTGCCCGTAGCCGAGAGCTCCACCAGCAGCCCCACATCCTCGGGTGCGTTGGTGTCCAGGGTCCATGCGGAGGCAGTGCCGTACCCCAAACTACCAACGGGCGAGTGTACGATGTACGGCCAGTGGTTCAGCGTGTCGGCGCCCGCCTCCAGTACGGAGAGGACGTTGGGAGTTGAGGGAGGCACCATGTCCTGCTTGATCAGGCGCATGAAGAACTCGGTGGTGCTGGACTGCGTAGGCAAGAGGGTTTGACACGAAGGGGAACAAACGGGAAAGACTGTACTGATTGTACGCATGAGGCATGGTTGTGCATAGGTCACAGGGGAGGCCAGCGCATGTGCACAAGCAAAGGTGACTACATCTGCCACATCCCACTAGGGTTGCGAGGGTCCCAGTCCAGCTACTAACCCCGGGGGAATGACACTAGCGAACGCAGAGGCCGTACGCCTACCAGGGTTATGTATACGGCCTTTTTGTTCAACACGACGGTGCTACTCTGCAGTGCATTTGCTGCTCACCTGCAGCCCCTGCCCGTATCCGTCCTTGACACTGGCGTTCGCCTGCACCCTGACGCGGTACTTGCGGCCCTCCTGCAGCCCTGGGACCGACAGCCGAATCACACCAAGTCCCTGTAGCGCTGCGGTAAAGGGCAGGGAGGTGCTGCCGTCCGGCTGCTTGATACATTGCGGGGAGCCCTTGGGATCGACCTCGCAGAAGAAGATGTTGGCCGCCAGCTGCTCCGGGGTGCTGTCGGGCGACAGGCCGTGCACCAGCCAGGCATCCAGGCGGCGGTAGCTGCGCATGGCCGACCCACGGGACGGGGGAGGGGATTACGTTGAAAGAAATTGGTGTTGAAGTTCAGGGCGCAAGAGGTGGCAAGTGTGCGTCGGCTGTGCACCAGCTGCAGTCACTAGCTGCACAAGGGGATATCCTTATGGGCAAGGGCACGGCCATGGACACGGACAAAACAGGTGCACGAGTTGTGCGAGCCCACAGCACAATGGCAGTCGTCTCGCGTTGCACGCTTACTCTAGGCCGCCCTCCCTGCCCTGGCGCTGCCACTCGTGGAACCCCAGCCGGAAGGGCCGCAGCCCGCCCAGCTGCGCGTGTTGCTCGGCGCCCAGCGGGCCGGACAGCGCGTGGTAGCGCGAGCCTTGGGGCACCACCAGCGAGTACCTGAAGGTGCGGGTGTGTGGGTTGACGAGCGTGTGGGGGTGTGGTAAGAGTGTCTGTCGTGAGCTTGTGATGGTCGGTAACCCGATTGTTGCTTGTGGGCCTGGCAAGCGGCCCCGATACCGTGGTAGATGGCCCGGGGGGGCGCACCAATGCAGCTGGTTGCAGGTGCAGGCTCTGTAGTGCTAGCGCCGGTTCACGGCACCGAGGTCGGCGGGCAGAGGCAAGGACCAGGCTATAGAGGAGACCACAGCTTGCTTCAGGCAGCTCTGCTGTGGAAAGCGGTTTATGCAAGTTGCGGCGCTCTCCAGCGGCCCGGGACCCCGCACGTGGGGACCCCCCTGCCATGGCCCGGCGGGCGTCACCCCCACCTGGTGTTGGGCTTGAGGGCAGCACGTGGCGCCACCTCCACGCACGTGACGTTGGCGTCGTCAGGGGAGGTGGGGCCAGGCGTGGTACCTCCCGCAGAGCCCTGTAAGTGGCAGGGCGCAACGGCTTCAACTGCGCTTTCAAAGCAACAAAGGACGCACAGCACCGCAAGTGAGCGGCTTGCAAAGGGTCGCCCCTACGTCGCGCCTGCCCACAGCAGAAAGGCAATTTCGCGCTCATAATGAGAGCGTGCTGGGTACATACGGTGCGAGTCATGAACGTGAGGCGTACCGCAGAGAAGGGCTCCCAGCCCCACGCCGGCTCCGTGCACTCGCCCAGGACGTCGACGCCGTGATCGTCGGCCGACCGGAAGCCGCCGCTGCCCGCAAACAGCTGCGCAGGGGTGGGTATACGAGCGTTGTTAGTGTGCTGATAGCATCGCGAGTGAGAGCAGACGCCGTTGTCGAAAGCCTTGCAGATTTAAGTGGTTGCTCTGTGCAGCTCGCCGGAACGGAGTGTGTGCACCGAGCTGGCATCGTGGCACGTGACCCACCTTGAGCGCGACTCCAAGCATCTTGAGGCTGACAGGGCTGCTGAAGTAGAGCTGGATGCGGCCTGTGAGACGGGAACAACGGGACACAATCACAGAATGGACGCGCAAAGCCAGCTTCTTGCACTCTGCTCAGCACACGGAGCGACAGATTCTCGCAGGCCCACGCATTGCAGAGTACCGTGCCGTACTCCACGCGTGGAAGTGAAGACGTACATGGAATCCACCAAGGCCCGTGCGCCCACCGGCCCGCGCCAGCCGCCCACCTATCGCCCCGGCTACGCCTCCTTGATGACCACCCATGCTGCTGCTGAGCCCTGCGCTGCCCACCACTGCACCCCTACCACCCACCGTCCGGGGGCACCTCCGGCAGCAGGTCCGCCGGCGTGCCCACACTGGCGTCCCAGCGGTCGCCCGTCAGGTTGGCTGCCACGTGGCTGGTGACACGCGACAGGTACATGGACAGCGGGGTGGAGGACAGCGGCCGGGAGGCGGGCACGCCGTCCAGCTGCAGCGGGGCGCCTTGGGGCCGTAAGGGGTGTGGAGCACGCAGGGGCGGCGTGAGGCAGACACGTGGGGTGGGTATGCAGCTGAGAGCTATGCGGAGGTGCCTGGCTTCAGGGGTGGACGAGTGAAGCACGGTGTGCGCAGGGTGTGGTGGCTACTAGTGGGTGTATGGCTGGGAGTGTATGACCGTGTCCAGGGGGCTTTGGGGAAGGCAGGCATGGGAGCACGCAGGTGCCTGTGCGCCCCACCGTCATAGGTGATGAGAGCGCTGTTCAACTTGAAGGTGCAGCTGAGGTCGGAGGGCCACTGAACCTCAGGGTCGAAGCGGGCGATGGTGGTGGTCACCCAGCGGAAGCGGCCGGGCATGGGGCAGCTGAGCGTGAAGGGGACCTGGCGTGGCAGGAGCGGCGGCCACACGGCAGAGCATATGGTCCACTGCTTGTGGACTACCGAGGCGTGTGTAAAGGGGAAACTGCTAGGAAGTCTACAATGCTGTAGGATGACGTTTGGGGCCGGAGCGCCATTGACCAGCCATGCCAAGGAACGGAGTCTGGTGCAACCAATCTTGCGATAGTAATTGCATGACATGGCACTACGTGTCGCACAGTTGCCTTAATCTGTAACTGCGCGTGGCGCGGGACCCACCAGCTCAGCCGCCGATCCGCCTGGAAAGTCCGACCCCAAGGCGATGACAGGGCGGGAGAACACAACCTGGGGGCGCAGAAGGTGATCCGGGCGTCAACGTGCCCGCTGCAGCATCAGACGTGCCCTGCACTCGACAGCAGGCACAAACCTCGCCTCCCAGCCATGCGCCCTCCCCAAGGCCCTGCATGGCCACAACACACGCCCAGCTGTCTCCGCTGCAGTCCGGCCCTAATCAACGCTGTATGACACTGCAGCGTACCAAGCCCACAATCCTTGGCTCCTAAATGCAGCGAACCTGACGCGGACGGTGGCACGTTGGCCCTCATGGCCCCATCCCCAGCCCACGGCAGGCTAAACGGAACCACTTCCGTTCCTTTGCCGCTCCGCGGCTCCCCCCAACCCACCGTGATGGCCTGCCAGCCCTGCAGTTGCACGCTGGCCCCAGGCTCCCCCTTGACGATCTCCACGGGTGTGGTCAGCACCACACGCAGGGGAAGCTGCTCCTGCAGGAAGGCCCGCGTGCGGCTGACCGTGCCGCCGCCGCCACCATTGCTGCCGCCTGCATTGCCACCACCACCACCGCCACCGCCACCGCCGCTGCTGCTGCCGCCGCCACTGTGCGCGACGCCGACGGGTCGGCTGCCGGCCGCCTGGCCGCTGCCAAACACCGCCGCCAGAACCACCGTCAGCACCACCGCTGCCGTAGCTGCCATACCTACATGTAATGAAGGTCACAATTGCATAACCTTCGGGCATGAGGTGAAGGGCATTAGGTGGCTCCATCTGGGGCTCGCACGGAATTCTTGACGGAGAAGGGCGCCGCTACTACAAATAGGCACGTGGGTTAGCGGGCTCCATGCAGCTGCAGCCTGAGGAAAACGGTCCAACTGGGTTCGTCCTTCACAGGCACCCACCTGCTATAAGGCGTTGTCTAGGAGTCGTGTTTGCTATCCAGTGCTTGAATGAGCCGCAAGTCGATGCTCCCGCCCTGCCGTCATCGCTATCCTCCTCGTGCTCGTCGGATTCTCGCGGAGCGGAGTAAGTGCCTCCGCTTCTCCTGCGTTTTGTTGAGCTCCAAGGCCAAGAGAACTGCTCCGCGAAGCTCTTCATGCTGCGGAAGGAGCGCGAGGCACATAGCTAAGTTCGTGCTGGCCCTCGGACGGGCCGCAGTACGACAAAGCGGAAGCTGGCTGACCCGCGGGACGGTTGGCGCAGCTGATGTCAAGAGGTGCAATCGCGAAGGTGCGCAATCGCCATCACGACAATCGACACAGCTACCTGCAGTTACCAGTGCCAGGGAGGCTGGTCGCTGCAGGTGCTGCTGCCTGTCATTGAACGCGCATGTGGTCTTCGCGCGCTCGTGTGGAAGTATGCCAGGACACGTGCAATGGGAAACGGACGTCACAGCAAACGTCTTGTTTTGCACCCTGAGATGCATGTCAAAGGTGAGAAGTTGCTGTTGGGGCCACTTCGCCTGACCACTGTAACGCAATCGACATCGGCCGGTTACGTGGTGTGGAGGTACGGTAGTGTGGAACGCAGGATGGGGAGACGCAGCATTGCCAGAGAGCGCTGCAGAGGAGCTGACAGTCGTTGCCAATTACCCCTTATCGTTGGCGGTACACAGGCAGCTTGCACCGCAAGGCCAAAGGGCTGCCTGATTGCAGCTCAACCCCGTCCTTGCCCTACAGCCTAGACCCCAGGCAGTGTGCAGACAAGGCAGCATGCCATGCGGCGCCAAACTCCCATTCCTGCCCCTACCTTGGGCCAACTTCGTGTCAAGCATGTGGCGTGCTTGCAGATCTCAGACTCAGGTGCAGAACTCACGCTGTTGCCCAGCGAGGGTCTGGCGCGGTCGCCGTACCAACGAACTGGTAGCTGCGAACCTGTTGGCCCCGCGAAGCGGGCGCTTCCGGGTCACTGCTCCGTAAATCCACTTCTATTTAGAAGCACTAGCTACTTGCACCAGGTTGTTCACAGTCGGTGCCCGATTTGCAGGCCCTCCCTCGCAGCGTGGGTTTCGCGCGAAAAGGAGTGCATTCAGCCCCACAGGTAGGAAACGTGACAACAGCAGGTGTATTGAAGCATTCGAAATGACCTCGCCGGTCGCAAAGGCAAATACTGGTATGCCATGCGCACTGTCGCTAGGCAACAGTTCAACATAAAGACGGCCTGTAACCGGCGTCAATCTATGGAACAAACCTAACACTCTAAAAGTTCATGCCGTGGGGCGTTTTGTTGCTAAACCCCGGGGATGAGGACGCCGTGGGATGGAAGCTGGTGCCTCGGCCGATTGCAGCAGGGAGCTCCCCTGACTTTCCAATCTCTCGCAGATGCGGCCAGGCGGGGCCAGGAGCCCAGCCGCATGCATGCAGACTTGTGGAACAGCGCATGCCCAGCCCTGCGCACGTGCACGCTTCACAGGCGTAGGACGCGCCAAGTCGACGGTTCTACGCACGGGAGCTCCCCTGGTGCAAGGTGCATCCCTTGCGGTCTCCGATTATGCTGTCCTGACCGGCAGAAGTTGCCACGGCCCCTTCACCGTGCACTGTGTTGCGCAAAGGGGAAAGGTGCGGGTGGCACAAGCTCATGATAGGCTGTCTCGAACTTACACGCTAACGGGTGGCAAGGAGGCTCCCCTGGTTACAGCGTGCAAATCCCTGGTCCCTGGCCCTGCGCACCTTGACGAAAAGTGGCACGGCAAACTTGATACAGTACTCACACCGCTATAGATACAGTGCTACGCATGGCAATCAACCTTCGAAGGCTTGAGCGCGCATGCCAAGAGACACGCATGCTGGCGCGCCACGTCGCTGTTTTAGCTACCCTACCTCTTGTAATCCAGTAGGCAACCCCTGCGATACGTCTTCTTATCACCGTCATGGCAACTGCTGCTGAGCGGCAAGAGCGCGTTCGGGCACGAGTCCGTGAAGCGTTCGTGCTTTTCGAGCATAAAGAGGGCAGTCGGCTAGTGGACTTCAAGGACGTTAAAGATGTTGTCAGGGCATGTGGAGTCAACCCAACAGCGGTTCAGCTGAACCTAATCATCGACCAACTGGCCGCATTGAACGCCGAGTCCGACGCGGCGAGCGGCCTGGTTAACATGGAGAACTTTGAACTGGTAGTCACCAACTTCCTCATACAGCAGGAGGCCAGCCTGTTCAGGTGAGCACCCCAAGTTGGCACGGGGTCACAGGCACCGGGTCGTGCACGCGTGGTGAACCGGCGCAAATGGCCTGCATTCGGGCTCCCCGCGTAGGGGTACATCTGCACCGAGACCGTTGTACCTGTCCTGAGGCTAGCCCACCCAAGCAACACACACGGAGGTCCCTCCCCAACGCGTTGCATCCCACCAGAAGCCATCGGCACGGCAGCAGTCGATCCGGACAGAACGGCAGGCGCTTAAAACGCAACCCATCTAGCCAACTGATAAGCCCCTTGTACTTACTGTGAGCACACTGTCCCGTTCTGATGCCCCTACACCGTTTCGCAAGTCGACACGCTTGACAGGCGTGTCAAGCAACACATGCCGTGCACAACACCATTCCCTCTTGCCTTGCCTCTCCCCCAAAGAACCCCTAAGAGGACTTCAACACGCTGCCCTCAGGCCCACCTTCCAGTCGCGACTACAGTGGCCTCATTCCTTTGGCCTGAACACCATGCGCGAATGGTCCCTCCCCACATGTACCCTGCTGTTACCCTAGGGATGACTACCACACGCTGCTGCGGGCCTTCCGCGCATTCGACCCCGAGGGAAAGGGGTACATTGAGGTGGAGGTGAGCACGGGGTACAGAGTCTGGGGCCATGTGGACAGCAGAAGCGGAGGCCCCATTATACCTCGCCGCGTGCGACAGGTCGTAGCGCAGCTAGGGTGTCAGGAACACGCACCTGGAGCCTCAGGCCACAGCCGTTTCCCTTATGCAATCACGTGCGACCCTGCGGCTCTTGAACCTGCCAGTGCCTTGGCGTGTTATGCAATAGTCAGCGGCCAGCTGGGCAGTTCCCAGTCGCCCCCACGTGCGCACAGCCACTCCCACGCATTGGCTTCTCCCCCCTCTCTGGGCCATACGCTCCAGCCCACTGGATACCGTAGCACAAATCCTACCAGTCCTCCAATACCGCCCGCTGCTCTGCCCTCGCGTCGCCCCTGCCCGGCCTCGTGCTCCCGGCTGCACCAGACGCTGCGCGGGCTGCTGTCCAGCCGCGGGGAGCTGATGAGCGACGACGAGATCAACAAGATGATGGCGCTGGCGGCGGACGAGGGCGGCAAGGTGTGGTACGAGGACTACGCGCAGCGGTTAGCCAACGACGGCAGGCCCATTTGAGCAGGGGCCGTGGGGGCAGGCCTGGCAATGCTCAGCGGTTAGCCAACGATGGCAGGCCCATTTGAGCCGAAGGCGTGCGGGCAGGCCTGGCAATGCGCGGCAGTTAGCCAACGGCAGGGCGGTTTAAGCTGCCAGGATGTTGGGCCTGGCACAGCGACGCGTTGCGGTCAACGAAGCCAACGCCAGCGCGGCAACTTGACACTTTTGCAGCGGGGCTTGCATCGCGACACGTTGTGTTGAGGCACGGCGGCAGCGCTGTATGAACCGGGGCGTGGGGCCAGGCGTGACGATGCGCGGGCCTAACCCTGCGAGGTGGGCCAGCTTGGAATGGTGTGGCTACGCGCAGTGGTTGGCCAGTGGCAGGAGGGCAACAAGGGGGTGGCGGTCAAGGGGGATGGGTGCACGGTACCTGTGTGAAAGCGGGCGGGAAGTGCCGTCAATGGTGTCGCGGCCGAGGCCAGGAGGGTGGATGCCAGGCGGCTGGAGTCGGCATGCGTGGGTTAACTACTCAGCGGTTTCGGTCGTGGAGCAGTTGGGGTCGGGAACACGATCCGGCGCGCTGTGCACTTGGATACCAGCTGGGATTAGCCATGTCCTGCGAGGAGGTGTATTAGGGCTTGAGCATCGAGCCTGCAGGGCGGAAAAAGGATGCACCATACTGTGTTCAAGTTGCCTAGTGTGAAGCTGGGAAAGCCCCAGCTGCTGTCTGGGAATGTGGTATACTACGTGCGTGTGCCAGCACCGTTCGGCAGCCCTGAGGTGTGTGCGTCCTAGCACGCCTCATGGCGGCGCAACGAGCTAGTGCAGTACGTCGGCCCGCTTCAGCATCGCAGCACGGAGTGCTTGGGCGCGGCGCA
This sequence comes from Chlamydomonas sp. KOR1, assembly GCA_036984285.1. NCBI lineage: Eukaryota > Viridiplantae > Chlorophyta > Chlorophyceae > Chlamydomonadales > Chlamydomonadaceae > Chlamydomonas > Chlamydomonas sp. KOR1. The sequence goes on along the minus strand of BQMZ01000404.1, from coordinate 326,756 downwards.
GGCCCTGCGTCCATAATTGTAGAGCAACATAGGCTGTTGCGTGTTGCCTACCTCCAGTTCCATGGATTCTGGGAAGGATATGTGCACAAGTGTCCTACTACACCGTACCAGTTTCCACAGGTTTGCAGCTCTCTTGCATTCACGGCAGCAGGCTCCTTATGTATGCATGGTTTTACAGTTTTGGTCCCCTTCCAGAGCCCAGCCCCATCCCGCTCGAAACACCGAGCAGGTCCCGGCCATTAGGGACACGGGGTTTCCCACCCTCTCGCTGTGCAAAAAGGAGCGACAAGCTCCAGAAGGTACAGGCCACGACGCGCGGTCCTCAAGTTCACCCTACCACAGCCTGGTCCCGTCCCCACATAGCTTCTCCACCAAGACGCACCCACAGAGCACACGCAGCACCCCTGTCGTGGTTCCCAACCACCCTTCTGCCCAGGAGGAACTGGATACGAGGCAGCTGTACGGAAAAATTAGCCAGTATCGGCCCCCCGGTTGCTGCTTTCGCTCCTCCCCCATCGAAACCCCAAGCACGAGCACAGGCGACACGTGCCCTATAACCGCCCCCCGCACAGAAGCACCCCTCCACACCAGGCAGGCCGACAAGACAGGGTAGGCGCAGTACGTGTACTAGTTCCGGGGCATTATCCGCCCTTGCATTAGTTAGTGTTCAGGCCGGCCAGGTGCAAAGGAGGCCGCCGTCCACCACCCGAAGCCAGGGGTGGGCCGGGCCGACCTCATCCCACCCTGTGCGTGGCAAACCTAGGCTTGCAAATGCCCGCAGGTGCACCCACATGCATGCAACTGCCCGGCGTGAGGCTTGCGACACCAGGGATTGCCACAGGGGAACCGCTGCACTGCCCCTCAGCTCCCGGATGCGTGCGTGAATGAATTGCCTTCCCACCTCCATGGCCTCCAGGGCCGCCAGGGCCACCACCTCCCACACTCACTGCTGCACCCCCGAAGGCGCACCAGCCAGCCACACATGCTCCCTCCGTATGCCCTCCCCTGCTGGCCACCCATCCTGCACGCTCCCCACCACTGCTCGAGCCACCGGGCAGTCCCAGAAATGGTGCTGCCTGGGTTGCTGGCCCCAGTCCGCTGGCCCGCCGAAACCCCCACACCCGCACACCTCTGGCGCATGCCCCCTAATGTGCGAGTTACCAAGCAAGGGGACGCCGTCAACCGTTAGCCCTCATTACCCACACCGGCAAGCACGTGGCGTGGCTGGAGACCTGTAAGTTGTATGTACGGTAGCTGCCACCTTTGTGCGTTCTTGCCATCAGAAGGCTTCTGCTTGCCATCACTGTCCAAGAAGCCGGGCAGTGGATTTGTCACAGCAGTCAACAGGAGAGAGAATCCCTTTACATCAACTCGTGTATAGACCGAATGATTTGCCCAGACACGGGTACAACCTGGGGCCAGGGCCTGGCAGCCTGGCTACGGAACCCTGCGGAACCCCTGGCCTCTACAATAGCCAAACCTCGCACACTGTCACTACAATAGCAAACCCTGGCCGGCTGGTTCCCGAGGCAATTACTCCCATTATAAGGCAGAGCGGTCAGAAAACAAGGAAGAAAAGGACAAGGTCTACGGGACTTAGACCTACACACGTACCACACAAAGTAGGCAGCATACAAGAACACACCGTGCAACACTTGCCCTACTCCCACCTGTACGCACATGGATGGCTTTCGGGGTAGTAAAAAACGAGGGACATCTTCGACAATTCCACAAGACATGAACACCATATACCCACAATACAGGCACGTGCTCCGACATGTGGCCGGGCGCGCCCTGAACTGCCCCATCAAGTACGCCCCTGGAGCGTGTATCACCCGCTCAATGGCATGCCCGCTGCCTACCCGATATCATACACACAACCCGTCGTCACCACCCCATGTGGTGGTCGGATATCTTGGCGCCAATAGCACGCCGCAGCGCTACGCCCCTGTAAACAGCGCCTTGCAAAGCCAGTCGGCCCCCTGGTCAGTCCCCAGCAACGGAGACGAGGGCAAACATCACAACCCCAGACTGCTACACATCAACACCAGTGTCACTCCAACCTAATACCAGGCCACTAGAAAAGCATAGAAACAGAACCAGCTCCGACTGCTATGGCCAATCGCAGTCGCATACCGCGCGCACCCCCCTGAACCCTCGCCAGTTGCACCCTTCACTCCCGCAGTCGCCGGGCGCGACTGCTCAGACAGGACAGGCGGTGTGGCCGCCAGCCGTGCAACCGCCATCACCTCGCCGCTGCGTCCCGCAAACGTGGACGTGTGTTCCAGGCCTCACGGCTGGCGCGGCAGGATCTGACCCTTGGCCTGCATACCACCGATGAACTGAGGGCAAGGGGCACACGCGGCATCGGGTAGAAGGGGTAGGTCGGGTCATGTGGAAACGGGATGTAAATCAAAGTAAAGGGGTACGACTGAGGCCAGTTGGCAGAGCTCTGGCGATGTGTTTGCCACAGCTGTGGCACAGCAAGCTGCCCTGGACAAGAGCGTGCAAAGAGGGTCCGGTTTGACGGTGGTGTTGAGGGCCCTTGGCCGGCGGGTAGCCTTTGCGCTCACAGATAACAGCCTCGCGGCCCTCAACAGGAGTGCAAAACATATCACCCCGCAGCCAATGCACTCCCATCCCCCATTTGCCCTGGGCACGCCTTCCCGCTTGCCGCGCCACACCTCCCAGCCCCAAGGATGCATGCGGTGCTTGCGCAAAGATGGCCACGCCTTCCCGTTGTGCCGGCAAGTCCTGTACAAGAACCTGCACCTTGCTTTTCCCCCGCCCGCCAGCCCTCACCGGCAGGCTGTTGTTTGTGTAGGTGTTGACGGTGCGGGTGAAGTACTCAACGGCCGTGTCGGCGTTGATTTGCTGCACGGGCCGGGTGGAGCGGCTGTTGCCCTCCTGCTGCGCCGTCCGCAGCCATTCAAGGGAGGTCGCCAGGGCCTGGACGCAACACCCATATGGCGAAAAGGAATGAGCAGGCGTCACACTGGTAGCACATGGAGTGTGGAGGCGGGGGGCGCTTGGACGGACAACATAGGGGTCGAGAGGCCTGGCCTGGCCTGGCGAGGCCAAGCTCCATACACCGTTGCCGCGGCAGCACGCCTTGGCCAGCTCGCCCTCTCTCCGTCTTCTGCCCTCGCCGCCATCCCACTTGTTGTACGCGCACCTAACAACCAGCAGCCCCCGCCCTCACCTGCTCCAGTTGCGCGCTGTGGTTGCCCCACGTGGCTGGGTCCGACAGGGCGGCCGTGTTGGTGCGGTTCATGATCAGGTCCAGCCTGGGGACCGGCGCGCATGGGCAGAATACATTAGCCAAGGAAAGCCGAATGAGGGTGGAGGTTCCCTAACCCGCCTGACCACAACCCCCGCGCTCACTTGGTGGCCAGCTCCTGCATTGCCACCGCGTACGTGCGGACGGCCCTACAGTACTGTGCGTGGCGCTGGGCGCACTCAATCGTTATGGGCCTTTGCTCTCGCGAAGGGTGCCTGGCACCTTGCCGACCTACCGCAAACATCCCGCTCCCAGCCCCGCCCCGCCCCGCCCTTCGACACCAACACGTTTCCGTTCAGAACCAAGCAGTACAACGAGGGTTCACAACACGCTGCCTACTCACTTAGTGGCCAGCTCCTGCATGGCCACCTCGTACTTTCGGATGGCCCTCCCCTGCGTGGCGCTGGGCGCGTAGGCGCCCGCCGCGAACAGCGCCGCGCTGAGCAGCGCCGTGAGGATGAGCGTGAACAGCCAGCCCATGAAGAACTGCAGCGCCAGCAGCCAGTGGATGCCCGCGGAGCCCTCCATCAGGCCCATGCCCGCGATGGCGCCAACCTGAGGGCCGGCAGGGGGCACACCGGTAATGTTACAGTTACAGTTACAGACCCCAAGGAGGGGCACGTCACGAGAGCCAGGGGGCCATAAGGACGAGCAATGGATGGGGCCATGTGCAGGGTCCATGTGATTGTGGTCTGCATCACGCCCATGCCCGCGATGGCGCCAACCTGAGGGCCGGCAGGGTGCACACCGGCAATGGATGGGGCCACGTGCAGGGGCTGCGGGTACCGGGTAGTTCGCCTTATGTTCCCTGTCTGAAAGCCTCCAGGCTCAAGTGTAAAGCGGCCGACGGGGCTCATAGATAGTACCAGCTACCGTACCACACGCACAGGGCGACCACGCATCGCCACACGCACCTGGCAGTGCGTGGTGGACACGGGCAGGCCGTAGGTGGACGCCACGGCCACCACCAGCGCCGTGGACAGCTCGATGCAGAAGCCACGCGAGGGCGTGATGACCGACAGCCGCACGCCGCAGGCGCGCATGATGTTGTAGCCGTACCTGCCGTACAGTACGACACGGGACATGCAGTACATTGATACCTTCATGGCAAGACACGTGCCAGAATCGTTGACAAGCTGGTTACGATGTCATTACAGAAGAGACGGTGTGTTATCTCTGCAGCATGTAGTACCGTGCCGTGCAAAGTGAAGATGCGCTACAGTGCGATGGTTCACTCACGTGCCGAGGCCGATGACGATGCCCGCCCCTCCAAGCACCAGGATCCAGATCGGAACGCCGACGTAATAGTCCACCTGTAGGAGACAGGTGCAGCACAGTGCAACGGCACGTTGGGCTTGCGCAACTGGCAGCAGGCTTCAGGCTGTGCATATGCAAATTGGAATAGGGGTCCATTTGTGGGGGATCAGGGTTGCGGCGGACGTGGGCAACCGGTAGCTGATGCTTCTGACAATCGAGTGAAGAGCTAGCAAGGGGCCTCGCCGCGCTGGGAGCAAGCTTCATCCAGCTGCAGAGGCAACGATTGCGCCGCGGGCACTACCAGCCCGCAGACAGGCACTGGCCCGGGGCTCGGGTGTCCACGAGCTAGGGAGTTGCGATGCCCAGCCGGCCTGATCAGCAGGAAGCATACCTTTATAAAATCCATGTCGCTACGTCCATCGACTCGTTCCACAGGCCCCATGCCTTGGTTCCGGCCTTATCATGGGGCCTCGCCCATCGCCCCCGGTGCCCCGTCCCGCGTTGCTCCCGCTGTCTTGCTCTCCCTGCCCGCTTTCATCCCAGGCGCTCTTACCCTCTGGTAGCGATAGATGTACCAGATGGCTGTGAAGGGCCCAATTGCGTTGGCCACGTCGTTGGCGCCGTGGGAGAAGGAGTCGCAGATGGCGGTGATGACCTGGGGGCACACGGGCAGCGCCAGGAGGCAGCGCAACAGGTGGGTTGACTGTCAGGCGGCATAGGGAGGGGAGCACCCGAATGGCGATGACCCCAGGGGTTGCACAGTGGGCACAGGAGCACAGTAAGCGTGGTGCACCAACCCACCACCAGATGTCCCACCACATAAGTCGACAAACAAAGCTAAGTGTTGGTGTTGGTCAACACGTTAATTGTGCCGCTGCAGGTGCACAAGCGCCAAACTTCAAGTCCTTGGTGATGCCTGCGCGGCCGCGTCAGTCGCGGCTGCCACACGCTCATGCTCCGGCTTGTCCCTCCCAGCTGCGAACCCTCTGCGCCCCTTACCTGCAGGTACTTGAACGTGTGTTCCTGGACCGCCACGAGCCCACACCCAATAACCCACGCCCCGCCCGCAACCCCACCTGCAGGTACTTGAAGGTGTGCTCTGTGGAGGGGTCGAACACCTCGGCCTGCGCGTGAAGGCGCTGCGCCACAGGGTCCTCCAAGATGGCGGCGTGCACGTCCACGTTGGTGCCGTGCAGCACGATGGCCTGCACGGTGTGCAGAGAGGGGCGGGCAGGCACGTGTATTAGGCAGGTAGCGTCAGATGGCGGCATGCACGTCCACGTTGGTGCCGTGCAGCACGATGGCCTGCACAGTGTGCAGTGAGGGGCGGGCAGGCACGTGTATAGGCCAAGCCGGCAGGGTCAGACGGCGGCGTGCACGTCCACCCGTGCAGCACGATGCCCTGCGCATGCAGGAGTGTGGATTGCTGCTGTGGAGGCTTGTTGCCTACGGTAGTTTAGGCGGCGTGGCGCGTCGGCTCCCTGCACGTACACGTTGGCAATGCTTTCCAAGCGCAGATTACGCCCGCAGCCCGCCCTGTATGCATACCACCACCAGTACACCCTGCCCCTCCCCAGCCTCCCCACCTTGAGCTGGTCAAACGTCTTCTGCCAGTGCACGTTGCCCCCCTCGCCGCCCCCGCCGCCGCTGTGCACGGAGCCGGTCCGCTGCCCCTCATCCTCCTCGTCGTACGCGCCCACCTCCCCGTCCGCCTCCGCGCCCGGCTCCCCGCCGCCAGCCGTCCCGGCGCCGCTGGCCCGCGGCGGGTCCCCTCCCTGGCGCCCGGGCTCATCTCGCCACTCACGCCCTTGGAGTACCCATGCGAGCCGGCCCCCATGTGGCCTCCGCCGCCCTCGTAGCTCTCGGCAACCGGCCCAGCGCCACCGCCCCCTGGCCTGCTGCTTACGGCGTTGTGCCGCGCAAACATGAGGGCCGGATCAGAGGCGTTCAGTGCCGTGCCTGCAGCAGGTCCTGTGGCGGCATTGCCAGCGCCGTGACCCCAAGCGCCGGCGACGGCTGTCCCGGGCATCAGCTGCCCGCGGGAGAGGGCGTGCGGCTGGGCACCGAAGCGCAGCTGTTGCTGCTGCTGTTGCTGCTGCTGGAGCTGAAGCATCTGCAGCTGCTGCAGCTGGAGCTGCTGCCACTGCATCAGCTGCGCCTGAGCCTGCAGGTTACCGGCGGCCGCAGCAAGGGGCAACGCGTTTGCCCCTTGCGTCTGGATCCCAGGCAAGTGTGTCAGTTGCGGCAGTTGCGGCAGCAACTGTTGCTGCTGCTGCTGCAATTGCATCTGCGCCGAAGGCCACACCCCCGTCTGGCCGCCCCAGGCTGCCTGCTGCTGCACCGCTGGCCACATCGGCCCTGGTCCCTGCACCTGCGGCGCAAGGGGGAGCTGCTGGCCATGCAGCCCCAGCGCGTGCCCCTGCGGCTGCCACGCATGCAGCTGCAGCTGCTGCTGCATGAGTTGTTGCTGCATCAGCTGTTGCTGTTGCTGCAGTAATGCCTGCTGCGGGCCCGTGGTCGCAGCTTGGGGCCCCTGGCCGAAGCTGGCCCCAGCCGCCTCCCCCGTGGCCGGCCTTTCGGTCGGCCCTCCCGCTCCCCCTGCGTCCTGTGGTGCTTGCCCTTGGTGCTGCTGCTGCTGCTGCTGCTGGACGCCCTGCACACCACGGCCTACTCTGCCCTGCGCCTCCTCCTCCCCCAGCCCCGTCTGCTCCCTTTGGCCAGCGCTGCTCGCCGCCCCAGTGGACCTCCCATACCCCCGGCTTTCCACTCCCGCGCCTGCATCTCGCCCCGCCACGCCTTCCTCCTGCGCGCCTGCCCCCTCCCCAGCCACCGGATCCAGCTCAGCCACTGCGGACAGCAGCGGCTCCCCGCTCCGCCCTGAAGACCCAGCACCCGCGCTGCGCTGCTGCTCCAACCGCGGCTGCTGCTGCTGCTGCATGCCTGCCGCTTGCAGCTCCTGAGAGGGCCGCAGTGAAGCAGCAGACGTGTGGGAATTTTGCTGCTGCTGTTGCTGCTGCACCTGCGTTATCCTGCCCGGGTGCTCGGCAAATGAGCTGTTGAAGGCGAGCGGCCCCGAGCCGCCCAAAGCCCTCGGCCCGCCGCTGCCGCTGCTGTTCCCAAGCATCCCGCTGCCGCTTCCCCCGCCCGCGCCGCCCAGGGTGCTGTGGGACACGCCCTGGTTGGAAAGGCGGACCGGGCCGCCGTTGGCGTTTGCGTTGGCGGGCTGTGCGCCTGCAGCCGCCGCATGGCCGATGCTGTGCGCGGCAACGCTGTGGCTGTGGCGGCCTTGCGAGTTGATGCCGCTGCCGCCCATGTTGCTGCTGCCCATGTTGAGCTGCGACTTGCTGTTGCCGCCCATCATGCGCCGTGCCTCTGCCACGTGCGCCTCCAGCTCCGCCAGCTGCTGGGAGTTCCTGCAGGCGTCGGTGATGTGCGAGCAGATCAGCTGGCAAGCACGCGGTGGCCTTACTGGCGGTGAGCACGTGTCAGGGACGAGGTGGCGTGCTAAGCACAGGGTGCCAGCTTGTCCGCACGAAAGGACGGCATACGCAGCATAAAGCGGCTTGCGGCAGACCGTACTTCAACGCCGTTGCCCTACGCTTTGGTGCACGGCGATGACACGCAAGCACACTGTCCCCACCAGGTGAGCGGCACCAACGATCACATGTGCCGACTTAAGAGTGCCACAATCTGCCTTCAACCGCTTGCCTGTACCTGTCTCAGTCTCATTGTACTTGCATCCCAACACCGCATTCGCTGCAACGTCCCCACCCGCCTTAGCCATGCACTATAAATGTAACCGCACCCGCTTGACACACACCTGAGGTTGGTCTCCTCATACACGTATTTCTTGACGAGGGGCATTGCGACCACCACCGTCAGCACCGTGCACCCGCCGGCCACGATGGCCGACACCCACGCACACTTGGCACTGGTCCAGCCCAGGCGCTCGTTCCCGCCCTGCATGGGGCGTTGGCGGTTGGCCGTTAGCAGTTAGCAACAGGATCGGCCGTTGCGGCGCACAACACCCTCGCTCCCGGCCTTGCGTGTGGAGCGCTGGGAAGCTTTGAATGAGGGCGCACAGGTGTGCCCAAGTGTAGAGAAACATCGGTGCAAACGGTGCTCAGAACAGTACAGCCCTTCCACGAAGACAGCGGGCTGCAGGCCCGTCGGTTGATCACCTTGTACAACACGAAGTACACGTTGATGAAGACGGTGAACAGGACGATCACAGGCAGGAACTGCGGACACCAACGGGGCAGGGGGGAACCGCGGAGGACGAAAGGCGGGGAGGTGGTAAGCGGTAAAGACGCATGGAGAAGGACGAAGTCTGAACTCTATCAGGTCTATGACACAGCAAAGTAGGTGGGGGAAACAAACTACTAGTGCAGAGGATGTATGATGGGGAGGCCGGTCATATAACCGTGCGCAGGTGCCTGGAGGAGCCTGTACGCTGTGGACCGATCGCCATAACGGCTATGTGCCTGGGACGGCATGGGAATCGAGCTGGAACACAGAGGGGCTTGGCTGAGTTGAAGGGTCCCGCCTGCCGACCATGGTGAAGCGCTCTCGCCACCTCACAGCTCACCAGTCACCACCAGTCACAACCACTCACGGTCCCGTGCCAACACCCGCTCCCCCGCCTCACTCCCTGCTTACCCAGAACGCCAGCTGCAGGCTGTTCTCGCGGCGCAGGATGGCTGTGCGCACCAGCAGGAACAGCAGCGAGGCGGCCAGTCCCGACAGCAGCGGGCTGGTGAGCCAGGACACCACGACGGGCACTGCGGGGCAGGGTGCCGTAATTGCATTAAAAGATGCCCACAACACCTGTGTAATGTAGGCTGTTGATGAGGAGCGCAAGCTACTAAGCATGTCTGCAGGCACCGCAATTGTTTCACTAGAGGCCGCCGTAGCCGACGCAGCGTGAGACGGAATCCCGGATGTACGTCAATTGTCATGCAACGCCTGCAACGGCAAAGCTCGATAGCACGAAAAGGGATACTGTGGGACTGCGCTGGCAGGATCATGCGCATGCTGCTGCCTGCCCCAGCGCGTTGCCCGGCACATGCTGCCCCAATCCGCAAGCCCCGCTCACCCATGCCGCTGGTGTACGGGAAGGCGGACTGCGGCTCCAGCCACACCACCGCCGACGGCCCGCCGTACACGAGCGCAAAGCCCATCACCGCGCCCACTGCGGGCCAGCAAGAGGAAAAGTATGGGACAGTGGCATGGCATGCGCGCACGCCAGCCTGTCGGGAGCTGCCGACCATGCGGCATGGCACACACAAAGCAGCCTGCGTGCCGAGCACGCACGTGTGCAAGATAGCGGTAGGCGTCGCGCGAACAAGGCGAGCTGCTTGACCTGCGAGCCCGTGAAGGGCCCCAGAACAAGCCTAGCTCCCACAGGCTCGCCGAGGTGCGGTGTACCCAAGCCCTCCACATGCGCCCCCTTGGCCCCCAAACGCCTGCACACGCACCTACGCAATGCAGCAGGATGCGGCGCAGGGGGGTGCAACGCGTGTACCCAAGCACATAGAGGACTAGACGACGCACTGAACGTGTGCATGGTAGACGGTGGGCATGCACGTGTGGAATGTGTATGTTACCACCAGCCTCGCCACTGCATCCGTACGCACCAATGGAGTGCGTGGTGGACACGGGCAGCTCCAGGTAGGTGGCCAGCAGCAGCCACGTGCCGCTGGACACCAGCGCGCACAGCATGCCGAACATGTACAGCTCAGGCTCGTCATCGAACGTCAGCAGGCGCGCAATGCCGCCCGCCACCGTACGCGTCACCTGCCGTACGGTGTGACGAGCCGGTGGCAAGGCTTAGAGACAGGGGCGGAGTACTGTGGGGTGTCAGTATACTGAAGGATGAGCAGATGCGTGCACAGATGCTTGCACTGGGTGTACTCTTGGTTAGGGTGTTCAGTAATCCGCAGTGCACCCCGAAAGGTGTGAGTATCGGGGCGGCATCGGATAAGTGCAAGCGAGGGAGGCATATGGTAAGTCGCCTCAAGCAATGTGGATAAGAGCCATACCTAAACTCCCTCTGCCGCCCACAGGAAGCTTGTGCACGCACGCGCATCTCACAGAGCCCAGCCTACGGCCACTGGCCCTACTTACACTACTCGACCGAACAGTCTACGCCACTGTCGCTATGCGGAGCTTCAGCGCCGGTCAGCTTGGTACATGCTCTGGGAGCTGGAGAAGAAGGCGGACCGCGCCTTACCGTACGAATACTACTATCTCCTACTCGCGCGACTTGTACTTTTTTCCCCAGGCCAGTCACAGGGAGCTAGCAGCATGTCCCAGGCAGTTAGCTGCCCGCCCACCTGCTCCCCAAGTAGCACGCTGCCGCTGAACTCGCACACGGTGGCAATCAGCAGCGCCTGCTTCATGGTAAGCGTGCGGGCAGCCACAGAACTGCCAAAAGCATTTGCGACGTCATTTGCGCCTGCAAGGGGCGGTGGGTAGCGGAGGGATGCGTTGGGGGAGCGGAAGGCCGAAAATGCTGGTGAGGGATGTACCTGATTTGGGTCGGCGACAGCGGCCGACGGATTATTCGTATACGGCAATGTGGTGGCTGTGGTGCAACGACTGGGCGACGAGACGGCATCAAGTACGCGGCAGCGGGCGCAGCTATGTGCGGGGAACAGTGCTGGCCAGTGGGGAAGCTGTTGGTGGTGGAGCGGAGGCAACAGGTGCCGGAGCGGGCGTGGCGGTGTCCAGAGGAAGCGGCGGACCGCAAAACGTTGCCGTTCGGTGCATACGACCCCTCTGCCCGGCGCTCTGGGCACAGCACCTCCACAACGCACCGATGCCATAAGACTGCGAGCATATGGCAACGGGGAAACGTGTCATGGGCCAGGGTAGCGGGCAACATACGTGCGCACTGGCCTTCAGCGCTGCGCCCATGGTGCTGCCCCTCAAGGCGCCACCGACACCGCAGCAATGTCGGAAATGCAGTTTTGACCTTCGCCCCTGACATGCGCACCGTAAAAAATGCTGCCAGGCATCCGCAGACGACGATCCAAGTGTAGTCGGACCATACAGCCATGGTGGCACAGCGCAGGTCTCCCTCGTATCGCGGCGCCCCAGGGCTCCGCCGGTACCGTTGCCTTGCCCACAAACACTGTCACATTAATGGATGTCAAGGAGTGGTAAACGGTGGCGCCTCACTGCCTTCGGGCTGCCAAAGGCCTGCCTAACATCGTTTTAGCGTGACCTTTGGCAGTTCAGCCAGGTATGGTTTGACCGCTTTCATTCTATGTGTAGCATGTGACGGCACCGTAAGGGCTGTGCTGGCCTTCACTCGTATAGAATAACAGGCGCAGATACTCTGCCTCGGACGCGCCCTTTGCGGCTCTGTCATAGAAGCAGGTAACAGGCAGGGCACTAAATTTGCATGATCACATAGTGTACAATGGCGCATAGATGGGCGTGAGAACATACAAAATGCAGGTTGCAGGGGAGCCCTCCGATGCAGGCCGTAAGAGAGACAACTGCAACATCTGTAAGTGCGCCAGAAGCAAGTGTAATTGCATGATATTGCTGTGCTTTCCATAAGCAAGAACGGGACATCCCGTATAGGCATATCTGAACACCCGCCTGTTGCAGCTCTTCTGCGTTTTGATGACACTCCCCTGTCAGTTTGAGTTACAGCCAAACGCATTGCTTGCTCAAGGCTATGTCTTACTTGTAACAGGCTCATGAAGACAATGACAGGCGAACGGCAATTGCCGCGCAACACCGCTCCGAGCGTGGGCAACAAGAACCTGCAGACTTTCAGCAGCTGATGATCATCTTCATTTAGAGGAAGCAATATGGATGTCGTTGGGTTGGCGCTGGCGGTGGGCAGCTTCGGGCTGTTCTTTGGCGTGGGATGGTGGTTCTTGAACCGGAGCTTGTACAACCACCTTGAGGAGCGGGACCCAAAGGTGCAGGTGAGGACGTTTGCGTTACATCTCATGAGTTCGTCGTCGCGTGCTCGCCTTCAGCGGCTGTGGCAAATCCTTCGAGCTCTAGAACCCAGCTCCCGAGCGAGTCCCTTGACCCCCTTCCCCCTTGCCCCCTCCACCCGCAAACACGGCGCCTGGTGCCCATGGCTAGAGTCTATGGTCCTTGGTGTTCGCAATATCATGCGAATTCATCAGCTTGGTCCTTTTCGAAATCGTGGGCATCATGGACCCAGGGTGAGCGAGCTAAGTGCTGCCACCTCACCGAGCACCTGAAAACTATCGAACTCCTGGGCTGAGCATCTGTGTGTGTGGCTCACATGGACGACGTGTGATACTCACATCGCATTCAGGTTGCGCCAGGTGGCTTGGTTTGTCAATATTTGGGGCATGCTGGTGCTGCTGCTGGGCGTGCTGCCGTACTACCACAGCTACCGCCTGCTATCCAGCGCAGGTGGGGCGAGTCAACACGTACGGTAGTGAGTCCAAAGGAACGGGGTGCTGGCAACTCGCGTGAACGGATCAGTAGCCTGGGGGCGCACAGCAAGTGCCGCAGCCACGTGTGCCGCCGTTGGTGCTCTGTGGAACTGAACGCAGCAGCTGGCCCGGCCAGGAGCTGTCACACAGAGTCTTGTACCACGAAACCGTTTCGACCTTGCGTATTGCGTCCTCACTAATGCATTATGTCTTCACCAGTCTGAACCCTCTGGGCCCCCCTTACATGCCCCTCTTTACACGCTGGAGTGTTGAGGCCGCAACGGGATGTGTTGTTGCTGCAGGCTCTTTGCGGCGCGGTCAGGTGGCCACAGGCGCCTTTGTGGTGTGGTGCTGCTTCATGTACTGCTTCTGGCGGCTGGGGCACTACCTGCCGGGAGTGCCGCCTGCCACCAACGGGATATTCCGAATGCAGCAGGTGCGCATTGGATCAATATGCGGGCCGGGAGTGAACGCCATGTTGCGGGTCTTGTAACAATTCAGAGTTACCGGTAGCTGCCATAAGACCATGACATGGTTCGGCGTTGGTGAGGCTCATCCTTCTTTCCTTACCACTCTGAGCGCTGGTCAACGGAGGCATACAATCTTCATAAGCAGCGCACCGGTCCCATTCATGGCCCTGGCGCCTCCGTCTGTAGGCCATTAGTCGAGTGGGCGTCATGGGCACGTGGATGATCGCCGTGCTGTCGGGCTACGCGGCGGTCAGCTTCCCCTACTCCTACCTGTCACTGTTCGTGCGGCCGGTGGAGGCGTTCGAGATAGCAGCCATGGAGGACCAGTGCCGCCAGGTGCGTACAGGTGCAAGTTGATGGGGTACTGGCGTGGCGTTGAGCACATGTTTCACACATGAAGCGCTGCGCAGCGCGGACAGGTGCACGTGTCCTGGGAGGGGTCGTTCAACGGCCCACGTGTGCATGAGGCACGAGCGTGAGGCTACCCGTGCCTGAGGCGCTCCCGGTTGTGCGGGAGGCGCATGGGGCCGCGCGTGCAGGACGCACTTCAGCCGCTGCGCTCCAGCCGCTTGTGGCATCCAATGCATGAGAGGCCCGGACGGGGGGCTGAAGGGGCGGGCGAAATGTGGTATGCACTCCGTACGCAAGGGCCATACAAGGACAGGAGGTGCCGTACACCCGCCAGTTGCGTCGTTGACACGTATGCACCGCTTACCCCACTTGCGCGCCAAGCCTGTACTGACCTTCGCCTCCGTGACGCCGCCCCCAGACCCAGTCGCTGTGCGAGGAGAAGCAGCGGCGCATCGCCATGGCCCGCATGGAGCTGGAGCGAATGAACGAGGGGCGCAAGGGCGGCAGCGTGCGCGGGGGGCTGGGCGGCCTCATGAGCAACGGCGGCAGCAACAGCGGCAGCAACGGGGGGCTGCTGGGCCTGGAGCTGGGGCTGGGCGGGGGCGTGGGCAGCAGCAGCGCCACGTCGTCGCCCTCGGCTTCGTCGCTGGGGCCGCGGCGGTGGGGCCTCAGCAGTGTGGTGGGCGGCCTGATGGGCGGCTGGGGCGGGCCGGCCAAGCCGCAGGACACCATCCGGTCGCTGGAGGCGGAGGTGGCGTCGCTGACCAGCCTGCACAAGTGGGTGGGGCGCGCGGGGGGAGGGACGGGGTGGAAGGATGGAGCAGGAGCGGGCGGGGGCGGGGTCTGGGCAGCGTAAGGACCGCGGTCGGGGCCGCGGGCGGGTGGCTTGTTACAATCGAGGGGAAGGAAAGCCGTCCGGGCCGGTTTGCCCGGCAACCAACGGGCAAGCTGGGGCAGGAGTGCTGGCGGCAGTAGCTCCATGTTGCTGCACCGGCAAGCCTAAGCAAGGGTTGCTGCTGCCTGGCTGTTTCGCGCACCACACTGCAGTGAGTTGTCCCTGGCGTGATGCACATGCTCGTCCTGCACTCGTTGCCCTCCCCCAACCTGCAGGACGCTGTCGGTGGAGCTGGCCGAGCTGCGCGCGGAGCGGGCCCGGGCCCTGGAGAGCCGCACGCTGGCGGGGCACCTCAAGAACTTCCTGGGGTGCGTACCATCGGCAGGGGAGGGAGCCTCCTTGCATATGCACCGTAGCCCAGGCTCAGTAAATTGCCGTGCATGCACAAAGGCTGGCTCCGTGCCGCCGCCCGCGGCCCGCCGGACATGCTCGTTCCCCTAATTCTCTTGCGTGCTCCCCAAGCACCCCCATGTTAGTGGCTCCCCGCCTCATTTATCCGCCGATGTGCCCTTTCCCTACCCAACGGCCCGGCCCCCTATACTTCTTCAAACTTAAACGCCCCGCCCCACCCCCACCCCCAGGTACGCCATGTCCGCCTACTGCGTGTACAAGTGCTACACGTGCTTCAAGGCGCTGCTGTTCGGCGAGGACCTGGTGTCCGACAGCGTGGGCACGCTGCTTTCGCTGGTGCTGCGCCGAGTCTCGCACGGCTCCATCGACGTGGACGTGCAGCTGCTGTCGCAGGTGTGTGCATGTGTGTGGAGGGGGGCCCAAATGCACAGCGATGCAGCTGCTGTCGCAGATGAGGGCGGGGCCCGGGGCGCAGCAGTGCAGCTGCTGTCGCAGGTGGGGGCGGGGCCGGGGTCACAGCAGTGCAGCTGCTGTCGCAAATGGGGCACAAAGGCCGAGGGCATAGCAGTGAAGTTGCCGGCGAAGGTGGGGACGGGGCTGCCGGGCGGGCAGCGGCGTGGGGCGGGGTGGTTGGGAGTGTTAGCGGGCGGAATGCGGACGACGGTGGCAGGCGCCTGCGTATCATCAGTACAACACCGTCATGGGACTTGCCCTTACCTGACATGAACCCTCCAACCTCGTCCCGCAGTACATGACGCTGGCGTTCATCGGGGGCATCAGCGCCAGCTCCCTGCGCGGCTTCCTCAAGAGCCTCAGAAAGGTACGGGCGGGGCCTGGTCGAGCCTGCACGGATGATCTCTGCTTGCTTGAGGCATCGTGCGTCTCCCCCAGTGGCGCGCTAAGCCCCGCCGCGCAGAATAAATCCCGTCGTTGCTGCCGCATTCTTCTCCTCCGCCCTTGTTCCTTTCGTGTGCTAGCCCCGCCTTTGGCCCAGGCTCCGCTGCCAGACCGGTGCTTCGTCCTGAACCCCAAGCCCTCAGCCCATCTCCACTGACCCCGACCCTCAATCTCGCCCTGAGTCGTGCATGCAGCCTTTGCCCTGCTACACCAGGGCTTTCCCTCCCTCCCAGCACCCTGCCGCGGCCGTGTCCCTGGCTGTCCGCCTCTCTGCTTGCTGCTGCCTGTGGGACTTCCCAAAACCGCACTCACTCCCTTGCCCCCTGCCCACGCTCGAACTCGTTCCGCCAGCTATTCTCGCGGGTCAGCCTGCTGCTGCCCGGCCTCCGCCCCCGTCCCTCTTGGACTGACAAGCCCTGAACCCCTTTCTCCTGACCCATACCTTCAAGCTTGCTCCGTGTCTTGCGCGCGTTCCGACCTTGCCTTTTGTCATACTCTCATGCCGGGAAACGTTGGGCTGGGTAAATGTTTACGTCTTCACATCAACATTGTCGAGTTGCAGACTACGTCTGTCTTCCGACCGCCTAACCCCCCTTTCCCTTGCCCAACCTCAGCTGTTCTCGTGGGTCCGCGGCGCCGGCACCGCCGCCAGCCTGGTGCTGCTGCTGACCGAGGTGACCGGCTTCTATGCCGTGTCCTCGCTGCTGCTCATTCGCAAGAACGTGCCGCTGGCCTACCGCCAGGGCATGGACGCGGCCATGGGGGGAGACCTGGACTTCCAGTTCTTCCACAGGTGGGCAGGGACTGGCTGGGGGCAGACGTTTTACTACCACTACGTCCATAGGTAGGCGGGGACCAGTGAGCGGCACCAGGATTGAAATCACCCACGGGTGGGCCGGGACTGCAGGGGTGGAGAGGCAGCCTCCGGGGCTTCAGTTGCCTCGCAGGCGGCACGGAGCGGATGGGGCAGGGTAGGCGGGGGCAATGATAACAGCGGGCCGGCTGTGCAGGGCCCAGAGAAGCAACTCAGGGAGCGCTAACGACCGGCCCGGTTGCTGATCCGGTACAATGCTGGTTGAGGCGTGGACGCTGGAGAGCATGAGCTGCCGGACGGGCGTGTGTTTGGGCTGGGCAAGGCAGGGCAGAGCAGGCGACACCGGCGGCTGGGACGATGCCTATGCGCATGGGTTTAGCCCGTAGGGGCGGTTGGCTGCTGTTGCGGTTGTTGGAGGGGCACATAGCCATCCTCGTGCCCTTAACGTGGACAAGTAGTGCAAGGTGCCTGCCACCTAACCTGCTTCCCAGGTGTGGACCCAAACCCCCGGAACGTCTAACGCTCGCCTCGGCCCAAGTGGCTCAACGGGTGCAAGCCGCACACGTCACCTGCCCTTCTAGTGCCTCTGCCCTTTTTGTTGTTTAAAGGCTTCGGGCTTTAAACTCAACCTGTCGTCCCGTCGTTCTCCCCCTCCCCCAGGTGGTTCAACGGGCTGTTCCTGGCCAGCGCCCTGCTGACGCTGCTGCTGCTGTACGGGCAGTACCAGGCCACACGCTACGAGCCCCTGGAGCTGCTGCCCACCACCAACCCATCCTACCACTCCTACAAGCGCAACACCGCAGGGAGATAGCAGGAAGAAGGCTGCAGGGGGCATGGCGGTAGCGTTCCGGCTGTGGAGGTGGTAGGGTTTGGAGCACTGAGTTCATGAGGTACTGGTCTTAGGCGGAGCTGAGGGGTGGGCAGGGAGGAAGGAAGCTGTGGCGGAGCCAGAAAGTTGTGGGAGGGTAGGTGTGTGGTGTTTCTTGCAAGGCAGGATATACCCGGTGGACCTGGGAGGGTTGCGAACGTGCATGGGTGGTAGGGTAGCCGGTCGCAAGCTGCGCCGGAAGCGGTGTGTGTGGCACAGGTGGCAGCACATCGCAGCTCGCGGCCGCACGTTGATTTAGTATGAATCTGCGTTGTAGCAATGACCGGCATGGTGGTTGCACCAAAGCACCTAGGGGCCAGGCGACCACCTAAGGGCGTTGTGTTAATCGGGGGAGCCGGTGCAGGTGTAGGCCTGTACGTGTAGCAGCACAGTACGGATTCTGCTTTGGAGCGGATTGTTCCGTGCAGCTTGAATGTTGCCAGTCCCAATGTACAGGCTGCCAAAAGAGCTGGATACCAGCAGTAAAGTCAGAAGAGTACACAGAGACACGGAGATAACCGGGACGCTGCACAGAGATAACCGCGACCGTTGCACCTCGTCCTTCGCACACCCTGCCCTAACTGCTCTGAATCCACGCAAGCAGCAGATGGACCGAAACAGTGTCGCTCCCGTAAGTCGTAAGCGGTCACGATTTGCCAACGAAGGCGCCTGTGGCCATGCGGGACCGGTAGCGAGTGCAAAAGTCCTTCGGGCATGCTCTTTTATGCAAGGAGTCATTAGCAGTACCTATAATTGACTCATGGATTAAAGCCGTAGCTATGGCCTTGCGCACGGGAAGCCGTGGACACCATGACACACTGAGCAAACCTGTTACAGTGCGCGTTAAAGGGACCGCGCGCTACGGATGCTCATACTGAATCACCACCGACTGCAAAACTATGGCCGCAGGAGACCACATGCGACAGCGGATCTCACAGCTGCCAGACCTTGAAGCGACACGCTGGACAGCCACCGACAGCCGCAGCCAACAGGGACGAAGCCGCGAATGTGGGCTGCAGTGGTCCTACAGCCACCTGGACAGGCGGTTTACCGTCTGTGACTGCTGGTTGCATGGCCACGTTGCCCTCAACTCTCATGCTGCACTGCCTGGAGCTCCTTTCCCCAAACGAGCTGGCGTGCAGCGGCCGCCTGGTGTTCAAGGACGCAGCCCAGCGCTTCTCCTTCCCAGCCCAATGCACCGCCCGCCTGTCCCAACCGCTGCCCGACCATGTCGCTGACAGCTGGCCGGCGCTGGAGGGCAATGCACCCACATCCCTGTACTACATGACTTTCCGACAGAAGCTGCACCGGCTTAGCACAGCGGCCACCAGCGGCTGTGTGGCCAACATGCGTGTCGCGTGTCAGCTGGTGCAGCCGTGTGTGTTCCCGGATCTATTCTACGGCGAGGCCTTCCTCGGCTACGACGAAGACGCGACAAGCAGCATCAATGGCTTCGCTGCTGTGGCGTGGAAGGCAACCGACCCCGGGACAGCGGCGGTGCGGGCGGGGCACGTGCAGCTGCTGCGCTGGATGCTGGAGCACCGGGTGCCCCTCTCGCCCAACAGCACGCTGCAGGCCGCGGCGCTGTGCCGCAGCCTGGCGGAGATGCAGGAAGCTGCCAGGCTGCTGCAGCGGCACTGCCGTAAGCGGGGTGCGTTTGACGGGGACATGTGGGACCGCGTGGCAGAGTGCGCCGCTGCCTCCCACACGCCCGACGCACAGGCCAAAGTGGCGTGGGTCCTGAGCAGCGCAGAGCGGCGGTGGCCGCTCCACACGCGGCCGCGCACGGCCCTCTCGGTCTCCGCCGCCGGCGCTGGCAACATCGCCCTGCTGCGGCGCCTCCAGAGCTGTGGCTACGCCATCTCCGAACGGGTAGTGCTGGGTGCTGCGCTGGAGCATGCGGATGGGGTGGAGATCGCTGACTGGCTGCTGACCCAGACCACGTGCAGCCTGCCTTCCGACCGGAACCCTCACGGCCCCCGACACGGCGGCTGGGCCTACCTGTCCCGCTGCGCTGCGGCCAGCGGCAGCGTGGATAAGATGCGGTGGCTGGCGGCCCGGGCCGGAGGGCCGCTGCACGTGTCCGCAGCCGATGCTGCAGCACAGGGCGGCCACCTGGCGGCCTTGCAGCACCTGCATGAGCACGGAGGCGTGGTGCTGTGCAAGGACCTGTTTTGCAAAGCGGCGGGCTCGGGGGATGTCGAGGTGGCGGCATGGCTCCGGAGCCAGGGCTGCCCCATGCACAGGTCGGCATGCCCTGCGGCGGCGGACCACAGGCACGTGGAGATGATTCGGTGGCTGGCACAGGAGGCCAGGTGCCCAGGCTTTGACGATCCCTGGACCCTGAAGATGGTGCTTGACGGTTGGGGCTACGAGGGCTGGGAATGGACGGGCTTGGCAGCGGCTGGCGGGTCCACAGCTGCAAGCGAGGCAGCCGGAGCGGTGGGCTGGTGGAGCAGCAACAACAACGGCTGCCTGGAGGCTGTGCGCGTACTGGTTGGCACGGGTTGTCTTGTGGGCTATGACTTGCTTGACACGGCAGCGTCTGCCGGGAACCTGGGTCTGGTGCAGTACCTGCACGAGCAGGGGATGTCCTTAGCTACGGGACGCTCATGCGTGCGGCCGGCAGCGGCTGTGAGGCGCTGGTGGAGTGGCTGGTGAGGGAGAAGGGATGCAGGGCCGGGCCCAGCGTGGACTTCGACCCGTACCTTGCGGCGGGGAAGCGGGGCGACCTGGCCATGCTGAGGTCTCTTAGGGAGCTGGGGGTGCAGTGGCATAGGCGTGCGCTGAGGGAGGCGGAGGAGCTGGACTGCCCCCTGCCGGTGGTGCAGTGGATGGCGGAGCACGGGACGCCGGCGGGGAGGAGGCGGTGGGACAGGAACACAAGCGCCACGCGGCAGAAGCACGAGGCGTGGCTGCAGGATCGTGGGGAAGAGGTGTTGTGGAGCAGAGGAGCGGTGGCTTGCGTGGTGAAGAAAGTGGGGTGGGTGACTGGTGGGATGGTAGGGATAGCGCTGGGCGCTGCGCTCATACTGCTAGGGACAGGCTATCGCGCGCGAAGGGGCAAGAGGGTGGTGGGGCAAGTGGCAAGGTAGCAGCGTTGCGGTGTTGATATGGCTATAGATTTGCATGGAAAAGGGTTGGTGTACAAGCAGGCATGTAGCACATGGTCCTGTGGTGTGGGGGCCACTTCAACAGGGCGCAGCCTCTCCCTGCGTGTGACAGTTTGAGGCACGCGTGAAGGAATAGAGATGCCCGGTGCTTGAGCTCAAGCCGAATGCTGGCGCAAGCACATTTTGGCATGGAGTACTTGGCTGTCGGAGGGCGTCGTGTACTTTGTCTTCAGACCTGTGCGTAGGGGACGGGCGCTTGGGGCCAACGGGGCACCGTCGCCGCCTGCCTGATTTATGTGGTCAACCGTTAGGAGTTCAAAGGGCCACCGCCTGAAACGCACCTGCGCTCGGTAAATTGTCTCCTGATAGATCACGTACACGGCTGACATCATCAGGGGCTTCCCGCTGGCCCCCACTGGTTCAGGGAAGATGCCCAATACCCCTAGAAGCAGGGGAGATCTCCCCTGCATGAGGCAACTAACAACCGCCCTGCACTCGCTGCACGCGAGAAGACTGGCACAAATTGTTTGGCCAAATTTAAACCTGTTCTACATGCAGAGCAGCGAGGGCTTGCTTCTTGCCAGCATCTACCACGCGCTTTCGTTCCGCGGCAAACTGATCGAGCGTGACGCTTTCCCTGCAACGATAGGCTAGATCCATACCTCAAACCGCAACGCTAAATGTGATGCCAGGGCATCCGTACGCAGGTTTTAACGTGGCAGTCCCGCTGGAGGCCTCGGCGCTCGGTGTGTATGCGAGCCTGGTCGGCCTTGACCAGCACAGGGCATTGCACCACTTGCGTTACAAGCCACCAGGAATGTGCGCCACGAGTTCATGCTGCAGCAGGCTGCCGGCAGGGTCACCAGGCAGGCGCAGGAGGACACCCAGGTGCTCATGCACAGGTGCCCACCAGGCTGAGCAGCCAAGTGGTGAACACCTACCAGGGCAGGGCGGTGTCCCATCAGGGTGAGCAGCCAAGTAGACACCGCCCTGCCACCAATGGGCAAGACGTGCCCTTTTCCCATTTACGCCGGTTCAGTGCTTACAAGCAAGCAGCCGCTGCAGCTGTGCGACTAGGCGACGGCCATGATGGGCTGGACTGGCGCTGAGCGGCAGCAGGCGGTACGATGGGCGATGCGGGGCACCTCGGACTTGCAGCCAGCGACTTCCTTGTCGCGATCGGCCCAATTAACCCGACTACCAAAGAGGCAAGTAGTTGGCATCTGCACTGGCCAGTTTCTGCCGGTGGCTGAGAGCAAACCTTGTGATACGTTGGTTGCGGTGCAACCGACCCTCGGGTCGCACGGGACCTTTTTCGGCACCGAGGTCCGATCACCAGCCGCACCTGCAGCCAATGGCTTGCCTTGTAGCTACTTGGGCTTGCAGTATCCTCGTCTGTTCTGAAACTCGTAGATGTCCTTTGAAAGCCGTTGACGCACGCGCGGGAAGAGCAGTAGCAGAGTAGTGCGTCCAGTTGTTAGTCCGTCCAGTGCGAAGGCAAATGCAGATCTAGTTTGGGCTGCTAAACCATCCTGTGCGGCGCATTTTACTTCAGGTACTACACCGCAAGGCACAGATCAGGCATGCCATGTAGACTAACACCTCAGCCTACCCTAACACGCTAGTGTAATGCGTTGCTGGGTTGTTTCGTGAGACAGCTGCTGACACAATTTGGACCACCCTTTCATTGTACATGCAAGGCTTCCCTAGATCATTTCCATTGTCAAGCGCCCACACTTGCATGGCCAGCGCGTGCCCGGTCCTCCTCACCGCCTCCTCTTTGCCGTCCCCTGCCTTACCCCCTTGGCCTTACTCACTCCCCACCCGCCCACACAGCCATGGTCAAGACCAAACGCAATGCGGCGGCCTTGCTAGCCCTAGCCGCACTGCTGGCCCTCTCGGGGTCGGCTCGTGCGCAGGAGTCGGAGGCGGTGAGCACGGTGACACGTGCCGACGATGCCGACGCGTCGGGCGGCGCACGTGGCGACGGCGGCGCCTTCCTGGAGGAGGAGCTGCCCTTGAGGGTGGCCCTCACGGCGCCCGTGGAGATCTACAGGGCACCCGCCAATGAGAGCGTGCAGCTCACCGGGGGCCAGGCGCTGACGGTGGGCGACGTGCGAAGGCTTCTCGGAGCTAGCACTTGGAGGGCAGCTGCAGCACGGCATTGCGCGCCGCTGTGGCTTGCGCTTCCAGTTTCGCTCATTCGCCGTGCCTGCACAACTCACCTCCTGCGCAGGTTGGGCAAGAAACTGTGCCTGTATCTTCTGCAAAGCTCGTACTGATGGTTGCCGCTGTGCGCAGGTTGTGTTCTCCCGCCCCGTCATCGCGCTGGGTTCGGACTTCGCGGGCGGCTCCGCAGCTAACCTGGTGGGTGGCGTGCCGCGCGATGTTGTAACGGCGGCCTTGCATTCAGCGCAATACTTGAGGCAGGAGGCGACAGACGCCGGCCTGTGCGGCTGGGACGCAGGCTGGAACTGCGCTCGTAACGGTTCGTGCCGTCAGTGGCTGGTGGGCTCCAATGAGCGGCTCGCGCCACAGGGCCACTGCTGGCCCACGGCTAGCACCGTGGCACCGGGCATGGCAGCATTCCGGCATTGCGTTCGACGGTCAAGCCGCACAGCGGGACAGCGTTTGTCCATTGACGTCTCTTGCACCCATTGCCCTGCTTCCCCTAATCCTGCCCGCACGCAGAGGCCCTTCACGCTCAGCTGCGACGTGCCCGGGCTGTTCCGCTGGGTGACCACCACCACCGCCAGGTTCGACCCGCTGCAGAACTGGCCCACAGACCTGGAATGCGACTTCGAGTGGAACACCACCCTCACCTCCTTCGACGGTGAGCTCAGCTACGCCCTACATTTGACCAAGTCCCTCTCTCCCTTGTCCCACCTGCCTCTCTCAGTCCCACCGTGCCTGCTCTGCCCTTGCGAGGTGTCAGGAACTGCTTCATTTACCTCACCGATTCCTCTTTTTCGGTTCCCTGCCTCACGCCCTCGTCCCCACCCCGTCCCACCTAGCAACGCTTGCCCCTGCGGTTGGACCCCGAGGTGCCACCGTGCGGCGCAATTTGCCTTTTGGACCATGGCAAACTCTTTGAAGTGCTCATCACTCTCCATCCTATTACCTTAACCTTACATCGCCCTGCAGGTGTGCCCCTGCAACTGGACCCCGAGGTGCCCACCGTGCGGCCGCTCTCTTCCTTGCCGCTGGCGATCACCCAGGTTACTGTCGTCAGCAACAACACACTGCGCCTCACGGGGGGTCGCTGGGACCCAACGCTGGGCGGAGAGGGAGACATCCTTCCAGAGGTGCCCCCGGACGGTGAGGCGCGGTTGGTGTGGGGGATGGATGCATGCTAGCCAGCGCGGTCCGTACAACTTCGACACACAGCAGTGTGAGGGACATGTATGCGGCTGAAAACAAGAAGCGAGGAAAGACGGGGTTTTCGGCATGAGGTACATGGGTGCGCGAGTTGCTTGTATGAAGACGCCACAGGCCAAGGCTGTCAGCGTGGCGGTGCCGAAGAGATGCATGTGCCTCATAAGGTGACAATGGTCGACGCTGTTCA
The DNA here is from genome assembly GCA_036984285.1 of Chlamydomonas sp. KOR1. NCBI lineage: Eukaryota > Viridiplantae > Chlorophyta > Chlorophyceae > Chlamydomonadales > Chlamydomonadaceae > Chlamydomonas > Chlamydomonas sp. KOR1. The sequence continues at coordinate 302,460 of BQMZ01000404.1, read as the reverse complement.
CGGCTCGCCCGCAGGCCGCATTCAGCTGTCCTTCTCCGGCCCGGTGGACCTGCAGCGCGTAGGCGCGGCCTTGCAGGTGGGCTGCTGCAGGCACTGACCGTCACCTACCGGTATACAACCATTACTTTTGCAGTCGTTTCTGTGCCAAAGGGGCTGATTCGCCGTACTGGTAGCCCAAGATCGGGTGGCTGTGTATTACCCTCTGCTGAACTGGTGTGCTCCCGCCACATTCTGTATGCAGCTAGGTGGCATCGGCGTGACGGTGGGCCGGTGCCCCCCACCCCAGTACGGCAGCTTTGCAACGGTGAGTACCACGCAGCAGCAGCGTTCCTGTTGCACATTTCAAGGAAAGTATGGCTGCTGGGAGTTGATACTTAACCTACAGATGGACATTCCTCCCGTTGGCATCCCGCGTAGTTTCCAGAGCGAGTGCGGCACCAGAGCCCAAGGGCACTGCGCCGTTCCCTTGTACGACGTCATGCGTGTGCCGATCCAGTGACCAGGATGCGTTGACGTGACCTGTTGCCTAACTGCCCTTTTCCACTGCCTCCTGCAGAGCACCTCCGACAACAACGTAACGTGTGTCGAGGTCGTGCCACGCAGCCCTCTACCGCCCAACTCAAAGTGAGCCGCCAGCTATGATCAATGAGCGGCATGGCACGAGTGTCAGCATACTCAGGTCTGAGGACATGCAGGTCAACTCGGGCTTCAGCTGAATGCCACCGTAACAAGCCCGAACGTGACGCCACATGAGCCCCGCCCCAATTGCATCCGTCTTTGGCGCCTCCGCGTTGCTCATCCCAATCCATCTACCGCACGCATCTCCCGCTCCCTGCCACCACATGACAATACCAGCACCCTTGCCCTCTTCCCCGGCCCCTACACGTGCCCGCCCCATGCAGCAACTCCCTCGTCCTGCCGATCGGCACGCGCTACAACGCCCTGTCCGGACCCCTGTCGGTGGAGCTGGTCCAGCAGCTGGGCGGACTGCGGCCCTTCCGCATTCCCTTCCGCACCTACGAGGACCAGACACCCGAGGGCGGGCTCAGGTGGGCCGTGCGCCCTTGCCCTGCTCTGCCGTCCACACCGTGCGTAGCTTAAGGACCGAAGGTGCACCGTACGGAAGCCTCCGTTCGGCTAGCGCGTGGGCTGTTTCTGTCATACTTGGATAACGGTATCAACGGTACATGAGCGCCGCTCTGGGGCCTTGCCGGTACACTCTACTTGGTGTCACTCGCTTCCTGCCTGTGCCCGTCCCATGGGTCGGTCGTGCGTGTGCAGCTACCGCCGCCTGGACGCCTGGCTGGTGCACGGCCTGTCACCCGACACCACTCCGGAGCAGCTGGCGGCCAAGATCTCCATCTGCCAACTGGCCAATCCCGAAGCCAACGCAAGCGCCGTGTGTGTTAGCGGGGGCGAGGGCGCGTCCCTGTCCTTCAACCTCACGCGGTTGGGCCCCGGTGCTATACGGTTGTCCATTCCGGGGCTTCAGGAGGGCCGCAAGTATCGTATCAGCGTGGCTGCGGATGCAAATGTCAAGGACGGATATGGTCAGGGCCTGCAGGTGGGTGCCACAGGGTGGTCTGTGGCGTGCTCACGTGTGCCATTACGGTGCGTAGGTTTGGGTAGGAGTGTGGCTCCAATCTTGCAACTGCGCAGGCGCTAGCTCCTTGCCGAGCGCCACTGCCTAAAGCTGGCCTTGCATGTGGGCTCACGGCAGGCATGCATGTTCAGCGTGACAGCAACCCAGTGGCAACAGCAGCCATGGAGCCAACTCGTGGCCGCCCCATTGCTCATCACTGCAAGTGCACTGCGCAGGCCCTTTCCCTTTCTTCCATGCATCTGGCCAATGTGGATCGCCACCACTTACATTTTGTCCCACCACTTACACGTCGCCACCACCTACGCATGCCATTCCCACCTGCCCATGCCGCCACAGGCCAGTTCCACCGACTTTTACATGCGCATCATTGAGGAGGACGTGGCCGCGCCGTCCACCTTCAGCACTGTGTCCATCCTGGAGCCCACAGATCCCCTCTCCGAGTGGCCCTTCCTGGTGCACTCCCCGGCCGGCTACAACAAGTACGGCAACCTGTCCGCCTTCACCATCGACACCAGTACGACAGAGTCCCTGGCCTTCCTTGCCGCACTGCTGTACAACGGATCGTACAGGGAAGATCTGCGGCTGACCCTTGGCGCGCCGGTCACGGAGATCAAGATCCCGGATGCGCTGCTGTACGGGCAGGAGGGGCCCGGGTGGAGTGAGTTCAGGCTGCAGCTGCCGCAGCTGCTGGCGTCGCCCGGGGGCGGCGGCCGGACCTTGGTGGCCGTGCAGAGGTGTTGCAGTCCGGTGAGCGGCGCGGGAACGTCAGTGTGACTGCTGTGGGGAATGTGGCCGTTCCGTGGTGGTGACATGTGCTGCCACATTCGGTACTCGGAACTGTCAAATGTACCGGTACAGGAAGCCTTGGGGCCAGTACGTAACTGGTCGTTACTGGGGCCTGCAGGGACGCTGGTGACCCATGGGTCAAAGCGTGCGCTCATTGCGTGGGCTCGCCATGGGTGACCCCATACAGGCAGCACAAAAGCCAGTTGCCTTAGTTTTGCCTGTCCTTTTCTTGCTCATATATGGTGCGTTTCCGGGGTTTTAGCGACGTTCCTTAGACTGGAGATGCTCCCTGAACTGGTGCACCTGTGATTATCGGGGCTGCCATTTGGAACGAAGCCCACCCCTTCATGTCGTTGTGGTACACCTCCGAGTAGTTTTGCGTGCGTGTCCGCATGCGCCCTTGCTGCAGGGCACCTCCAGTGGCCAGGTGCAGCTGCTCCTCAACAGCAGCCTGTCCCTCAACGTCATATCAGCCGGCGTGGCGACTTCGGCGGACACCGCGTGGGTGCTGGACAGTCGTACTGGAGGCGGGCCGGTGGCGGGCGCCGAGGTGTTTGTGTACGGCGTACAGAACTACCAGGCAAGGACGAGAGCCACATGGTCGTACCCTGCTCCTGCGCAGGACAGGCCGTTGGCGTTTGATGCTGCGCGGTGGAGTGCATGTCTGTTTGCTTCGTGGGTAAGCGCACGCACACCAACAAATGAGCAGGTCACCTGAAAGGGTGTTGCGCTGCATTTCACATTTGACTTACAGCTCGTCGTTGCTCACCACCTCACTACCTGTAATACACAGGCGAACCTGCTGTCATCCTGCACCACCAACACGGACGGTCTGTGCACCCTGAAGTACGCCAATGCATCGCAAGCGGTGAGCGAAGGTACCCGTATACCCGTATACCCGTATTTACCAATCATTGTCGGCAAGCACCTACACAGCGTCCGACAGCACAATCTACTACGTAGCCATCGTACAACATTCCTTGCATGGGACTCCTTAGCCTCCATGCTTCCATGGCTGGAGCCTTCCAACCACCTAAGCCGAAGGCAGGATCTGCACGCACGTTCTGCTGTCCGCCACCCAGCCATTCCTGTGGCTCACCGGTTGGCACGTGCGGCTGGCAAACCATCCCAAAGCACAGCTACAACCCTATGTATCCCTGATATCCACGTGTGCCCACGTGTGCTGACCCCATCGTGCAGGCGGGGGTGGCCGAGATCGTCTTCGCTCGCTCGCCCGACGGCCAGATGTCCATCATCCCCAGCGCCGCCTTCCTGTCGCCGCCCAACCGGCCTGGCGTGGTGGCCACGCTGGTGTTGGACCGCAAGGTGGTGCAGGAGGGGGACAGCCTCAAGGTCACAGGTGCGTGGGGCACATGCATGGGGGTTATGGGGTTACCGGCAATGCGGCGTGCGTCGCAGTCTCTTGCTCAACCGCCAAGCTCACAAGGTCGCAAGCCCCCTACGGCAAGCCCCCCAGGCGTTGAGCTTGCTGGTATTTCAGAGAGTTTTTGTTCAGCATTATGCCCCGCAGCCGACGCCGGGCAAGGTACATCGATAAAACTGGTCATGCTGGTCCTCGGCCGGTAACTGCCTGCAGTGCTGACGCAGAGTCTGGACAGGTCACAGGCTGTTTGCCACCATCCCTCGCCACGTGTCACACGCCCTCCAGGCTTCACGCAGAAGGTCAACCCCGACCTGACGCTGGGGCTGCTGCCCAATGGCACCCAGGCGGTGCTGGAGGTTAGCCCCTCGTGGCTGGCGGCGCCCGGGGGCGGCGGCGTGGCAGACAACGGCCTGCCGCCACGTGTCCTCACCACGGTGCGTGCGTGCACTGGGGACCGACACCGCAGCTGACCCACAGGACCCTGCCCTACTCCCTTTTCATGCAACGACACGGGACGCGGTCACGCGGACAGTTTGTATGCCGTGAGTTACCTGCAACAATATCGCGTCGGCTACTAGAGTCGGCACACATAGGCAGCAGTATACGTACACTCTGCGTTTGCTGACATGGCGTGTGCCATGGCCGATCCCATGCAGGTCAATGGCACCTCTGGCACCATCCACGCCGAGGTCCCGGTGCCCCTGGGCGTGCGCCTGCAGCCCTACGCTCTGCAGCTGCGCCTCGACCCCTCCAAGCTGGGCAACGCAAGCGAAGCAACGGAGAACGGCGCCGGAACCAGCAGCCGCCGGCGGTTTGCCCGGCGGTTGGCGTCGGTTGCACAGATCGACGCGAGTGAGCCCGGTGAAGGGGGCTCCCTTGACGCCCTGCAACGGCACCTGCGCGCTCTGCTACAGGACGAGGTTGCTGTTGGTGCTGCTGCTGAGGAGGAGGCGACCGCTGCGGCGGTTGAGGCTGCCAACTACGACGAGTGGCCCATCGTGGCGTCCGTGAGCTTCACTGTGGCCGAACCGCGCCCGCCGACCGTGGAGCTGCAGGTGACTGCGGGGCGCAAGGAACAACCTGCACTAGTGTCTGTGTCTGTGCTTGCATGCGCAGGACTAGCCATGGGCGGCTGTTGGGCCATATGGGGGACTGGCATTTTGCCGTTTAGTGGCACAGGCTTGGACACCTCGCTCGCTGCAAGTCAGCTGTGGTGCGGCGGACCAATGTCCAAGGGGGTGTCTTGTGGCCAGCAGCGGCAGTCTTGCCACAGGACGTTTGGCATCTGGCAGCGACCCAGGCCTGCGCGCCCCTGCCCCCGTTCCTGCCCCACCCATCCTCGCAGCTGGTCACGCCGCCCTTCGCACCCAACGGCTCCGTGGTCCCCGTGTCGGTGGTCGCCATCAGCTACATCGGTGCCTCCGTGGCGGGCGCCAACATCAACCTCACCTGGTCCACCACCAACGCCTCGGGCATCCTGCCATTGGTAACCGACGTCAACGGCATTGCCAACGGTACCATCGACCTGGCCTCCCTCCCGGAGGTCAACCGCACGCAAGAGTTTGACACGCTGACGGTCACTGCCGAGTGGATAGGGCCCACTCGTGAGCGTGTTGTGGACACCAACTCCATCAGGTGGGCATGAATGTGGGCATACCCTCTGGATTGATTACTTATGGACAAAGTGGCGTCGGTCTCGTATTTTCATGGTACTGCTGTCGTCACCCATAACAAAGTATACCCAGTCCTACCTGCCTGCCGCCTGGAAGGCAAGGACCCGCTGGGGTGGCTTCGCTCGTGGTGCGCGCTGCACTCTTGGCTTGCTACTTTGCACCGAATGGAGCCTGCGCTTGCTTGACCGCTCGGAAGGCCTGCCACATCCGTACCGGGCTCCCTCCCAAGCCACACCCAGGCACCTCATCTCCCCACCTACATTGCCTCCCATCACCTTTCCGCCTCCGCAGGCTCGCCAACTCGCCCTACACCGTCTCACTCACCAGCTCAATCGACACCGACGTCCCAGGCTTCGTCTTCACCGTCTCCGCCGCACTCAACTCAAACGCCGGAAGACCACAGCTCAACGGCACAACCGTCACCGTCGCCCTGTACCCCAACACCACCGAGGCGGCCGCGTGCGCCGGCGTGCCTGCCGGCAGCCCCATTGCCACCTGTACGGCAGTGTCTGGTGCGGGCTACTCCGACAACTGCCAGCTGTCTCTCCCATGCATCGGCCGTTTCACGCTGCGTGGGTGTGCGGACGTCCCATCGGGTGTTGACGGCACTGGGCCCATGCAGACGACTTGCAGCTACAACGATGTTGGCCTCAACACCACCGAGTGGGCGCAGGCGCCTTGGTACAGCCAGCCCACCCTCACCGTCCTGACCACCCAGTGAGCTGGGCTGCTGGGCTGATATCCGGTTTCGCAGAATATCGCAGCGTGAAGGCCGCGCAGCGGCACCGAAATTAGAGGATTTTGCCTGGTAAAAGACATACAACGGACTCGAATCCAACGCTGACGGTGTATAGCCCTTGTATGTTGGGTGTGTCCGTTAGCCTGCACACTAGCGGCTCCATCGCGTGGTTAAATGGTTCTTGTAGTTGTGCATTCGGTGGAGTCGTAGTGACAAACCGTCCAGGCGCCCTGCACCTCAACCGGGGCAGGTTTTAGCAGTAAGCCAAGCGCGCCTTGCTGTGTGTCGCAGGTCCAACTACACGTTCGGCGACACCGTTACGGCGACCTTCTCCAACCCCTACCCCGCCGCACGCCTGCTGCTGGTGTGGGGCAACGAGGCAGCCACGCGGACCAAGGTCATCAGCAGCGTGAGTACCCAGCAGGGTCATGCAGCTTATTACTAGGGCAGCAAAGCCCCAATCCAAAGGCGCATGGTCGCTGTCCTCGGCATCCAGTGCTGGTCGCTGCCCAGTCCGTCCCACAGGATGCTTGCCTGCCTCTGGCGTCAATTTGTAAATATCATGCCACTTAACCCGTCCGTCCCCTCCCCGCAGCTCCCGTCCGGCCCGCTGGTGTCTGCCTCCTTCGGCCCCCTGGGCAACGAGTGCCGCGGCGGCTGCTCCCTGGCAACCGTGCTGGACGTGCCCCGCCTGAGACCTGAGGACTTCCCGCCCGGACGCAACCCGGGGGTGCCCGTCAGCAAGCTTTTTGACCCGCTGGCACCGTTCTCGCTTTACCAGAGCACCGTGCTTAATGTACGGCAGGACAACAGCCTGGATGTTGCCGTACAGGTGGTCAGCGTGGAGGGCAGTACGGCGTTCCCCACCGAGACCAACGCGGCAGGGGAGGTGCAGCCTGTCGTACAGCCAGGGCAGGAGGCACAGGTAGGCAGACCCAGGGAAGGATCGGCGGCACCAGTCACACCACCCGCAATACGCCCGCAACCCGCACCATCCGCCGTATAAATTCAAGCAAGAGCATCGCGTGTGTCCGTAAGCTGACCCCGTGTCGCCATCCGCAGATCACTGTGACCGTGACGGTGCCCGGAGCCCCCAACGGCGACGGCACCTCCGCCTCCACACCTGCCGTTGGCACCGAGGTGACGCTGTACGCCGTGGACAAGGCCTTCCTGGACCTGCTGCCGTACCCGCTGCCCGCCATTCAAGAGCAGATGGTGCTGCGGCTGCTGACCTCACTCGTCAATTACGACGTGACAGATTACCGCATCGCGCCGGGGGCCGTGCGGGCGGTGTTCGACACGCTCCTGCGCAGGTCGGTGGGCAAACTCCATATGCAGTAGTTGGAGGGATGCCACACCAAAAAGGGTTCCTGTTTAGCTGCAACAGTTCTTGGTTGCTTTCATCAACGCCAACCGGACCTTCGCTAGCGCCTGCCTTCGTCGAATGCTACGCAATGTGCAACCCCGCACCAAGCCCGGCAAGCCCCAACCTGACACGGAAAGGGGCTGCGGCTTTCCGCAGAGTAGTACTTCTACACATGCCATCACCACTCCTCTATGCCGTACCCCGCGTTCCCCAGGCTAACGGAGGTGGATCCATGGCTGCCTGTGGTGACCAGCGTGTACGCCAGCGGCGGCTCTGCGTCACCGGTGGACCTCAGCGACGCCGACCTGCTGGCGCAGTACAGCACACAGATCACGCCGCTGCCGGTGGGTAGCGGTAGCACTCAACGATTAGGGGCAGCAGGCCCTACAGGCCAGGCATGGCTAGTGGGTACTCGTAGCAATTAACGAGTTGGGGTAGCAGCCCCTGCAGGCCTGGCATGCCTGGTGGGTAGCGGTAGCACTGAACGAGTTGGGGTAGCAGGCCCTGCAGGCCAGGCATGCCTGGTGGGTACCGGCACTTGTCCGTTTGGGGCAGTGTGCCCCCGGCAGCCAAGCCCCTGCCGGTCAAGGCACGGCATGGCGTGTGCGGGGCGCTTGCGTACCTGCACCGTGTGCGCGTGCCATCTCAGTAAGCAAGCACCTTTCCAGATGGGCGCATCGCGCAAGCGCTGCCGGGGCGTCAGCTGGCATGGAGGTGTATGAAACGCTTGGGCGCGTGTATCGGCAAAGCCAGATGCATGGCCGTCAGAGCCATGGTTCAACATGCAATCGCCCGGAGAGTCACTACCTGAGGCCATCCTGCCCCTCGCTCCTCCTTTCCTGCAGTTCCCGTCTGGACCGTTCGCCAACTTTGCGCAGTTCCTGCCTGAAGGTATGTCATGCTACCCCACGGCTGCCAACCGTTCCTTACCACACATCCCTGCATGCGCTGACGGCCGGTACCGTGGGCGCATGACATTGCACAATGCCCTGCAGTCAATGCCATATCGAAACCATATTAGTGTAACTGGGATTGCATGGTGGCCCTCGGCTACAACTCTAGCTCACATGCGCCTGCCTCCCTGCCCCCATCAGACCTCCCACCTGCCCCCTGCACCCATGCAGACCTCCTGTTCTCTGGGACCTTCGCATCGGCCCTCAGCATCGCAGGTGAGAAGGAGGAGGCGGGTGGGCGCTGCACCCAAGGGCACCTCCCCTGATGCACCCTGAGTTTCACAAACCTTAGTCATGCTCATGCTCATGACATGCCCCCTGCAGTGCCGGCCCGCTGCCCCAGCTGCACACTCGCCTCCCACGTTCTCCACCTTCTCACAAACCCGGCCCAAGTGGCCCAATGCATGTCCGCTTTACCCCACCGCAGGCGGCGGTAGCTCTGATGTAATCCTGGCGCAGCAGGCCCCAGGAGGCGGTGGCGGTTACGGGGAGGAGGAGGCGCCGGGGCGGCCCCGCAAGACGGAGGAGTTTGTGGTCACTCCGCTGTTTGCCATCGGCACAACGGACGCCAACGGTGTGGCACGGTTCAACCTTACGGGGCCGCAGAAGCTGGGCGCATTTGTGCTCAGGTGGGAGTGTGCTTAAACACGAGAAATCCGTGTAAGGCGTCAGGGAAGCAGGTGCTCAGGTGGAAGGACTTCCGGAGGAGCACACGTGCCACAGCAGGTACCCTTGTTGTACCGTACAGCAGAGCCATTCGCACAATCTTTTCTGACTCGTTACGCACCCCCGCTTTGTACCACAGGGCCTTCGCCGCATCCGGCGCAACCGCCCGGTACGGCGCCAACGAGTCCAGCATTGTCGTACGCAAGGACATCTCGCTGGTGCCCAGCACGCCCCGCTTCGTGCGCGTCAACGACACCTTCGAGGCGGGCGTGGTGGTAACCGTCGAAAGGGCCCCGGCAACCGTAACCATAACCGCCAGCATCGTGCCACCCAACGCCACCGCTAACGCGACGGCGGGTCCGGAGCCCCTGGTAGCCACTGGCTCCCTGACTAAGACATTGAAGTTCGCGGCGGGCGGCGGGCTGTCTGCGGAGGTTCGGTTTGAGTTCGCGGCGGTGGCGGTTGGTACGGCAAGCGTGCTGTTTAACGCCGAGGCGACGGTTGGAGCGGAGGGCGGTCCGGCGATTCGTGACGCCCTTGAGTTGGAGATCCCTGTGGATGGTGGGTCCCTGGTGGGAGGAATGACGCCCGATGATACTGCGTGTGGCATATGCCTCTGTGATGCGTGCTGCATGCGTGCTTGCTGGCACTGGTGCCCTCATACGATGGTAGGTAGGCATGCTTCCAGAGGAGGACTCGGCAAGCCCTGAGCGAGTACAGCGCCATCGTCACACCAGCTTCCTAACAGGGTGCAACCCAGCCTCCCGGCGTCAAGACGATACGGAGCGGGCACACCCTGTGTCTTGGCGGAGTGCGGTGACTTGTTGCCGATGCATGCCGCCCCACAAGACAGCAGGGCGACGTGGCGGCTGCAACGTCACACATGGGCGTGGAACACTAACGGCACTCTTGAATTGCTCCTTTCTTGGTTGTGTAGAGGTGTATCAACTGTTTTTGCCTGTCGGTACGCAGGCCAGCAGGGCGCCGTGGTGGTGGCCACCACCTTCGCCGTGGAGGGCTCAACGGCTGGCGCTGCACAGTGGCAGGAGGGCATCGAGCTGCCCAACGCGGTGCCGGGAAGCGGTGGGTGCTGCCGGAATAAATGCAGCGTGCTTGGCATTGGCGGCGCCGGGCCGGGCTGCCGTTGCTGCTGCCTTCTGCTGGGCTTGGCAGCGCCTTGGTTGCCGCACCTTGGCAATTTCACAGCTCTGCGGTCAAGCAACCAAGGCGCATGTGTTTCCTTTGGAGTGCAAGCCGCTCCCTGTCACCGTCACGCCGCCGGTTTGCTGCAGGCGGCCTGACGCTCACCGCGGGTGTGGGCTACCTGCCGTTCATCCTGGCCGTGTACGACACACTGCTGCTGCAGGAGAGAGTCAGGTGCGCTGCCCCTGAGTATGGCAACGCGGGACGAAGGAATGCGCGGCCCTGATCTGACGCCGTGTGCGTGAGCATAAAGACCTTGGCATGGGGGTTCCTGCGTCGTGCCCACCAGCACTCAAAGGCACTTGAAGGTCAAGCTCGCCACGCAAAAGGCCCCCTGCCGAATTCTGCACGTGTCTTCTTGCTTCCCCCACGACCTTCACCTGCCAAACATACCCTCACCCCACCTGAACCCACTGTGCACGGTACTGTGACCCCCAGGATATACCCCGAGGCCCAGCCGTCCGTGCTGTGGGCAACCGCACCTGCCGTACTGTCGTACTACGGCAAACAGGTCAACGCGAGCCAGGCTAACGCGACCGCCAAGGCACTGGTGGACCTGCAGGGCCCTCTCACGGACGACACCTACGGACTGCTGTTCACGCCCACCTCCCGCTGGGCCAACTACTTCCCCACAAGGTGCATACGTGCCACTTCCCTGTTTCACAGTTTAGCCTGGGTAATAACCGCGCCGGGTGCGATGAACTTTACAAGATGTGGATGGATCCTAGGATTATACCAGGCCTACTTCTGTGTGAGTCCTTTTATGCACCTAAACTTGTTGTACCTGATTGGGCTGGTCCGTGGAAATTTTATAGCCTACCCCAAGTTGGTTCCGTGCCTCTATCCCCAGTTGGTTACGTGCATGAATTCCAGGCTCTTTGCCTGCGTGTGCGTAGTGCCAGCTCCATGAAGCGGTGCATACGAGGGGTTGACTGGACGTCCTGGCAACTGCGGCGCTTCTGCCCTGCGGACGACCTCCACCCCAACACCCCCGCACCCCAGCAGCACCTTGCACACACGCACGACACCTGCCCCCGGTACAGCGCCTCACCTCCCATGTCCCCACAGCCCACACCCGCCACACACTCCCACTCCGCCTACAAGAGCAGCGCGTACCTCCACACTTGCGCCACGCACCTTCCACCCGCTGCTACGCCTAACGCACATGAACCTGACCTTGATCAGCTACCTCCCCTCCCTACACCAAAGGTAGCCTGGCTTCCCTGCGACAGGACCGACGTGTACCTCAACACCTGGGCCACGCACCTTCCAACCTCTGCTTATCCTAATACACATGAACTCAATCTCGATCAAGCACTTCACTTCTTCGCTTCAACTGCACCCTCTCCTGGCTCTCCACCTCGCAGGACTGACGTGTACCTCAACACCTGGGCCATCTTCCTCGCCCAGGCCTTTGCGCCCGCCTACAACGCCTCCTCCCTCACCGCCGCCTCCGCGCCCGCCTTCAACGCCCTGGTGTCCACCACGCTGCCCCAGTGGAGCACCGCGGTGTCGGCGCAGGTGGTGCGTGACGCGCTGGAGGCTCGGCAGGAGGACAGCCGCGCTTACGAGGACTGGGAGTCGCTGTCGTGGGTCAGGTACGTGAACGGATCACACAGCAGGAACTCAACAGTGTGCAGCGACAGCGCACCTTGCTTCTGGTTCCTCCCGTGCCAGGAACGCAAAGGCTGCCTTAGCCCAACACTCTTTTGGAGTTACTACGTGCCGCATATTTTGCTTCATTTCACCGTAGCTTGCGAAGCCCTTTGGGTGACAGCCCCGCTGGGTGTATGTACTCCTCCCATGCGTCCCCAGGCTGGCCCTGGGCGTCGGCTGGGACCCCAGCTCCGCGGGGGCCGTGGAGCCCGTGCTGTCCGACCTGTCTCTGTCGCGGCAGCTGGAGGTGTTTGCCAACAAGAGCGCGGAAGGTGTCACACTTCAGGTACGGTGGGGATCATGCCAACACCAGCAGCGCCGGCCGCCGGGTCCACATCCGGAAGCCCGTGCACGAGGACATCCTCTTTGCGCGGCTGTTGCACGCTCATATGTTCTTACCCTTTGCAACAGTCTGTCAAGTTATCCTTGTGAGACCAGGGTCTGAAACAGTGGACAGCACTAAGCCCGGGGCAGTGTCAGTACTGTGAGACACCAAGATGCTGCAGGCACCCGGTGATGTTTCACCCGCACGCCCGTCCCGCTCCCCGCAACCAGGCCCGCCTGGTGCTGTCGCTGGCGCTGCTGGCCCAGGGCCCCGCCAACGCCTCACCCTCCACCGTGTCCTCCACCGTGGACCTCGTGACAGGGCAGCTGAGGGTGCAGGGCAGGACGGCGTACATTGCGGCCGGCGAGGGTGGGTGCACAGCGTGTAGAGGTCCGTTGGGCTCCTCGGCGTGCGTCTTAGGTACGGTACATACTTATACACACTTTATATGTATTCACACCTGCCCCTTTCTCCGGACCTACACTGCAGGTGTCCGTGGTGCTGCCAGCCTGGAGGACCAAGCCCTGGCCCTGCTGCTGTTGGTGCGCGCGGGGTCCAAGATTCCGCTGCTGCCCCAGCTGGCAGCCTACATCGCCAACCCCACAACCGTCTCGGGAGGTGGCCCCGGGCCCGTGTTCGTGTGCCCCCCGTCGTATCGCACCCAGGGCCTTGCCGTACTTGCGCTGTCCGAGTACGACAGGTCGCGAGGCAGCGCGCAGCCCAACCTGGACCTGTCCGCCAGGGCCAACGGCCTCATTGTGCTACAGGTACGGACAGGCTACGGACATCTTGACTGCTCAGCCTCTGCGGTGACCCTTCGTTCAGCGCGTGTGTTGCACAGCTGCATGCATGCAACCTTGTTCCTCTTCCACTTCCCTTGCCGCGTGCTCCGTTCGCGCCTTGCCCACCCGCCCCAGGCCTCGTTCCGCCCCAACGCCATCATTGCCACCGGGCCGCCTGTGGTCACCAACACCACACCTTGGGAGCGCCTGCCGGCCCCGCCCGCTGGCGGCGTCGGGACGCTCGACTTCCAGGTACGCTGTTCTCCCATCCGTAACTGTTGCTCTCATGACACCAAGGTTCTCCACACCCCGCACATGCTCCTTGCTACGGTACCGTGTGCAAAACAATGTGCGACTTCCAGGTGCAGTCTGCCTCGATGCAAATCAGTGCAAGCTCGCATGGGGTCCAACGGGGCCGTACAGCTTTACGACACCCCGACCTCCCGCTCTTCACGCACCCCGTACGTCGTCTCGGAGTGCTGCTCACCTGCACATGGCGCCCTACCCTCATACCAGCAGCGCCGCATGGCCACACGCCCTCCATCTCCACTGCCTCCGCAGGCCACCGGCACTGGCGAGGCCACCGTGTCCGCCTCGTTCCGCTTCGTGCCCGCGGTGCTGCCCACCTTCCCCGCCTACAACGGCCTCTTCGTGGAGGCCGCCATCCAGCTGGTGGACCCCCTCACCGGCGGACCCACGGGTCGGCGCATCTCCGCCGTGCCGCTGGCCCGCCTGGTGGCCTACACGGTGCAGCTCACCAGCCCGGACGACCTGGGCGCCGTCACGCTGCAGGTGTACATGCCGGGGGGGCTGGAGCCGCTGGACCCCAACCTCTCCAGCGGGGCGGACCTGGGCCCCACGTGCGGCGCGGAGCTGGTTGGCTCCACCAGCACGTGGACTGCGTGGAACCCCTCGTGGTGGTGGCCCGTGTGCCCGGGACAGGTGCGGCTGGGCCGTTGAACGGAGTAGGAATGGTACTCTACGGTACTCATCCGTGCGCAGTGTACCTGAGCTTCTCATTCTTGCGCAAGCCGCAGGCCATGAAGCTGAGCAGCTGCGTTCGTATTGTTGGGGTGGTAACGTAGGCAAGCCTCGTAGGGGCAGAACTCGAACATGCTGGGCTGTGCGCCTTACCATGTGTCCACTTTTCCGTGCTGCAGGAGACTCGCCCGTCCGTGGTCACCTTCTCCTACCTCCACCTGCCCGCTGGCACCTCCTCCGTCACCGTCTATGCCATCGCTGCATCCGTGGGCCGCTTCGTGCTGCCCCCCATCCTGGCGTTCGCCGACGATCAGCCCGAGCTGAGGGGCAGCAGCGCCGCCGGCACCTTTATCGTGTGCGCTGACTGCACGGAACCCACGTACGGCGAGATTCAGCCGCCTCCGAAACCGTGCCCCAACGACTGTAGCGGCAACGGCGTGTGCGACCTGAGGAGCGGGGCCTGTGTGTGCAACACCGGGTTTGCCGGTGCGGACTGTAGCCAGCAGGCCGTGGCTTAGGTGGCAGGTTTTGGTGCATTTTAAAGGCGCTAGTGGCACGCACGCTGCCGGTACGTGTTGTTTAGGCGGAGCATGGGACAAGTTCAAGGAATGTGGTATAGTGTCGGGGCAGCAGGAAAGAGCCGCATTGCAGTTGGTGTCAACAGCATGCTGTGTGGCTGGTAGAGGTCAGCTGGTGTGGCTAGCGTACTGGACAGTACGCCGTTTGTTGGCACATTGTTCGTCGATACTTATGCAGCTCAGCAGACAACCAAAAAGGAGCTCTTATGCCCAGAAGACCAGGTGCGGCCATCTCCATTCACCGCACAACACATGTCAATTAACCATGGTGGACAAGGCGGATGTGACGAGGCATTGAGGGAGGACAGGGCCACGTGGCAGTGTGGCTTTGCCCGTAGCCGTTGCGGTTCAGCCTGTGCGAGATGTTTGGAGCACAATGGGCACACGGGCAGGGGGCCTGGTAATTTAGAACGCCGTGCAGATGCTTTGCCAACCATTGCGTTATTATCTTCGAAACCTCCCCACTGCGTCGGTACGGCACCTGGGCCGGGTCCTGACTATCAGGCATTTGCAAGGCTACGGCCGCCGCAGAGCACGCCAAGGTGAGGCCGGCGTACGGGCTGTTGGGAACGGTTCGTACGGCAAGAGCTACTGGTAGTGTCACATGCCAGCACATGCTCATGCACCGTACGGTATCCAGCCGTGCCTTGCGCATGTCTGCTGCCTTGGGAAGCCCGGAGGAAGGAGGGGCCATTACTGGTCTTCACGGCCGCTTGGCGGCCTTCCATCCTCCTGAAAACACTGCGGTTATGAATGACTCAAAATGCGAGCACCTGGGTATTGGCATCAATCTCTGAAACACATGCTAGCGATTACACCCCGCGCCTGGGAGAGGCTCTGGGCTTGCGGCTGAACGCGCGACCCTTGTCGTACGACATTGGGGGGCTGGAAGGAGAGGACCGGTCCCCTGCCAACCTATGATACTATCATGAGCCGCAACTACGGCACTTACACAAGGAGGAGCGGTCAGTTTCATCGCCCAGCCGTACCCCCAACAGCATGCACCACGGGCGGAACGCAACCTGCAGCACAACCTTACGCCAGCCACCGCCTCTACAGGACGTTCTCGAGTCGCAGCGAAAGACTTCCGTTGCAAGTCATCTTGTTCCTCCGCAGTCTAACCAATGGCCCACGGTGGTATCCATGGCCACCTGCCACCCCCCCTTCTGCGTGTGCAGCTGCCGTTTCCGGCCCTGCAGTCCTTGCGCCCGAACGCCGCTTTACCCTGGTCTGTACCCCTACAATCCTGCCCCTGCCAAGCCTGCGCTATCTGTCCCATGCAACCATCAGCCTCAGCACCGTCGCTTCCTGCGTCTTCCGCAGCTGCTGTCCCGCCGCAGCGCTTCCCGCAGCCCCTGGCCCTGCTACACATCGCCCGGCCCCGTACTGTGCAGCCGCCATGTAGGGAGCAGGGTGCCGACGGACACGTCATCTGTCTTCCGTTAGTGCAGCATGCATGCCACGTGACCGAGGCCAAGCATGACCGCAAAGGCGGTGGATCCTGTACCAGCCTGTGCCAGCAAAGTGAGCAACCCTGCCCCACATAACCGAAGTTGCACTGACTGGGGAACTCATGCACACGCATTGTAGGCTGGACGCTATCTCACTGCACCAAAAGGCGTGATGCAAGGATGGCACAGCCGTGATGCTGGATTTATCAGCACAATTGACAATGTCAAGATCTGCCTTTCCCCATTGCACTCACACGCACCCACATCCAGTTGCTTAAAACTCCTGCATGCACCACCTTCAGTCTTGACCATTTCGCGGCCACACCCATCCTGCTTCATTCGGCTGGAACTCGGCCGCAGCCGTCCGTACACACCTCATCAGGCCCAGCGCCAACCACCTTCACAAAGCCCCACCTGACACAACACTGCGCACGCTTCCCGCGACCCGTCCAGGTGCCGCTCCGGCTGCTGCCCCTACGCCTCCTGCTGCTGCTGCTGCTGCTGGGCGAGGAACGGGTGTCGCAGCGCGCGCCCTGCGGTGGGCCTTTTGGCGGGGAGCGGCTCCATCAGCGCGTCCAGGAACGCCCGCAGCAGGGCGCCGCCAGGTGTGCCGGCCTCCGTGCTCCCAGGCCCGCCCAGCCCCTCCGCGCAGTTCCACAGCGACCTTCCGAGCGCCCAAACATCTACCTTGACGGTTAACGTGGGGCGCTTGGCGGGCTGCTGCTTGCTTGCACCCGCGCCGCAGCCAGCCGCTGGCGCCTTGGTGCCCTGCTGCTGCCCCCGCCCGTGCTGCGCCTGCTGCCTGTGCAGCTGGGGAGTTGGGCGCGCAGCCCACTCTCCCAGCGCCTGTGCCTCTGGCGCCACGTAGCCGTACGTCCCTGCCCACACCTGGCTGTGAAGCCGCCCGCTGGCGTCCGACAGAGTGGAAAGCCCGAAGTCAGCGAGAACCACCTGACCACCTGCCGACCGCACCAGCAGGTTCTCCGGTTTGACGTCCCCCGCACAGACGCCGCGGCGATGCAGATGGTCCAGCCCTCGCAGACAGTCGGTGGCGACCTGGCGCAGGCGGTCCGCGCTCAAAGGCCGCCCGTGCTGCTGTGTGCTAGCCACCTGGGGAGGGGTCGTGGGCCGGACAGGCGCACATTGTGAGCACTGAGACCGTGAGCAGTTGCGTAGCCAGTGCCGCGTACTGAAGCTGCCGTGCCTGTGTTGTACGGGTGTAGTATTGCCCTCCACACAGCCTGTGCCGCACGCGTGCCGCGCGGTGCCCCACCCCCGCAGTGCCCTGCCGTGGCCCACACCCCGCCCGCACCCACCAGCTCATCCGCGACCGAGCCGCCCTCGACAAGCTCCAGCAGAACCTCGACGTGCGCGTCTGTAGTGCGGACATCATATAGCTGTACGATGTTCGGGCAACCGGCGCCCGCCCGCAGCGCCGCAAGCTCATTAGCGAGCAGCAGTGCGCTGGCGCGGTTGGCCGGCATCCTCTTCCGCGCAGCCATGAAAGGGGCCCCAGAGGAGGGGCGGACAAGCACCTGGTCCACCTGGCCGGAGGCGCCCTGGGGGAAGGAGAGGCGAGCATGCCGCGCCACGGGAGGGAGGGAACGCGGGTCAGCATGGTGCTGCAGGGATCCAGCAGCACAGCAACCCCTCCATGGCTGAAGGGCAACCTCGCCCGTTGGCCGTGCACCTCCACCGGTACACATGCCGGCAGGGCAAGGGTCAGCCATTTGCACTCCCATTGCCCCCACATCCGATTCCTGGTGCCTCTGCTGACGCTGGTGCCCAACCGCAACCGCTTCCTACTGACGCCCAGCAGCAACCTGCAACGCTTCCTGCCCTCCAGCACACACGCCTGCACACGCACCTGCCCCAGGCGGCGCTCAAACACACAGGTGGCAAGCCACGTGCCGTCCATGGGTGCGTCCGGCACGGGCGTGGCAGGGCCAGCCGCAGCGTGGCCAAGGTCGTGGCAGGAGGCGGCGGCCAGGGCCTCACGCCAACGGGGCACCTCGGGCACGGCCGCGAGAGCATCTGGCGATGCAGGCGCCGTGGAATGCTGGCTGCCCGGGGGACTGTCGCATGGCGCAGAAGACGCAGGGGAGAGCACTGGTGCTGAGCCGGGGTGGGCTGAGTCATCGTCTGAGTCCATGCAGTCGCCGACTGGGCTGTTCGGTAGCAAGACGTGAAGGGTGTGGTTGTGGCTGGCCAGGCCACGTGCCTAAAGGGTGGGGCGCATGAAGGCGAGGCACACGCCCTTTGTAACACCCACGACGGGCAGGACAAAGGAGTAGTCCACAAGGCAAGATGTGCCGTTATGGCGTTCCGGTAACATTGGATGGCAGAGACAGGGGGATGTACAGCACCCTGGTGAGTTGAGGGTGGAGTGCTGGGTGCAGGACAGGACGTATGGGCTTGGGAAGGGAGGTCCCAGACGATGCTGCCCCAGGCCAGGATCAATGGTAGAAGGGGTCACGTCCCTGCTCATGGCTTGGGTACACACCTGCACTGTGGGCGCAGGCTGCGCAACGGCTCGGGGCTCGGCCGGCAGGTCCGAGGAAGCGCACACGGCCCGAGACTCATTTGCTGCGTTGCTGTTGTTATTATGGAGAGAGTTTACAGCGATGTCCTGCGCAGAGTGTCACAAGGGGGACTTCAGCAAATGGAAAGTATAACAACTTCACAAGCCCTCCCAGCGCGGCCTTCAGCCGGTCCTTCGCCTGAGCAATGTGCGCTCTTACCTTCCGGCGGCGGTGGCATGTGATATGTGCAAGCGATAGCACGCACAGCGCCGCAAAAGCGAGCGGGGTTACTAAGGTCACCCCGACAAGCAGCACACAGAAGAGAGCCCCCAGAAGGATGGGAGCAAGTAGAAGACAAGCGCAAGTAAACGCTAGTGCCATAGCGTGAAAAGGTGTGCTGGACATGTAGGGCTTTTACGCGTTCGGAGACGGGAGAGCGAAGAGCCGGGACCTGGGACTACAGAGCCTATTGTGTAGGATCGTATGATAGCGTTTCAAGTAAGTTCTGCGTTGAATGTCCAGAATTCCGAGCCTGCTTGTACTGACGTTGCCGGGGCCCATGCGTAGGCCCAGTAGCTCCTCGAGGGGCCACACCTACAACTACTCAGTAGTTCATACGACATGGAAAGAAATAGGGTGACAATGCAAGCGTCGTGCAGGGCCCTTTCGTCGCCTCGGGACGTGCTCAGCGGCAAGCCATGAAGTGCGTCCGCTCTTTTCTGCTACTACCACACACTGTGCTGTCAGCACGCCAACAACTGGAAGCATGGTGTTGACGGGAGCTGTCGCTGTCCCTGGTGCTGGTCAGAAGGTGTCATGCCCAGGTGGCTGTCGCGTGTCGGAACCCCACTGCCACCATGCCGTCAAGGCGGGACCAGCAAGGTGGGACACTACCTGATGTAGTGCTTTGGCGCTGCTGCTGTACAGACAGCACTGCTGTTACAGCAGCAGCTGCGGTGGGTGTGTGGCGGACGGGCTGACCGTCTCCTGTCGTTGCGTTTTTGGACAGAGCGGAATGCACCCTCTGCGGCAGTCCTAAGCGGTTGGGCCAGAAGAGCCAAGCTAGCCAGCCAGCTGTACGCCGCACGCACCGCACACATCTCTCCGTGCTGCCTGCACCCATGCGTGCCGCCCCAGCGTCTTGCGCCGGGTGCAGTTCGTCTGCTGAGCTTCCCTTCCCTGCGCTGCCCTGGCCTGCAGGGCCCCGCGGTGATGTCTCGGCTCGCGGATGGGCGCTGGCAGGGACCCACTTGGGCTGCATGATGCTGGCCCTGCGTACAGCGGGACAACGGGTGCAGGGAGGGCGGGGGGCGGGATGCATACGGCAGGTACGGCAAGGCAAGGGGTGCACTGCGAGGATGGAAAAGCAAGGCGAGGGCAAGCTGTACCAGAGGGGCGTGTGGACGTATGCAGGTTGACGGTGCTGGCGGTAGCTCGTGCTTCAGCGACACACCCTGATGGCATATCCTCGCCGTCTGTTCCTTGAATAGTAGGTTAGCTACGTAAGCGAGCACGCTGACTTGTTTCTCACGTTTGCACGACTTCGAGTTCAAATTCTCATCCGTGTCCCCTTAGGTCGGCATGCATTTCACTCCGTTCATCCTGTGGAACCCGTGAAATGGGCTGGGCCGTGGGCGGTCGCCAACCCGCGTGCCCTGCCTGCACGTGCAATGGCAGGCGAGGAGCCCGGGACGCCCTTTCCAGGTGCGGACAGGCGGGCGGGGGCTCACCGCACAGGGACACAAAGCGGCTTAGCGTCGGCCAGGGCGGGAGCTGATTGACGTGGTCGTACTTGCATCGGGGGCCATGCACCATGCAGTACACATCCTTTTGGAGTCACCACAATATAGCCTAGGGGGAGGGCGCCAAGGTGTGGGCTGACGTCCACGAATTGATGCAAGCTGCAATTGCATGGTGGTTGGTACACAAGTGTGCTCATGTTACCGGCGGTCTTGACCCGTACCACCAGGTTGATGGGGACCCATATCGAGCAGCAGCGCAGGGCGGCGAGGGCGCGGGCATGGGAGCTGCGGCCACGGCGGCGCCTTCACGACAGGGGGAGGGGCACTTGCGGGGTAGCTCTATCACATTGCATACGGGTTTTGGGGAGAAGCTAAGCCAGGAGAAGGGGCGTCTAGCAGGACCGGCTACACAGGCATGCTGAGGCTGCGAGCTGCCGTTTGATGCAAGTACGAGTGCGTGTTGTGCGGTACGCTCTGCTGACATGGTGCAGTGGACAAGCGTGCGGTGAACCCTGAACCAGCCTGAACGCTCTGCTGACATGGTGCAGTCGACAAGCGTACGGTGATCCCTGCTGCCCGCGGTGCCACTCCCCTGGCATACAGTGTTACTACCCAGGTGTTACGGCCGTATGATCCCTACCGGTCTCTTTATCACAAGAATTACGTCAAAACATGGTTGGACGTCCAAACATGGTTGGGGACAGAACCAGACTTGGCGTGTCTTATGCTGTTCGCTGAGGGATTGCGTCAAGCGCGTGTTCATGTACTGCTGCTCTGGGTTGTCGCATCTCGAGCGCAGCGCACAGGATGTGCGTACCTGGCTCCGCGGACGGCTGCCATTGGACCTAAACTGAATGAGGGCAATCTGATAAGCAGCGCTTTCCTGCTGTGGGCGCTCGTTCAACATCTGTTATGAGTGCGTTTATCATGGACTCGACGCTGGCATCCGTAAGTTAGATGCCGTGCAGGGTGAGCAATGTGAGGAAAGCACACGCACACCTGTCACCAACGTGCCACATATACAGCTGCCCCGCCTGGCTTCACACCCCGACCGACACCACCTGACAGACTCGTCGACTACCGGTATTTGCGAATAGCTCTACGAACAATTAATATCGGATCTGAGCCGTACTGCTGGTCGCTTCTATACATAATCGGTCATCTGCAAGGCGTGACGCAACGCTTGCAAGGCCAAAAGCCCCTCCGCACCTCCGCGCAGTTGAATAATGCACGTCAAGCAACGCTTCGAAACTGCCAAGCCCACGCGTGTCGTTGCTTGACCGCGAGCTCCTCGTGCTTTTGAAGCAGCTCTCTCGGCTAGCAATTATAATCATCAGGGCCGCATTCACGTCCGGCTTGCATGCCGACAAGACTGTCACACGGTACTCTGGCACAATTATCTTGGCCAACTTACAAGATCCTCTAGATGCCACTAGCCATGCATTCAAAGCTTCCCAATCCGGACCCATGGGTCGTACAGCGCATGGAGCGCTTCCTTTGCGCGGGAAATGCCACTTGCCAAGGCCTGCAGGCTATATACTACGCGCCCTGGAAGCAGAACCACTAGCTTTTGACTACTTGCTTGTTCTGCAGCACAAGACAGAGTTAACAACCATGACGACTACCGACCGTTTGTGCACGCTCGGAAAGGAGCTCGGAATAGCACGCCACAAGCTGGAGTGCTCTTCTAAGTCCCTACAGAAGTTCCAGCAGCTCTTGCGCGCGCTGCGGTTTGAGACCCACGCGCTGATACTCCGGGCGGCCGGTGACCTTCTCCAGCTCCTTGTTGACAGTCCTTGTGGTGATCACAGCGTCGTTGATCATGTTGCGTATGTGCTCAAAGTCTATGATGGTCGCGGCGGTCTTATACAAGGCGACCAGCGAGTCAAGGTGCTTCTTCTGTGTCAAAGAACATCGCGGCCGTGCTCAAGCACCTTGACTCGCTGGTCGCCTTGTATAAGACCGCCGCGACCATCATAGACTTTGAGCACATACGCAACATGATCAACGACGCTGTGATCACCACAAGGACTGTCAACAAGGAGCTGGAGAAGGTCACCGGCCGCCTGGAGTATCAGCGCGTGGGTCTCAACCTGCAGCGCGCGCAAGAACTGCTGGAGGACATCGCCGAGGAGCTGGTAAGGGCCCCGAAGGCAGGGCTGGCGCACAGCTAACCTATACGATTCAAGGACGCTTGTTTATGTATGCTACCTTCAGAGGCACTCGCCCTGCTGCTCAGCCGCGTCGGCAACAGGCGGCAACAACTAACAGCCGTGCGGGTCTATGATTCTCCGTCTCGCCCCATATGCATGTATGGTCCGCACCATTCCCTGTGTGCCGGTGACGCAATGCATGCAGTACGGTAAGGGACACCTGCTCGTGTCCCGCCTGCACTAGCTACTTATATTGTCGGACATCACCTACCGTACTTACGGGCGCATCTGCCTGCTGCCTGCCACAGGACGTGCCGCCGGCTGAAGTTTTACGAGGTCGCCAGCACCACCATCGGCCTGATCTGGGACAGGCTGCTGCCCAACCCCGACAAGCTGCACAAGGCAAGTGTACTCACATGCATACCGTAATCGGCTGAGAGTATTGCCAGTCGCTGCAATTACTGTGTGGGACAGTTGTGGATGGGCCAGGGAAGATGCGCAACACTACAAGCTCCACGCCTTGCTTGGGGAAAGGGTGGCTTAAGCCTGGGTCGGTCAGCGGCTTGTAGGATCGCCGAAAGGGAGGGGACAGAAGCATGGCGATGGGCTGTACGTGTGTTAGGCCGAGCAAGCCGTGGGTACTATGGCAGCAGCTGCCCTAACAGGTGCCGTACCGTATCATGCGGTGCTGTGTGGTGCGCCGCGTCAGGCACTGACCACACGTACCCCTGTGCCCCATGCATATTTCCCGTGCTCTCGCCCCTTGTCGCGCAGATCAAGACGGCCAAGATCGCCTTCGAGCGCAGCCTGCGCAACGCAGACCTGGACTGCGACGACCACGTGCAGCAGCTGGTGCAGCGCGTGCCGTACGTACTTCACGAGCTTCGTGCCGTACGCGCTGCTGAGCGCGCTGGCCGTGCTGGCGGAGGCGACGCCCATCATGCGCGACCTCCTGCCCGACGTCCTGAAGGAGGTACGGTCAGGGTCGGGTGCGGCACGAGGGCACGGGAGGAGGGCAGCAGGGGGGCACCGCATGCCGCGTTGACGTACCGGTAGCGCCCAGACGCGCAAGATGCGGCATGCCGCTGCCTAGGCCGATGGCAAATGCACCGAAATTACCATGCATAGTCCCCTCATGTATCCGAGGCCGTAAACGGTTACACCGCCCGCCATCCCAGCGCCAGCACCCATGCAACTCCGGTGGTGGCTGCACCTGTGCACCCACACGCCTTGCACATCCTGCCTGCATCGACCTTGTACCGTATGTACCAGTCTACCTACCGGTATGGTGCATCAAAACGCGTGACGCCGTGTCATTCATGCAGGTGCACAGTTGCGTTGTTTTAGCCTTCGCCTCCCATCCCCCACTGTCCGCTCCTGCACCTCTTGCCCATTCCCTGCCCCCCGCCCTGCCGCCCCTGCCCCAGCTGGAGGTGCGCTTTGCTGCCGAGGTCAAGGTGCGCACGGCGCGGCGGCGGCGGCGGCGGAGATAAAGCGCAGGGCGCAGGAGCAGCAGGCCGCAGCTGAGGTGGTGAGTGGAGGGCGATGGCAGGTGGTGCGGGTGGGCGCAACGCAACGCACATTGCTGCTTATGGACCGGGCCGTGGCATATGGGTCAGACTCGTGCGTTAGAATCGTGCATGGCCCAGCACCTGCCTGACCTGAGCAGCCGCTGCTCCCAGCTCCAGGTGCTCCGCCGTTGAGTCGTTCCCTGTGTGCTAACCAACCAACCTGCTCCACCCTTGCGCACCCCCCTCTTCCCGGCAGGTGGCGGCGCGCCGGGCGCAGGTGGTCAAGGTGGCCGAGGGGTCTCCCCACAGCTGGCCCGTCGAGAAGCAGGACGCGTTCCTGGCGGTGAGGTCGCCCAACGCGACGCCCACGAAGACCCCCTACATCGTGTCCCCCGCGAAGCGCAACAAGTGAAGGCGGAGGCGCGGGCTGAACGAGGTGGATGGGTCGGTGCTGGGTGCTGAAGGCGGGTGGCAGGTGGCAGGTGCATCAGTGCCGCCATGGCTACAGGCGCCAGCAGCTGTTGTCTCTCCACTAGGTCCCAGCACTCGCCGCGCATGGGTGCTACCGCATAGCACGCTGGGACGCCTGCTTGGCGTGGTCCGGGGCCGCACGCTGAAGGCAAGGCAACACACACGAGGGCGCGTCAAGGACATGCAGGGATTGTTACCGTTGTGGACCGCCACGGCCGCATCGATCACCGCCTGATGACGTGCACAATGTGTGGGCCCTGCCACGGCACGATCTGGAAGGCCATTTGGCGTGCGGGATCCGGACGTTGACGGACGTCTTACACCCCTTTCCGCATCCTGCCTGCCTCAGACCCCGAGAGCTGCCCCCGGGACTCGGCAACACAAGGGGCGCGCCAACCACGCCAGCTTCACCATGCACGGAGCTGCCGTGGTGGTGACTTCGATGTATGCTAACGCGGCTGCTGCCTCGAGTAGGTGTGGGGACAGAAGTCGTGTGCACAGGTGAATGTGCCTGACCATGCCTGCCCAGCCAGTACCATGCCTGGATCTGGCCACACGTGTCGTGTGCTGTGGTACAGTTTTATGACGTCGTGTATTTCAGCTAGCGTGCCAATGGGAGCAGCTGATCAGCGTGTTGTGCCTTAGTGTGTGATCCAGTGTTACACTGTGGGCGAGAGCCAGGGGTCCATAGCCGGACCGAGACACAGCGCACAGGGCCTGCCCCGTATGTGGCGTACTTGGTGCGAGTGTAGTATTGAGCATGTGGGTGCGCTTTGTGAACACAACGGGACCAGCTTCCTCTGATAAATGTGAATGCCACATGCCGTGCTGTACTGGTACCCACCATCCGTTTGCGCCCTCGGTGCTGCTAGGGCTAGTTGCGCTAGTGCTCACCTCCATGGCTACGCCCAGCTACTCCACACAGCTGCATATGATCCCTGTTGCTTGGCGCCGTGACTAGGTGCATCACGGATGAAAATGGGCCAGCAGCCAGCTGTAAGGTTAGGCCTGAGGATGCCTGGGACGCGTTATTGCACGCAACCCCGCCCAGCGCCATGAAGCTGTGGTTTGCCGGTCGCATGGGGCAGGGCCACGTGGCAGTGTGGCATTGCCCGTAGCCGTTGCGGTTCAGGCTGTGCGAGATGTTTGCAGCACAACGGGCGCACGGGCAGGGGGCCTGGTAATTTAGAACGCCGTGCAGATGCTTTGCCAACCTAACCATTGCGTTATTATCTTCGAAACCTCCCCACTGCGTCGGTACGGCACCTGGGCCGGGTCCTGACTATATATAAGGCATTGCAAGGCTACGGCCACCGCAGAGCACGCCAAGGTGAGGCCGGCGTACGGGCTGTTGGGAACGGTTCGTACGGCAAGAGCTACCGGTCGTGTCACATGCTCATGCACCGTACGGTATCCAGCCGTGCATTGCGCATGTCTGCTGCCTGGGGAAGCCCGGAGAAAGGAGGGGCCATTACCGGTCTTCACGGCCGCTTGGCGGCCTTCCATCCTCCTGAAAACACTGCGGTTATGAATGACTCAAAATGCGAGCACCTGGGTATTGGCATCAATCTCTAAAACACATGCTAGGGATTACACCCCGCGCCTGGGAGAGGCTCTGGGCTTGCGGCTGAATGCGCGACCCTTGTCGTACGGTCGTACGACATTGGGGGATACATGAGAGCTGGAAGGAGAGGACCGGTCCCCTGCCAAGCTATGATACTATCATGAGCCGCAACTACGGCACTTACACAAGGAGGAGCGGTCAGTTCCATCGCCCAGCCGTACCCCCAACAGCATGCACCACGGGCGGAACGCAACCTGCAGCACAACCTTACGCCAGCCACCGCCAATACAGGACGTTCTCGAGTCGCAGCGAAAGACTTCCGTTGCACTGAAATGTGCTCCATCTGGCTTGGTTTGGCCCAAGCTTGCCCTGTTGGAACTTGGAAGCAATAATACGGTACTGGGGAGGGGACGCCGGTCACCAAGCACACGACGCAAACGACAGCACATCCAGGCCGCACAGGGTGCATCTGCGTGACTCACCGACGATTGGCGGGGAGCGTGTGTCGTTGCTGTTCTATGCTGACGATCTGAGCCTTGTGGCCACGAGTACGGCACGTATGCGCGTGCTGCTTGACGCAGTAGATTGTTTCTGCAGGGCTTTTGGCATGAAGGCGAATGTCAAGAAGTGTGAGTGTATGGTGTTTGCTGCTAGTGAGCGAGTGGCTGCACCAGCGGAGTCTGAGTGCAGCACCCTCATGCTTGCCTGACAGCCGGTCCCGCTTGTTAGTTCTGCTAGATACCTGGGGATTGTGTACGGCCCTGGGATGCCTTTTGTATCGTGTCGTAAGCAGCTGACGGCTTCCGGAAGGAATGCTATGTTTGGGCTCATGGGCAAGCTGCGCAAGCAGGGGCTTTGGGCTCCGGACATATGGTTGCGGTGTTTTGA
The DNA here is from genome assembly GCA_036984285.1 of Chlamydomonas sp. KOR1. Lineage (NCBI taxonomy): Eukaryota > Viridiplantae > Chlorophyta > Chlorophyceae > Chlamydomonadales > Chlamydomonadaceae > Chlamydomonas > Chlamydomonas sp. KOR1. The sequence goes on along the minus strand of BQMZ01000404.1, from coordinate 275,463 downwards.
TGGCCAGGTTAGGCCTATTTTGTCTTACGGGTGTGAGATCTGGGGTGTGGACGCTTTGGACGAAATGATGCGTGGAGGATCGCCACCACGCAGGCGCACTTCTACTGGGCATCGCAGGTTTGTGGTTTTTGGAACAGGATAATTCGTCAGGCGGGAGCTTTGGCGCATGATGTACTGCGTGACGAGATTGCGCTTGCCCTGGATGGTTGGGAAGATGGCTGGGCAGCAAAGCTCTTGCGGTTTTCGGCTGCACTAGGTGTTGATGTTTGGAAGGATTTGCCACGTGGGGTTAGGCAATCAGCAGACAAAGCTCGCTGGTTAGCAAGCCGACCCTTGCCTGTGTCTAGAATATTGTCAGCGTTCCGTGACAAGCTCCTGGTGGCATGGTCGCATGAGCGCTTGCAAGCTGTGCCGGATGCCTTCCCCTCAGACGGGAAGCAACCAGGTGTGAAGATGTGCCGTTACAAGCATTGGTGTGGCTTGTCGCATGAGCAAGGCAAGGCTGTATGGTTGCCGCACATCAAAGTGTTCATCCCGGTTCATTCGCACAAGAAGTTGATGCGTTTTCGCTTGGGCTGCTGGCCACTTGCCGCTAACCGTAGCAATGGGGTCCCAAGAGAAGATGTCCTGTGTGTCAGACTGGAGCTGTAGAAGATGAAGAGCACGTGCTCATGCGTTGCACAGCATACGAGAGTCTGCGGCATCGCAGCGGTCTGGATCTGAGCGGTAGCATGCGTGATGTTCTGTTGTGTACCGACCAAGCAAAACTCGCGGTGTTGCTAGAGCAAATTTGGTCTGCACGTCACGCTTGTGTGCCGTTCTCGCGGTGAACGGTCAGACACCTGGCTACAGTTTATCCGGTTGCGTGTCTTGTGTCTTTGCGATGACCCTGGAGCCTGTTGTTAAGTGGAGCTGTGTCCGGTCAGGACTGAACACTTGGACCACTGATCTATGTCGTACATCCCGAGTTGGGTAAACAGTCCCAGCTTGGCTATGTCAGAAGAGCGAACAATATGCGTATATGAGAGCATGCACGCTTTGTAAGACTTGCACGGTTGCAAGCAGTCCGCTCCAGATGCCTCCTCATAACAACAGGTTATGAGCCCACCGCTTACGCGCGGGGAGAACGTGTGACGTTCTGAGTGCTTTGCAGCATCGTTAGTACCGCTGGGTGCGGGAGTCCGTGGAGAGCGCGGCACGATGGCTGGCGTGGAGTTTCCCAAGGAGAAGCTCCGTGAGGATATGGAGAACTATCCCATTTGGAGCCTGTGCGTGATGAACTACCTCAAGTACAAGAAGCTATGGGCTGCCGTCAAGGATTCGGATGAGGAGACGGCTGGACAGGCGTTGGCCGTGATTAACCTGTCGATCGCCCAGTCGCTGATGGCTTCCTTCGCGACAGAGGAGGACCCGAAGAAGCTCTGGGAGGGCCTTAAGCTGCGCTACTTCAAGAACGTCGAGCGCCACCGCGACAAGCTGGATGAGCAGTTCAAGGGCCTGAAGCAGCAGTCTGGCGAGAGCATCGCGACCTACTTCGCCAGGGGTCGCGCGCTGCAGGTGGACCTGCAGCTGATTACGGAGGAGGAGAACAAGGCAGACTACAATCTCTCGCGGCTGACCTCGCGGCTGGTCCGGGGCCTGAGCGCCGAGTTCGACTCGGCGAGGGCCTTCATCAACGGCCGGCTGCACTTCAGCGAGGGCGCCAAGACGGAGCTGGACTACGACCAGGTGCTGCGGTACCTGCTGCTCGAGGAGGAGAAGCTGCTGGACAAGCGTGACAGCACGGAGCCCCAAGTCGCGCTGGTCGCGCACACCGACAAGAGGTGCTGGAACTGCGGCAACGTCGGTCACCTGCAGCCAACTGCCCTAAGCCACGCAGCGACGGTTTCGGCGGGGCAGGGGGGCAGGGCGGGCGCGGGCGCGGCGGCAGCAGCGGAGGTGGTGGTCGCGGCAGGGGCCGCGGCAGGAGCTGGGATCGGAGGGGCAACAGCAGCAAGCAGCAGGGCGGCAGCAGCAACAAGGGGACGCCCAGCGGCAAGGCGCACAGCACCAGCAGCGACGGCGAGCCGGATATGATCGTGGCCAGCTTGGCGGCACTGGTGGCCGCCGACGCCCCTACAGGCGGACAGCTGGAGGCTGTTCGGGCAAGTGGATTCTGGACGGTGGTGCTGCTAGGTCGTTCACGTACGACAAGAATGACCTGGAAGTGGACATGTACGTGCCCCTCACGGACGGCCCGTCCGTGGTGGGGGCTGATGGTGCCACCTACAAGGCGGTAGGCGAGGGCTGGGTGACCCTGGCGACCGAGGGCAGCACGTGGCGCATTAAGGTCCTGCACGTGCCGCAGCTGAGCTTCAAGCTGCTGTCGGAGCAGCAGCTGCTGTGCCAGGAGGGCTTCTGCATTCAGCGCACCAAGCGGGCAGCGCAGCTGGTGAACAGCAAGGGCAAGGTGCTGATGCGCGCCAAGGTCGTTGGTGGGTTGCTGGTGCCGGAGATGCACAATCTGTCGGGCAAATGCCAGGGTGAGATCCCAGCCCGCGTGCTGTTCGGCGCCTTGGAGAAGCACATGGACGCCGAGTACCTCAGCCGGCGTCTGCAGAGGGAAAGGTGGGCTGCCGGCGCTGAGGACACCGCCAAGCCAGTGCAGGTGAAGCCGGTGAAGCAGCAGGCGGCGGCTGCACAGGCGCCGCCGCCACCAAGCCTGGCGGCAGCAGCCTGCAGAGCTGAAGGCGGCGGCCCAGGGCGCGCCGCCGAAGGAGCCTGGCGGGAAGGCGGCGGCCCAGGGCACGCCGCCAAAGGAGCCCGGCGGAAAGGCGGCGGCTGCACAGGTGCCGCCGCCCAGCAAGCAGCAGCAGAAGGCGAAGCTGTGGCATCAGCGTGCCGCCCATCGGCGGTACTCTTCGCTGGCGCATTGGGCGAAGCGGTATGGTCAAGGGGCTGGACGTGTCAGCGGATGCATTCCTGGCTGTAGGGGCGTGTGTGAGCCGTGCGTGATGGGGAAGCAAACACGTGCCTCGTTTGGGGAGTCGGATAGTGAGCCAGCCGTGAGGGTCCTGGAGCGTGTGCACATGGACCTGTGCAAGATGCCAGTGAAGTCTTTGGGGGGCAAGAAGTACTTTGTCACGTTCTTGGACGAGTACAGCGGGCTGGCCTCGGTGCGTGCAGTAGCCAGGAAGTCGGAGGTGCCTTCCATCGTGCAGGGTGTGCTGTTGGCGTGGGAGAACGATGCAGGGTGTCGGTCAAGCACGCTCGCACAGATAGGGGCACAGAGCTGCAGAACGCTGAGATGGAGGAGTGGTACCGTGGCAAGGGCATAACGCATGCCCCGTATACCCCGAGCAGAATGGAGCCGCAGAGCGCCTGAACAGGACGCTGTTGGAGAAGGTTCGCTGCATGCTGCAGGAGAGCGGCCTGCCCCGTCTTTGTGGGTGGAGCGCTGTACACGGCGGCGTACCTACGGAACCGCTGCCGGTGCGGGAGGGATAAGACGCCGTGGGAGCTGTTCTTTGGGAGGAAGCGCGTGTGGATAAGTGGCGTGTGTTTGGCTGTGTGGCGCGCGACGCGTGCCTGAGAAGTCGCAGCAAGCTGGATGCGGTGAGCAGGAAGGGCGTGTTCGTGGGTTACGACGGGCATACGACCAGGAAGTATCGCATCCTGGTGAACGGCACACATGTGATCGAGCCGAGTGTGACGTTTGGCGAAGTCGCGTTTTGGGGCAGCATGGTCGAGCAGCAGGAGGGTGAGGTGTGGTGGCCCTCCTGGCCTGAGGCGGCGGAGGACGAGGACGAGGAGTCAGCCCAGGAGGCCCCCAAGCAGCCGCAGCAGCAGGCGGGCACGGCTGAAGATGCGCAGCAGGTGAATGCAGCTGCCGTGGGAGATGCAGCTGCAGGCGCCGGAGGCTCCAGCCAACGTGGGAGCTGCAGCCGCCGTGCAGGACGCACCCGCTGGCGTGGGAGCACCTGCCCAGGCGCGGAGCCGCCGGACGTAGCAGCAGCTGGGGAGGCGGGCAGCAGGGGCTGCGGCGCAGCTTAACGCGCCGAAGCGCCTAACCTGCCGTACAGCGTGTGCGGCAGGCGTAGCAGCCGAGGGGGCGGCAGCTGGCGAGCTGCCTGTCCCTACCTCCCTAGCAGAGGCGCTGAACGGTCCGGAGGCGCAGCAGTGGAAGCAGGCGTGTGAGGAAGAGATTAGGGCACTGCAGGAGCACAATGTGTTTCGGCTGGAGGTTCCCCCGAAGGGGCAGAAGGTGTTGCCGCTGAAATGGGTGTTCACGCGCAAGTACGGTGCAGATGGAAGCGTTGAACGCTACAAGGCTCGCCTGGTGGCGAAGGGGTTCATGCAGGTAGAGGCGTGGATGTGTTCGAGGTGTACGCGCCCACCAGCAAGGGGTGCACATTGCGCCGCTGTTTGCGGTAGCGGCGGCACGGGCATGCATGTGCACCACGTGGACGTGCGCACGGCGTTCCTGCATGGGGAGTTAGAGGAGGAGGTCTACGTGGAGCAGCCGCCGGGGTTTCCCCTGGGCAGCGATGAGCTGAGGTGCCGTTTGGAGAAGTCGCTGTACGGGCTGCGGCAGGCGCCTAGGGCATGGCATCAGAAGCTGAAGAGCGCGCTAGAGAGCATGGGGTTCGAGGAGTCCGTGGCGGACCCGGCCTGTTCCTGTTGGCGTGACGAGTCGGGCAATGTGGTGGCGTGCGTGTTGGTGCATGTGGATGATCTGATCATTGCATCAAAGTGCAAGCGTGTGCTGGCGTCGGTCAAGGAGAAGGTAGCCAGCATGTTCGAGGTGCGTGACCTGGGGGAGGTCTCGTGCTACCTGGGGATTGAGGTGAAGCGTGATTACGTGGCCGGCACCATCAAGCTGTCGCAGTGCCGGTACGCAAAGGGGTTTTGGAGCGGTTTGGCATGTCGGCGAACGGTAGGCAGGTGCCTATCTCGCCGGGGTGCAGTTGGTCAGCAGCGATGCTGAGGGGCAGGAGCCGTTGTGTGCGAAGGAGGCAAGCCAGTACCGTGAGATCGTGGGGAGCCTGATGTACCTGGCTGTGTGCACGCGCGGACCTGGCCTATCCCGTGAGCCTGCTGTCGCGGTACAACAGCATGCCTAGCACGCAGCACATGGCGTAGCGTGGGTTGCGCTACCTGGCGGGTACCGTGGAGCAGGGCCTGGTGTTTGGTGGTGGAGGAGAGTCGTTTGTCGGCTACACCGATGCCGATTTTGCGGTGACGTGGGCACTCGCAAGTCTACGTCTGCGTACGTGTTCTTGTGCAATGGTGGGGCCGTGAGCTGGAAGAGTGAGCTGCAGCGCACTGTGTCGCTGTCACGCTGGAGGCAGAGTATGCGTGGCGGCAGGTGGTGCTACGCTGGCGGCTGTGGCTGCGGAAGTTGATGGGTGATTTGGGAATGGAGGCAGGCGCTATCCCGGTGCAGATGATGGGCGATAACCAGGGGGCGCTGAAGGTGATTGAGAATCCCATCACATCGCAGCGCACAAAGCACATTGATGTCATTCACCATTTTGTGCGTGAGCGGGCGGCCAGGGGCGAGGTGGTGTTCAAGTACTGCCCAACGGCAGACATGGTCGCGGATGCGCTGACCAAGCCGGTGGCTAAGCAGAAGCTGCAGTTCTGCTGCCGGAAGATGGGACTGCGCTAAGCGTGGTTTGATTGCACGTGTGTCTGGTGTTTAGCCCTGCCCGCGTGGGAGTGTTGTTAAGTGGAGCTGTGTCCGGTCAGGACTGAACACTTGGACCACTGATCTATGTCGTACATCCCGAGTTGGGTAAACAGTCCCAGCTTGGCTATGTCAGAAGAGCGAACAATATGCGTATATGAGAGCATGCACGCTTTGTAAGACTTGCACGGTTGCAAGCAGTCCGCTCCAGATGCCTCCTCACAACAACAGAGCCCCTGGCTTGTATACGGGTCCTTACATGCTGGGTTCCGGAGCCTATCATGTAAGAAACAAACAAACAAAACCAAGCACGTGCTCAGGCGCAGAACTGCGCGCTCGTGCTCAGCTAGGGCACAGCGCACACGGGCGCGGGGTTCGTTCGGGGCTTTAGACCGTGAGCTGCGCAGGAGAGCCCTTGAGAGCCCTGGAGAGCGCTTGGGGCCCTGATGAGAGCACCTGTCGCATGGGACCTCCCCATGGGACCCAAGGGATGGGACCTGCCCGTGCATGAGCTTCGCGCTTTCGGGCACTCCTAGACTGCTGGCTTCAAGCAATCGCGCGCAGATGGCGCCCTGCGGCAGGTCATCACCGAAACTAGGCGACAGACTGTTGGTATGAGTATCTTACACCTGCGCTTTGCTCAAGGAGCTGCTGCGCGGTGCGGGCAGCCTACCGGTATTGTCATGGCACGTGCCGCCGTGAATGTCACGGAGTGACTGCGGAGACAATTCGTCCAAAGCAGCAAAGCTGAAATGCAATATGTGCTTTCATTAAAAAAGATAAAAACCAATCAGATTGATCTAGCGTGCGCATTCTGGCCTCGCTTAAGAGCAGCTTAGGAGAGGAGTCTGCTGCCTGGCACTCGCTCCAATCTGCGAGACCGCGACTCGGCCCTGCGATCCCATGGGGATCCTGTGGCCGCACCGAACATGCGCCCTTGTGACTCGTCGGTGGGATCTGCTGCATCGCGGCCCCGCGTGGGGAGTCGCACGCAGGCCATGGCACCCGGGCGCAAGCTCACATCGCCGGCTGCCTACGCCCGCTGCTGCCGCCCCTCTCAGGCAATCAGGTAGGAACACGGCAACCAACTGCCAAGCTAAGCGTACATCACAACGCCGCCGCTCAGAGCGTCAAGATGTTACAGTGCCATACACCACTGCTGGCCGTGGCGTGCCTCGAAGTGGCGTCGGTAATCACGTCCATCGAGGTTGGCCCACCGCACCTTGCACGCTGTGCCTCAGGTGGACACCGCCGCTTCCTGGACAAGATGCTCAAGGATGGGGACGCCGTAATGAAGACCGGGCGGGACAACCAGAAGTTCCTGGCTGCCCTGGTGGAGTACGACGACCCTGTGGAGATGCTGTACCGCCTGGTCGACCCCAAGGCACGTGTGCCCCCCTCCCCCCCCTATCACCGAATATAACCGTCCAGGCTTACGGTATTCCTCGACCCGCTTGCTTTCGAAGCTTCCACGTTCCGTGCATGGCAGTATACCATAAAGTCTACCTGTCGTACATTGATTGTCGTCCTTCCATGTGCAGGAGCACGGCCTCAAGCGCCTGCGGACCGCCCTGCTGCATGACGGCAGCCCTGCCGCGGTGGCCGGCGGCGTGGTGCCGCTGCTGGCCAGGCTGGGCTGCGACGAGCTGGCGGGAGGCACGTGCAGGTACAGTGCTCACTAGCCCCATGTAATTATCTGCATTTCATTGCCACCTGAACAATGCTCTTCTACCGGTTACACATCTCAGCGATCTGGAGTCGGCCTGCACCGCAACGGAAGAATAGACAGCAGTGTACGTGATTGTGTTGACGAGAGCTTTGAGCACTCCGGATGTGCCCGTCCAGAGGACGAGGCAGGCAAGGTGCAAGCAGAGATCTGGGCCAAGCGTTACACATCGCACGACAGGGTGCTGCCCGATACTACTGCCACCAACAAGCAAGCCACAAGTGGGAACGCGGCAACGCCACACCCGCCCCCTACCCCTACTTCCCGGTGCATGCAACCGTTAACACAAGCCCCCGCCTCCCTTTGTAGGGCCCCACTGCTGCAGTTGTTGGGGCATATCTACAAGGTCCCTGGACTGCTTGGGTGTCTGCGAGGGGCGGTGCAGTCCAACGCCGTGGCGAACGTGGAGCCCGTGTGCTGGTTCCTGCTCACCCTGGCTTCCCAGGTAGGCGAGTTAAAGCATCTGCGTGCAGGTCTGCCACGTAGCTGCATGGTACTGTGTCGATGAATGGCTAGAAACCTGCATTCTCTTGTGACGCACGGCTGGCGTACGAGGCATCAGTCCCGAGCGGCCGTGCAGATGGTACCACAAGCCCCCGTCGCTTACCGAAGCAACACCCTTTCGTACCTGCTTTTACGCAACTTGAGCCACAAACCTACCGGCATCCGTGTTTCAGGTGGAGGGTTGCCGTGATGACGCCGAGCTGCGGGAGTTTGCTAGCGAGCTGGTTAGCAGGGACAGCAGCAGCGCAGCTGCACGTGCGCTGGGCGTGGTCATGGCTGGGGCCACAGCGGCGGCGGCGGCGGCGGGAGGCAGCGGCGGCGGCAACTCTGCCGCTGGGCGCCCTGGGTTGTCAATTGAGGACCTGCAGGCCGGTCCAGGTGGACGCCATGACAACGACTACGTGGACTACAGGTGGGTGCACCGTGCTGCTACTGGTTTCTACTGGCACAGTGTGGAAGAGTGTGGGCGGTCCCGTCGCATACCCGCTATCGCGCCCTGTTGCGGTGGTAGGGTAGGTGTTCAGTTCCTCTGTATGTGCCTGCATCTGGGCGCCAGTGCTAGGCAAGGTTGCTAGGCCGCTGATAGACTGTTCTCTTCCCCCTGTTCTGTGGTGTTTTGGTTTCAGGTCCTCTCCTTCTCTGGGTGTTCCCTTGTTGCAGTCCGGGGTGCGCTGGGTTTGGACGTTTTGTGGTGTTGGTGCTTGCCTGTGCTGGTCGGGCTTTGAGGTCCCGCTGGCCTGTCCTCTCACGTCTCTTCACCTGTAAACCTTTCCACAGAAAAAAAAACTGCCTGTTGTGGGCGATTGTGCTACATGCCAGTCAGGGCACGTGCGGGCAACGCGGTACTGGTACGCATGGTAGCTAAAATTGGGAGGCCTGCCTATTTGATTGCATGCAGGGACATCAAGATTATGCCCACGTCAGAAGAGGTGGGAATTATGACCTTACCAGGAGGCCGGGGCCTCTTGGGTTGAGGAGACCTGCCTAGTGGGTTGAGGAGACCTGCCTAGTCCTAGTGGTGTAGCAGGGCTAAAGCCGTACTCGTCAGCACGTGCAATGCCATGCTCGGGACATATATGCATGTTAACGTATACACAATAACGTGCTTACATCAGCGTTTGTTGTTGCCTGAAAGTCTGACAGTGCATTTCCTTGCCTCGCGAAACTCCAGTTGTGATAGTGTTGGACGGAGGCCACAATCAGCCATCTGATAAAAGCAATCTGATTGGTTACTCATTATGTAGAAATCGCCATCGCGGGTTTCCACGGCATAAGTCACGAAAGGCAACAGCTGTTCACGACAGCTAGCCGCTGCAGCGCGCTCAGGAATCAGGGTCCGAATGTGCTGCATTTATACAAGATGCTCTTCTTCTGTGACGGGATGCCGCACGAGGCCGGGGCCCCAGGCGGTCCTACTCCTGCCCTTCGGGAGTGTTGGACCGCCTCTCCGCCGTTCACCTAGCCTGCAAGGTGCACCCTGGCCAATGTGGGTCGGCACAATACAGCAACACAACCAAACACCCCAACACGTGCATGTGCTGCTTCTGTCTGGGCTTTACCACTCGTAAGGCATGGACACCCCCTCTTCTCTTCCGCCGCAGGCACTATGCCGGCGCCTTCCCTACCTCCCCGCAGCCCCTTCACACCGCACAGCCGGCGCCACCCCCGAGACCCTCACTGCTGCGGCCGCTGCCGAAGCAGCTGCCCTGCAGCACGCCCCCGCCTGCCCCGAGGCCGCCCTCCTGGACCGCCAGTTCCGGCTGCTGCGGGAAGACATGGTGCGTCCCCTGCGGGAGACCCTGGCAGCCCTGGGCATCGCGCCACCGGCAACTCCCCAGGGCCCCACAAGGAAGGCCCTACCAGGCAGCAAGGCCTCCAACCTGCCCAACGTGTACCCCCTGGCAGCTGTCCTCGGCACTGCACTTAAGCCACGCGCCTGCGTGCTGCTGAGCGTGGTGCTGCCGTCAGGCCACCGGGCCTCGCGCTTTGGGAACAAGACGGACCGGGAAGCCTACTGGCGGGACTCGGGGCGAGGGACGCTGCCTCTGGACACCCTGGTGTGCATCGCACGCATGTCGCGTGGGCCAGGGCGCAAGGGCCAAATTCAGGCTGCCCGGGGCGGTCAGGAGGAGGGGGGCGGCTTCCAGCCGCTGGTGTTTGGCACGGTGGCGAGGCGCGAGCCGCGGGAGATGGCGGAGCAGCGGCCGGTGGTGGGGCTGGCGTTCGAGCGGGGGCAGCAGAAGGCGGTGGAGGGGCTGCTGCTGGAGCTGGGGCGGGGGAGTCTGCAGGCGGAGGAGCTGGTGCTGGTGCAGGTGGGGCTGGGGGCGGCGGCGCGTTGGTAGTCCGAGACAGGGATGACCGTGTGCAAGGGCTCGGCTTGGCTGGGGCGGGGCCATGGTGGATGGTGGTGATGGCACAGGATCTGCGGCCGTGAGCACCCGTCTGCAATGTTTTTGCCGAGTAAAGCTCTAAGATATGCAATATTTCGCTTACGCAATGTGCAGGTGTCGGCGAACTTTCTGTCGGTGCAGCCGGTGCTGTCCTGCCTGCAAGCCATGACCGGCGTGCCGCTGGCGGAGGAGCTGGTGCCGGGGCACGGCCTGGGCGGCCACGCGGCGCACACATGGCCCGGCACCCCACCCACGTACCTGCCCAGCGGCACCGCAGAGGAGGTGAGGAAGGCATGGTCGCCTGCATTGTGAGGGGCCTACGGTGTCACTATGCGCAGGATAGGAACAGGCACTCGTTGGACAGTGAGTGACTTCCATGCCTTTTGAGATCCGTGCACGGTGTACGGTGCGGCCCTTCCGCATTTGCTGGGTAACGTAACATGCTAAATCTGCTGCTCCTCCCCTCTGCCAGGAGCTGCGGCGGCTGGTGGACAGCGGCGTGGTGCTGGACGGCAGCCAACAGGAGGCGCTCCGGCGGGGCTTGGAGGACCGCGTGGCGCTCATCCAGGTGGGCAGCGTAGCAGATGCACGCGGTGCTTCACGCCCTGGGTGACGACCGTGTACCGGCAGTTTGTGGAGTGCGAGCATGCAAGCCGGTTGGCCCTGCTACGCTTTGTGCATGCGTGAAGGCCACGACCAAACCGGCCCGCGCAACCTTGAAGCTTCATGACCGCACCTTGCCGTAATGCAACACGGTTCGGCGTCCCGCCTGCAGGGCCCGCCCGGCACCGGCAAGACGTTCGTGGGCGCCCTGCTGTGCGACGCCATAGTGCGGCACAGCGAGGAGACCATCCTGTGCGTGTGCTACACCAACCATGCGCTGGACCAGTTCCTGGAAGCACTGCTGGCCAAGGGCATTAAGGACATCGTGCGGATAGGCGGCCGCAGCAACAGCCAGGTGCGGGCTCTTCTGCCTCCAGCTCTCCGCCTTACGCAATCCATTCCAATGCTGGCGCTTGTGCGTAGGCTGCCCTCCGCCTAAACCCCCGCCCAGCCTCTTTTGCGCTCCTGTGCTGTCATGTCAGCAGCTGCTGTCTGCGTCAAATGACATCGGACGGACCTGTTTTCATCATTTAGACGGCGTAGTGTCGCTCATCGGCATCTTGCAGGCGTTGGCACCCTACAATCTGTGGGAGCTGGCCAAGAGCTCACCCGATCGCCAGCGCCTGTCGTGGAGCGAGGCTAACCGCCTCAAGACGCTCAAAACTGAGGCCGCCGGTTTGGACGACAAGGTGCGGCGCAGGATATCGCTTGTTTGTACGCTGGGTGATCAGGTCCGTGGATGAGAAGGTGGACCCTGAAGCTGTTGCTACTGCACCGCTGTGACCATCCGCGCTGAGGCGAAGCTTTCTGCATGCGCACCCGTGCGGCCTGCATGCAGATCGGCCACTTGGAGGAGCTGCTGGCGCTGTCGGTAGGCGGCCAGGCCAATGGCAAGCAGCAGCAGCCAACGCAAGGTGGTGGAGGGTGGTTGGGCAACAGCAGCCTCACACTCGCGTCGGAGCTGATGGGGCTGCTCCGGGACGATTACGACTGTGTGTTTGACCAGCTCGACGGCATGCGGCTGTGGCGGGAGTGGCTGACTGGAGCACCCAAGGAGGAGGCCAGCCCAGTGGCAAAGCCGAAAAAGAAGCAACTGGGTGGTATGGACTACGCCGCCGCCGAGACGCAGCTGTACAAGCTGGTGGCACGGCAGGAGGCGGGGCCAGGCCGGGTTGCGGGTGTTGGTGCGGGTGGAGGCGCAGATGCCAATGGCAGCGGCCCAGCGGCGCTCGAGGACGCCTGGACGGTGGGCGACGTGTGGCAGCTGCCGCGACTGCAGCGTGTGCAGCTGGCAGCCCGCTGGCTTAGGGAACTGCGCAGAAGGCAAGACGGCACTGTTGCGAGTGTTTTACAATCCATCAGTCTGCGCTGTGCAAGGGCTGGGAGGGGCTGTCGGGCCGGTAGTAACCTGTTGACCGCTTTCCTTGGCCACTTGCACGCAGCGGCTCATTTACTGCAGATCTCGCACCGCCCAGTTGCCCGGTTTTGCTGCTGTCCGTGTGACGCCACCAGCTCTCCTTATACCCTTACCCAACGCGACTGGCACGGTGTGCCCGCAGGTGGGCTGCGGACCTGGCGTCCGCCCTAGCGCGCGCCTCCGAGGTGTCTGCGGAGCTGCGCGCGCTGCACGACGGCGTGTGTAGCTCCGTGCTGCGGAAGGCACGTGTCATCGGCTGCACGTCCACGGGCGCGGCGCTGTTCCGGGAGCTGCTGCGCGGGCGAGGCGTGGCCCCTGGCGTGGTGATGGTGGAGGAGGCGGGCGAGCTGCTGGAGGCACACGTGCTGACCAGCCTCAGCGAGGACACGGAACACATCATCATGGTACGCTGGGTGGACAACTTGTATTGAGTTTGGGGGGAAGAGATCTCGCTGGCGATGCAGGGGCCTTGCTGCAAATGCCGCCCGTCTTGGGATGCTGATGTCCAAGCGAGCTGAGGCTTCTCGCGCTGTTGATTCTCACGCATTGCTTCACAGGGTTGCTTGTGTGCTCCTGCAACTCCCGCAGATCGGGGACCACAAGCAGCTGCGTCCCAAGGTGGACTGCTGGTCGCTGGCGGTGCAGAGCGGCGAGGGGCACGACCTCAACGTGTCGCTGTTCGAGCGGCTGGTGCTGCAGGGCGCGCCGCACACCACGCTATCCACGCAGCACCGCATGCACCCAGACATCAGCGCCCTCATCAGGCACACCTACCCGCAGGTGGGTAGGGGCACCGGGGTGCGGCTGGGCAAGCGGGCCCGGCTAAGAAGGCAGTTGCGCCCGTGTGGCAGTGGCAACGTTACACTACCGTACAGTGCCTACCCTGCCTTGATTGCCTGCCTGGTGTGGAGGAATGCTTCTGCGGGGAGGCAGGGCCGGAAGGGGCCAAAAGTGTCAATCTATGCAAAAACAAGCATGACGTTACAGGGAGGTAAGCCTGGACAGTGGCCTCGTGGCTTTCAGTTGCAGGGCACGGCTCCGTGAGCAAGGCGGTCGTCACGCGGTTGCAGAGGTGTCGCTCGTAGACCCCAAACCTTTTCATCGTTGAGAGCTCTTCAGCTGGTGCTCTGTTGCACGTCCTGTTTGCGCATGTCCGCAGCTCCAAGACCACGATAGCGTAGCCTCGCGGGCCCCGCTGCGGGGCGTAGCGCGGCGGCTGGTGTTCGTGGACCACCGGGAGCCGGAGGCGGGCGAGACGGAGCGCGCGAGGGGCATGTGGGTGACGGGCGCGGAGCACCTGTCCAAGGTGGGTATCGATCTAGTACTGGCAACATTTTCATAGCTTGCCTGGCCAGTGACAGCTGCACACGGTAGCAACCAATCCCAAACATCTGCGCACTGGAACGCTCATTGTGTCGTTGCTGTGCCGCATGAATAATGAAGCGGATGGTCGCTTACGCACCTGCACGGCTGCCCCCAGATCAACATACACGAGGTGGCCATGGTGCGGCACGTGGTGCGCTACCTGCTGCAGCAGGGCTACGCGCCGGGGCAGCTGGTGGTGCTGACGCCCTACCTGGGGCAGCTGGTGGAGATACAGAGGGAGCTGGCCAAGGAGGTGCAGGTGCGTGCTGGCTAGGTGGCCTGACGTTGCTGCCGAGCATGTACCAGCTATGGCCCGCTGTGCGGCCAGGGTGCAATCGACACAACATGACAGGGTCTTGTGGCGTTTGGATGATTGGAGATGGCGCGTTGGCAGTGTGCCGTCGTAGAGACCTGGAGTCATGCACTTTGCTATCCGCCGAGAATGTACAAGTGCCGAAGGTAAAACGCTGCGTGCCTAACACGCCCCACCGTTGCCCTCCCCTCGTCAGGTGCTGCTGGACGACCTGGACGTGCAGGAGCTGCGCAAGGCGGTGTCCGCCTCCTCGCAGCAGGAGGTGGCCGAGGCGGCCAGGCTGACGGGGCGCAGGGGCCAGGGCGTGCGGGTGGCCACCGTGGACAACTACCAGGTGCGGAGCGGCGCGCAGCGCGGGGGCCGCGATGCTAGCGCTGTGCATGTGCAGCCACAGCTGTGAGAGGCGAGGGGTGCGTGCCCGGAGGGTAACGGCGCCGCTCAGGGTGACAGCACGCCACCAGCTCGGGCCCGAGTAGCCTTACACGCGCCTGCCTCGGGTCGGTCCTCCCTGCAGAGCAGAACGAGATAAAGCACAGCATTTGCAGCACATCCAGTGATATGTCTCAAGCCTAAGGCACAGCACGCCGGCACTGCCCCGTTGCAACCCCACAGGGAGAGGAGGCGGACGTGGTGGTGGCCTCCCTGGTGCGCAGCAACGCCGCCGGCAGTGTGGGCTTCCTGCGCGAGCCCGAGCGCATTAACGTGCTGCTGTCGCGCGCCCGCCACGGCATGGTGCTCATCGGCAACTCGCACACGCTGCGCAACGCCAAGAGCGTGGAGGCCCGGAGGCACTGGGGTGTGGTGCTGGACAAGCTGGAGGCTGGGGGCGCGGTGGCGCGCGGTTTCCCGGCCGTGTGCCTCAACCACGGCACCCTGGTTTCGTTGGCATCGCCAGGGGACTTTGCCACGGGTTCGCCCCACGGCGGCTGCTCCCGGCCGTGCGACCACGTACTCCCGTGCGGGCACAGGTGGGTAGTCCTGCGTGGTGGGGGCCGGTAGCATGCAGCTCGCTCCGTCCTAAGGGCCGTACAGCCTCGCACACTCGTCTAACCGCACTCACACTGACTCACACTCAGAGAGCATGTGGATATCTTGGCTGCCGGCGCCCCCTGTGTGCAGGTGCCCGCTGCGCTGCCACCCGTACGACAGGAGCCACGAGAAGGTGGCGTGCCAGGAGGTGGTGCCTGACATGTGCGACAGGGGGCACCTCATCACGCGCAGGTGGGTGCGGATCTGTCCAGGGATCGGGTGGCCCGCTGGCCCCCATGGTACGCTTTATGAATGTGGGTGCACATGGGTGCACTGCTGACGCAACACAATCGTTGCCATGCATGCTGTTTGGCAGGTGTGGGCAGGCCAAGGCTCAGGTCGTGTGCCAGGTGTGCGAGGAGATACGCCAGATTGAGGAGGAGGAGCGAGCAAAGCAGGCTAAGCTGGTACGTCGGCGGGGCGATATGAGCTGCATTTTGTCCATTCTTTCTCCTTCCGTGCGTCAGGGATTATTCTTTGTGGTTACGTATACCTGGGAACTGAGGGCTCTCGTTCTCCGTATCCAGCATCTGGTCTAACTTCAGCACCGTAAGTTCAATCAACATGCATGTCGTCAACGCTCGAAGCCCCCTGTTGCACACTACAAGTAGTGTGCGTCACTTTTGCTGATGCGCAGGAGGACGAGGCGCAGACCGCCCGGCGGCTGGCCGAGCAGGAGAGGGTCCGCCTGGCGGGGCAGCTGCGGCAGCTGCAGACGGAGCAGGCGGCCCTTGAGGAGGTGTGGGCGGCCAAGAAGGCGGCGGTGCGGCTTGAGCTGCAGAAGCGGCAGGCGGCCAAGCAGCTGGAGCTGCAGGTAGCCACTTTGCTTTCTGAGCGTACGAACGCTTACGTTCGCCGCTCTTCGGGTGTCAAGTCCTGTGTGGGGACCAGGTCAGCATGGCAGGGGTTGTAGGCCACGCAACTTCCTTGCCAAGTTCCTACAGTGTGCGTGACATCAGGTGCCCCGACCGTTGGGCCGCCGTGTAGTCCTGACTTGGTACATCTGCGTGTACGACCTGCCGTACAGAAGAAGTACGGCTCGCGGGAGCTGCGGGAATGGGAGGCGCAGGAGCGGCAGCGCGCAGCGCAGGAGATAGTGGCGCTGGAGGCGGAGGCGAAGGCCGAGGTGCTAGCCAAGGAGCAGGTGCGCGTGCCGGCACTGTGGGCGCAACAACCGCCAGCGCCATCGCAATCTAGAGACATGATCTAATTACACGGGGTTCGTCAGGCATATGCGGGCACATGCGAACAGTGTTCGGGTGTAGTGCGTTTGCGGTAGCTTGACAGGCTGGGGGTGTGCTGTGCTGTGGGCAGGAGCTTGCTGAGAAGAAGCGGCAGGCGGCGGTGCAGAAGGCGGCGGCGGTGGCTGAGAAGCGGCGGCAGCTGGCGGAGCTGGAGGCGGCGTCGCAGCGGGAGGAGCAGCGGGCCGCGCTGGAGCTGCGCACTCTGCAGGAGGAGGTGGAGGAGCGGGTCGGGGAGGCCAACAGCAGGGCGCCGAATGTCGCCACCAATTACCGGACGGTGGGTAGGACCGTACAGTCAAGGGGTTGAAGAAACGGACAGACCGAGACACTGCTCTGATGCCCTGGTGCTGCTTAGCACAATGCACGTTGAGTGCCCCGACAGCTACGGGTGCGCCCGCAACATCCAGGGGTGGGTACAAGGATCCATCCGCGTGCAGATCTGATAGTATTTTCGTACAGAGCGCCGTTGCGTCTGTGGTTCACGTTGAGTTCATGCGGCGGCGCAGGTGGCGGCGTGGAAGGAGGCTATCGCAAAGGCGGCAGGAGCTCCAGGCGACAACGCCTCCGGCCTGCCTGCGCTGCGGCAGCTGCTAAGGGCCGCAGCGGGGCAGCAGCCCTCAGCCGGGGCCGCAGCCAGCAGCCTGCGGGACGCCGCGTCCAGCCTAGACGTGGTGTTCGAGAGCCAGGGGCTGGGGGCCCTTGTGCTTCAGTACGCGGCTGCATACGATGACGGCGGCAGCAATGGCGGCAACCAGGTGCGGCGTCAAACCCGTACTTGGTACCGTTCGTTCATGACGAACACCGGCGAGTGTTGCAGCAGTTGTAAGGCAGTACAATGGCACCGCCAGAAGTGGCAAGGACACGGGGTAAAGAAAGCGTGCTGGTTGCTAATCTTCTATACATGCAGGCCGCAAGGCTTGGATTTAGACTGATCAAAATGCAGGCCATCCTCAGGCCTCGCCTGAGAACGTGTATGGACCTTCGCACCGGCACCCTGCAACATGCTTTGCCGCTGCGCCAATGCCGGCCTCACCCCGGGCTCCGCAGAGCTGCGTGACCATGCCCAACGCTGTCAAGCGCGGCCTGGCGCTGATCAAGGACGGCAAGTGGCTGGACGCTCTCAGCTTCTTCGACGCAGCCGCCCAGCAGCAGCAGGCAGCAGCACCCGACGGCGGCGCACCCCTCGCTGCAGACTTTGCAGCCCTGTGCCGCGCCAAGCTGGACCTGCCAGAGCCCAAAACGGCGAAGCCGCCAGCCGCTGCAACGCCCACAGGCTCTGGCACCAAGCCTGCAGACCCTCAGAGCCAGTCACACACCACCTCCCAGCAGCAACCCCCAGATGCCCGCCGCATCCCTGCCCACCACCTTGCCGCCGCATTACGTGCGGAGCGGGAGGCCAGGGGTGGCGGGGGCTTCGCCTCAGGGCCGCTGCAGCGGGCCGCAAGCAACGCACGAGCGGCTGGTGAGGCCCTGGCCTTCCTGATGCACCCCTGGGTGTGCGGCCCTGGAGCTGCCGGCAGCGTGCCTGATGCGCTGGTGAAGGAGGCGCGGGAGGTGCTGGGCCGGGCGGCTCCGGGGCTGATGGCACGGGGGCTTAAGGCGGCGCAGCAGCAGCAACAGCAGCAAGGCGGCGGGGGAGGGGGCGGAGGGTCGGGCGGGCAACTGGATGTGCAGCTGGAGAGGATGGCCAAGAGGTACCCTGCGTTTGAGAAGCTGCAGGGGCTGGTGGGGCTGGCGCCCGTCAAGAGGGCCATGCTTGAGGTCGCGGCGGCGGTGGGTCCATGTGGTTACGCTGGTCCGCAGGGCAGCATTAGTATGGAACGCGTTATGCTCGTTGCGATCCTACATCCTTCGAAGGATGTAGAATTCTAGGGTGGTGTGCCGCCGAACGCGTTCCCCTTGCCTGGTATGCCTGTGTTGCTCTCCTGCCCTCGGTGGCGGACAGGACTGATGTCGCGTCCACGACTGATGCCCCTAAACTTGCGAACGGCGGCGGACCGGAGCACTTCCTGACCAGGCTTAGTACTGTTGTGCACTTGTACGACGCAGGTGGAGGTCGACCGGGAGCGCGGGCGCGACCCCTCCAAGCGCCAGATGAACGTGCGCTTCCTGGGCAACCCCGGCACCGGCAAGACCACCATTGCGCGCATTTACGCACAGCTGCTCACCGAGCTCAAGCTGCTGCCCAAGGCAGAGGTAGGTAACGCCGGGCGTGGCGATTAGCGGGCGCAAGGCTACGTGTCTCACCGTGCTATGGCACCCTCGGCGGCAGGCGGAGGTGTGACCAGTGCCGATTGGGCATGACGTTGTGCTCCTGCGTTTATAGGTTGTGGAGAGCAGCGGCGTGGAGCTGCTCAACGGAGGCGTCACGAAGCTCAAGGAGCAGCTCAAGACGCTGGAGGCGGGCGGCGTGCTGTTTGTGGACGAGGCCTACCAGCTCAACCCCAAGACCAACCCGATGGGGGCGCAGGTAGGCATGGGCAGGGGTAAACTCGGCGTGGGTAGGGGTAACCAAGACACAGACTGACCGGGGTATTGGAAGGGTGAGCCCAGCTCTGGCCGTACCGTATGTTGTGGAATGACGGAATACCGTAGGCACGTGGTGCGGATGCATTCGCACAGCTCTCTCACCAGTGCCATGCGGACCCAGTCCTGCCCGTCTCAGGCACTGAAGTACATGCTGCCCAGTGTGCCCTGGCGCCTTACACGGTTTCCGCGCGTTTCGCACGTACTGTCCTCATCATCGACACAAGCCAAGCCGACACCGGTACGGGTTTCGTTTTACACTGGCTCAATGCTGCCCTCGGCAGGTGCTGGACTACCTGCTGCCCGAGATGGAGAACCGGCGCGGCAAGCTGGTGGTGGTGCTGGCGGGATACGCCAAGCCCATGGAGGATCTCATGGCGCACAACGAGGGCCTGCCCAGCAGGTTCGCACAGGTGAGCTGCAGGGGGTCTACGTGGAACCGTGTCGGGCGGCAACCGAGTCACGGAGCTGCCCAGAGTGAGGTGCTCAACGTGTCATGCAAATCGCATGTCTACGTGTGGAGCCATAAGTCTAAGCTTACAGCCGTGTGGGCTTGTACCGTCGCTGCCATCGGTGCAGGGACCCTTCCCGCACTCCGCTGCACCCGTTGACGCAATACCACACATGGCACGAAGTCCCTTCCGCACTAGTGAAAGCCGCACCCGTTTGTGCGCGATCTCGGGCTTGCGCAGGAGTTCACGTTTCCCGACTACTCGGACGACGAGCTGCACACCATCTTCCGCGACCTCATCGCCAACGACGCCGAGCCCCGCTTCAAGCTGGCGGACCCCCGCCACCTGCGCATCGCCGCCCGCCGCGTCGGCCGCCAGCGCGGACACGTGGGCTTCGGCAACGCGCGCGCCGTGCGCAACGCCTACGAGGCGGCGCAGAAGCGCCAGGCGGCGCGCGTGGTCTCGGAGCGCGCTGCCGGGCTGCAGCCCGACCTGCTGCTGCTGGCGCGCGAGGACCTGCTGGGGCCGCGGGAGCTGGACGTGGGCAGCTGCGCGGCGCTGCGGGAGCTGCAGGGCATGGTGGGACTAAAGCAGGTCAAGCAGCAGGTGGGTGGTGATTTGGAGTTTGAAGCGTGGGGCGTTGAGAGGGGCGGGAAACCAGGTGGTGGAGGGAGGCGGCCTTTGGGGTTGGAGACGGGTAGGCTATAGGCTTGGCAATTGATGGTAGATGCGCATACGTTGCAGGGGAGGCGTGTGTGTTGCGGCTGCGGACAGTACTTGCTGGCAGAATGCTTTCACCGGTGGTGGGCGATAGGAGATAACCACAGAGAGGCTGAGGGTGTGTGACACACGCACGGCGTACTCATTCAGGTCCTGGGATACCACAGCGCCTGAAATGGGTTAATGCAGGGACCTTGGCAGCTGCAAATGGTAATCGTCATTTGGATGTAGCCGACATGGCCACGCCTGCTGTGCTGATTAGTCACGAAATCAACACTAGAAGATAGAACGCGTAAGCGTCCTTTCGGTGCTCACTGCTTGTGGCGCCCCGCAGGTGTCTGACTTGCTGGGCCTCATCCGCACCAACTGCGAGCTGGAGGAGCAAGAGAAGCCGCTCAAGGAGGTGTCCCTCAACCGCGTGTTCCTGGGCAACCCAGGGACGGGTGGGTACGGCAAATGCAAGGGCAGGTCCTTACCTGTGGGTGTGGGAAGGGGCCTAGTCAGGATGCCCGCACGTGGGCCGCTTAGCTTCTCCCAGCTCAACCTGCCGTTGGGTTGCGAGGTGCCGGTATGGCAGGCATCTACTGGCCGCACTGTCATCTGACTGCCTATCTAGCGCGGCCTGGCTAGGTGGCTAAGCTGAATGCAGGCATACCGGTACACCGTCTCCCTACACAACCCCAGGCAAAACCACGATTGCGGGCATCTACGGCCGCATCCTCAAGGACCTGGGGCTGCTGTCCAAAGGGGACGTCATGGTGCGTGTGCCGGCCGACTTCGTGGGCAGCGTGCTGGGCGAGAGCGAGAAGAAGACGGCGGCCATCCTTGAGGAGGCGGTGCTGGTCATCGACGAGGCGTACGGCCTGCACTCGGCCAAGGGAACCACCGACCCCTACCGGGTGCGTGCGTGCTGGTGCTGGGCAGTGGCAGAAGGGACGGAAACAGCAGCGTGCACGACAGTCAGTGCAATGGCACGTGGGCGCAGCCTGCGGGGCGTCTGGGTTGCATTGCACAGTGAGCCGAAGACGTTTGCACGTGCCAACTGCTACGTGTGGGTGCGGGTCGGGATTAATGATTTGGCGAGCATGGTTGCTCAGTTGGGGGCCGTTGCAGCCGGTGGAAAATGCATGGAGGCGCCGTGCGTGGTCCTAAACCAGCGCAAAGTTCATGACACGCCGGCCGGCCCAACTTCATCAACCCTCAGTACCTCCTTCACGACACGCAGGTCGCCGTGACCGACACCACTGTGGCCAACCAGTGGCCAAGGTTCAGGGCATGCCGCTGAAGCTGCTGCGGTGATACAAGATGTGTATTACCTTGTTACTTCACTCATGTCCCTTCCCCCGTACCCGTACGGCAGACCGCCGTGATCGACACCATCGTGGCCAAGGTGCAGGGCGTGCCTGGCGACGACCGCTGCGTGCTGCTGCTGGGCTACGAGGAGCAGATGGAGGCCATGATGCGGGAGGCCAACCGGGGGCTGGCGCGGCGCTTCCAGCTGGCCAACGCGTTTCGCTTCGAGGACTACGACGACGTGGAGCTGCTGCACATCACGCGGGGGGCGGCGAGGAAGAGGTGAGTGCAGTAGCTGAGGTGCGCTGGGGTTGGTGAAGTGGTTCCGAGCTAGCGGCAAGGGACAGGGTGTGAAGTGGGCTTGATGCAACATAACACGGGGGGTGTGAAGGATAGGTGGGCGTGGCGGGCGAGCCTGGGACTGTGGTGTCTGTGCAGGGTTGCGCTAACAAGTGTCAAGGTGCCCTGTCTGAGTGTAGGTGTCGGCAGTGCAAGCGGGATGCGGTAGGCTGTGGGATGCTGCACATCCTGCGGAGCGGGTAAGCAGGGCATTTCTGCAATGTCACGTACACTCACGTTTGATTGTTGAAGAACCGTGTGACGCTGCCCGCCCTCAGGGGCTGGGAGCTGGACGAAGCGGCCCTGCGTGCCGCGGTGGCGGCGCTGGCGGCGGAGCGGCGCCGGCCCAACTTTGGCAATGCGGGCGCCGTCAACAACCTGCTCAGCACTGCTGCGCTGCGCATGGAGGCACGGTGCGACTGGGGTACGGGGCTGGGGTGAAGGGCCGATGCACGGGTAAGCGTGCGAAGCGGAAAAGGGCGCTGCGGGCGGAATTTGGCCTCAAGTGACAAATAGCACGCAGAGCCCCGTCCCCATGTGTCCCGCAAGCTGCCCTGCCTTCAGATGAGAACGCCCGTGTACTGCAGGTCAGTGTCAGGTCGTCCGGGTGTACAAGTTCCAGCTTGCTTGCTTGCTGGGGTGTGCCCGCAGGATGAGGGCTGCAAGTGCGGCAGAGCGCGCCGCTGCGGTGCCCATTGCCGAGGACTTCCTGCCGCCTCCCAGCGACAGCGACCCGGCCCGGGTGTTTGATGACCTCATCGGCTGCAGGTAAGCTGAGAAGTAGGTAGGTATGCACAGATCCGCGTCAGTGCTGCGGTGCGCGGCTGTTGGATACCCCGCACTGTGTGGGCCGCCGCTGAGTTCCGGTTCTCCCGTGTGCAGTCAGCACCTCGACGTAAGTTCAATGGCCCAAAGGATAGCTTTCACGTACTCCCCAAAACTTATGGGCACCATACAGGATGGACAATGGACAATCGTTTCCTCTGATCTATTCTGTTGTTTGCAGGGAGGTGCTGACCAAGCTGCGCGAATGGGAGGCCACCATCAAGGCCTGCCAGGCCCTGGGCCGCGACCCCCTGGAGACCTTCGAGCTCAACTTTCGATTCGTGGGCTCGCCGGGTGCGTTGGAAAGGAAAAGACCTGCACAGCTGGGCTACGATAGTAGGTAGTGCTCGTTGGCTGGTAATTGGTTCACTCTGAGCCGCCAAGGAACCAGGCTTGGACGACGCTGGTGTGCCCTACTGAGGTCACGAGCACGGGCCCGGTCACAAGCTGAGGTTTGCGTGAGCGACCACTTTACGGTGTGCGTTCCAAGAGGCCGGAACTGCACGGACTTCCATTCCGTGGGCTGGTACCTGTACATGGCTTGACAGCTGCCCTCGTGGTGCGCGATCTCACACCGCGCAGGCACGGGCAAAACTACGGTGGCTCGCCGCGTGGGGACGCTGTTCGCCTCCCTGGGCCTGCTGTCGGACGGGGAGGTGGTGGCCTGCTCCGCATCTGATTTCGTGACGGGCTACGCCAACCAGTCGGGCGGCAAGACGCGGGAGGTGTTTGAGCGCGCGCTGGGCCGAGTGCTCTTCATCGACGAGGCGTATAGGTGGGGAGCAGTTGGTGGGAGCTGAGCGCAGCAGATGTGTCATGCCTTAGCTCGGCTGGTTTGAGGAGTAACTTTGTCTTTGATGCAAGCGTGAACAGCCAACGTTGCGGGTAGTAGATGGGCGATGGCACTCACGTGCAGGAAAGTCTGCTTAAAGCAGTGACACTCTTTGGATGCGTATGTCCCTTGTGCTGCTGCAAACATGCTGCACGCTTGCTAGTCCAGCAGACCCACCTTGTGAGCAACATCCACTCCTCACCACCAGGTTCCTGTCTGCCTGCCTTGCCTTTCACCCGCCTGCAGGCTGAACCCCAAAGTAGGCGGACCCTTCATGCAGGAGGTAAGCGGCGAAGGCCACGCAGGCGTGCCCAAGTCGTGCCCTTTCTGTAGCCAGGAGTGCCATCCCTTACTCTATACCGGTGCTCTATTGCATCACGCTGATCATGCCAACGAGTGCCATACGAAACCCACAGGTGCTGGACGAGATTGTGCAGCTGCTGACAGAGCCACGCTTCATGGGCAAGATGATGGTCATCCTCGGCGGCTACGAGGAGCAGGTGGGGTGCTGGAGTGCCCTGCGGAGTCCGTGTGCTGTCAGCAAGCGGCAACTCAGCCCTTGCCCTCTAACTGTATCTAAGCTAGCATACCTGCTCCCATGACTATGCGCCTCCATATGCAATCCACCAGCCGCTCGCCAGCTCATCACGCCTATACCGTACCCTGCGCCACGCAGGACAAACGCCACTGGCAGTGTGACTAACGTGCGCTGCCCTCCCTTGCGCGCCCCTGTCCAACTCAACGCAGATCGAGGCGCTGATGACCGTCAACCCCGGCCTCAAGTCTCGCTTCAGCACGCGGCTGCACTTCCCCGACTTCTCCCCCGAGGACGCGCTGCAGCTGCTGCTGCTCACCCTGCGCAGGGAGTACTCCCTGGAGCCGGACACCGGGGCGGCAGCCGCCCTGCCTGACATGGCTCAGCAGGTGGGTGAGCAGCAGCTGCTGCAGGAACGGGGGAAGTATGACGTGCTGCTCGTTCAAGGAGGGGCTTTGTGCTCATGTTCCGGTCTTTTCAGCACCGGTACGAGGCACACGCGTGAAAACCAGCAATTGCATTTGTCAGCAGATGCTCATCGAACGTTAGCCATGGTCACGGCTTCATCCTGCCCTTGCTCATGAGTCATGACCGATCCATACGCCCCTGTGCGATCCATACCGTTGAAAGGTACTTGACGTGCACGCTGCCCTTGCTTTCCACCCCTTCAGCTGGTGGCCGCCCCCAATTGGTCCAACGGCCGTGACGTGGTCACATGGGCGAAGAAGACGTTCGCAGCATACGCCAGCCGGCGCTTCAACCGAGCCCCGGAACCGGCGGCCCCCGCCGCCGGATCCGGCAGCAACGGCAGTGGCGCAGCCGCCACCGCCGCCGCAGGCGCTGCATCGGACGGGGTCCAGGTGGAGGACCTCCGACGCGCGCTGGGCGAGATGCTGGCAGATAAAAAGACCCCCAAAGCAGCAGCGGCTGGCGTCACAGGCACGGGCGATTCTGCGGCTGCGGCAGGCGGCGTAGATGCAGGAGCTGCGGAGCTGGGCGGCCAGGGCAACGACCCTTTTGATGGCTTTGTGCCAGACATGGCGGTGGCATACGCCCCCGCGGTGGCCTCGATGCCTGCGTTCGCGACCGCCGTGCGCCAGGCCACCGCACCGCCCGCTGTGGACCAGCATCACGAGCAGCAGCAACAGCAGCAGCAGCAACGGCAGGAAGCTGGGGAGGCGAAGGTCGCGGCACCGGTCGCAGATAAGCAGGTGCAGGACGACGGCTTTGGTGGGCTGGACCCGGCGTTCCTAAGGGCCATGCAGGATGCGTTGGAGGCCATGGGGGCGGACCTGAGCTCGCTGGACGCGGTGCAGGTCCTGGCGGGGGACCCGGGGCTGGCGGAGCAGCTGCTGCCCCTGATGGACCTGGCAGGGCTGGGCGGGGGCGGGGGCGGGGGCCTGAGCGCGGCTGTGGCGCGGGAGATGGTGCGGCAGTGGCAGGTGATGATGCGGGAGCGGATGGAGGAGGAGCGGGAGCTGGCCAGGAAGAGGCAGCGGCCCGTGTGGCGGTGCGCGGTGTGCGGGCGGTACGGGTGCCCCGTGGCGCCGTACATTGAGCGGTACGAGGAGGTGTAACGGACCTGCATGCGTAGTGCATGTTGCGGCGGATGTGGGTACAACTTACAGTACTGGACGCAAGGGGTCAGGAGAGGTTGCGCGGAAAGCAGTTGGGAGGTTCGTTGGTGCGAACGCAGGTGTGATGCGCTCGCGCACATGGTATCGGTGCACGTAAGGCGTTGGGGGTGTTGCATTGGCGAAGGGTTGTGTGTAGAAGGCCACTGCTTGTAAGGTCGGGTGGGGTTCGCAAAGCTATGACAGTGGAGACGGCTGTTCAGTGCGACTGCATGAAAGTGGTAACAATTACTTGGCAGCCTGTAGTACTTGCTGCTGCATTA
Source organism: Chlamydomonas sp. KOR1 (assembly GCA_036984285.1). Lineage (NCBI taxonomy): Eukaryota > Viridiplantae > Chlorophyta > Chlorophyceae > Chlamydomonadales > Chlamydomonadaceae > Chlamydomonas > Chlamydomonas sp. KOR1. Next base: position 249,785 of record BQMZ01000404.1, on the reverse strand, counting down.
TATGCATCATGCTGCCCTGGCATTTCACGCCTCTGAAACTGCCTTTCGCGGTGGAGGCAGCGACGTGGAGTGGCAGTGTGACCCCTGGTCACAGCTGCGCAGCACTGTACCGCTACGTGTAGGGGTGTAACTTCGCCCGACTCCTGTTGTGAGCGTGCGTGGGTCGGACAGCACCGGTGCTGTTGTTACACAGGCAGGACCCGGCAGAATCCAGTCCTGCATGCCTGCCAGGCACCTCCCCTGTCCAAGCCCTTGAAGCGCAGATACTCGAATCCCGGTCGAGTCCTCTGCAGCACGACATGTATCGACCAATACCTACCCATACATGTCCTTCTTTTCCTGTGCGAGGGCACGCATCACCACATCAGCTTACGATCGCGGCAGTTGCCGACACCGCCGTCCCATGGGTCGCTCGGCCGGTTGGGCCTTGCCACACGCTCCAGCGAGCAGATTCTCGCGTCGAGACCTTGGAAAGTGGCATGAATCTCTTTTACGTGAAACCTACATGCCTTGCAGTTTCCCTGGCTTCCTTGCAACCATGTCGTGAATTGAGTAGCAGGCTGTCGCCGACACAAGACTGCCACACATTCCACCGGCAATATACCAATCGAGGAGAGCACACTGCCCAGAAGGGCGCAAGGCCTAGGGCGCCGAACTGGCTTTTCCCGCTTTCCTCGCGTTTTGGCGCGCGCCTATCAACCTGTCACCAATGGCGACCGGCAGCAAAAGGACAATACTTCCGGCGCTTCTTGTTGCGGCAGCGCTCGTTAGCAGCGGTTGCGCCGCGGCCGAGGATACCAGCACCAGCGGCGGCACAGGTGCCAGCAGCGCCGCGACCGGCCCTCCCGCGGGGGCATTCCTGCAGGAGCAGCTGCCCCTGCGTGTGGTGCTGACCACACCCGTGGAGATTGTCAAGGGGGAGCCCGGAACCAGCGTGACGCTCACCGGATGGCAGGCCCTGACGGTGGGATGGGGGAAACCGCGGAGTGGCAAAGGAAGTGGGGTTAGGTGGGCTGAAGCTCCTTCAAACAGTAGCTTGGGCACGCATGGCATGGCATGCGTGCCCATGCTTGGGCACGCATGGCATGCTCAGCACCGCCGCGGTACGTACATGAGGTATGCGCAGGATGAGGGTGCACGTGCCGTGCAGCTGGGCCAACTTGCCACCCCCTTGTGGGTTTACTGCAGAAGTAGTTGCTGATCAGGCGGCCCAACCAAGGATCCTGACCGTTGATACGCGTCGCCCACGCGCCCCCACCCGATGCGCGCTACGCGCCCAGGTTGTGTTCTCCCGCCCCGTCATCGCCCTGGGGTCGGACTTCATGGGGGGCTCGGCCGAGCACCTGGTGGGTGGAAACTTGGTTGCAGGGGCTCTATCTGCTGCCAGGTGGTGGTGTGCAAGGAGCAGCGATGGGGTGTAGCACACCGTGAAGGGATATGCACCCCTGGGGACCCTGAGAGCCTGTTCGTAAGGGGTCGGTGCCTGTCCTTAGCTATCACCTGCTGTGAACTACCCACTCCCCTGAGCAAAGCCCGAAGCGGCATGGTAGTGCCCCCCACACACGTGTATGCCCTCCCTACGTTGTCCCCCGCGTGCGCCTTGCGCCTGTGAACCCTGCCCCTCAGCGGCCCTTCTCCCTGGACTGCAACGTCCCCGGCCTGTTCCGCTGGGTCACCACCACCACCGCCCGCTTCGACACCGTCGAGGAGTGGCCCACAGACCTCAACTGCACCTTCACATGGAACACCAGCCTGGTCACTTACGACGGTAAGTTAAGCCACACACTGGTACCCACGCCACCTCATGCCCAACCCACCCTGCTGCTGCTCTGCCAAATACCACCGTCCTCGTGCCCGCCCCACGGATGTCAAACGACATGAGATGATGAGAGCCTGTAACTTACCCTAGGCGTACCCGAACCTGCCCTGCCTCCAAAGGTAAACGACAGCAGTACCTGTTACTAACCCTGGGCATACGTCCGCTTACCTGCACGTGCCGGCATCCGGCCCCGCAGGCGCGCCCCTGCAGCTGGGCAACGCCTCCGCCTCCCGGGCCCTGTCCTCGCCCAGCCTGGACGCCACCATGCAGGCGGTGGTCAGCGAGCGCGCCTCCAACCTCACGGACGGGCGGTGGGACGCCACCCTGGGCCCGGACGATGACATCCTGCCCGAGGTGCCGCCGGACGGTGGGTGGCTGGTCGTGGGTAGCTGCTGCGAGAGCCGGGCATAAGGCGCGTGACGGACGGAGAGGGGGAAAGGCACATAGCTCGCGTGTGCAAGCACGCATGGAGTACAAAGAGCGTATCTCAGCTGCAAGCCAGGTTGTCTCTCAAACGCGTGCCCGTGGACCCGTGCAGCGCTAGGCCCTACGTACCCCGCCAACCAACGCTCGTTTCCCACCGCTGGCACACACATGCGTCCCAAGCATACCGTGGATGTGCCCTCGTAAACAAGGATGCTCGTCCGCTTCTGTGCTCGCAGGCCGCATCATTGTGTCCTTCTCACACCCGGTCAGCGTGAGGATGCTGCAGGACCAGTTCCAGGTGGGTGTGGGATGTGCGGGGAAGACGCGGGGAGAGTACAGCCCTCGCAAACCCCTCTGGTGTGGTGTGTCACCATGGTTTAGCTAAAGCTTGGGGCAGCAGCAGCGGATGCCATGTGGAGGCGGCAATAGAGTGCTTGCTTCGCGTTCACGTCCATGCTCATCTTCGCACTAGTGCACGCACCGTTGTCCACCGCGAGCGGAACGGCCAACAGCGAGTGTAACCTGACTTGCGCCTCCCTCCTTCCTGTTGAATGCAGCTGTACGAGGGCTCTGGAGGCAACTGGTCATCGGAGAACCTCGGCGTCAACGTCAATGCGTCGGTGCCAGGCTGGCAGCCGGAAGTGCCTGTCCCCCAGGTGAGTTTGGCACAGGTTACCTGTGCTGCCGCCTCGGCAACCGTAGCGTGGGGGTACCCCACCTGAGTACCGTGCATGTGCTTGCCGCCCCAGGGCTGCATACAGTATGCATACAGTATCTGGTGCGCAATTTATACAACCCTCCTTGTCCTACCAGGAAAGCGTGGCCGGCGGGGGTAACCAGAGCACGACGCCTGCAGCGCCGAGTGATGCCAACGTATCGATGGTGGCGCTGACCCCGCGCTCAACCCTGAAGCCGAACACAAAGTGCGTGGGCAAGATCGTCACCAACTGCGTGCGCGCGAATGCGCTGTAATGTCAGGAGCAGTAGCTGTCGAGGCTGTCCATTCGTCTGAGCGAGTGAGGGGAAAGCCTGGGAGGCCAGGGACGCGGGGGACACCAAAGCAGCCTGTCGATGAGGCTCTTAACGTTTTTTCTTGTAGGTACACGCTGCGCATGCCCCGCGGAGCGCACTACTACGCCCTGTCCGGGCCACTTGGCAAGGACATCGACATGGAGCTGGGTGGCCTGCGACCGTTCCGCCTGGAGTTTTTGACCAACATCGACACGCCTGCGACGGCATTAAGGTGAATGGACAAGTGTTGAAATGCAGGGTGGAGAGCAGTGTCGTGCCTTGTCCCGCCCTTGGGAAGAGCTGTCTACAAAGCTGTTGGCCGGAAAACCGAAACCAACCGGAATGCAAGACTAGCGCCTTTTCCCGGGACTTAGCGTGTACCGTCCATCGTAACAAAGTATGCAAAGCTCATCTTTATCATTCGCGTGTCGTGCCCGGGGCAGAAGCACAAGTATGCAGCTTCCTTTCAAAGGCTTCAGCTGCTATGCCCAGTTTCAGATGCTCGGTATACGTGTACGCATATGGCCCCGAATGGCTTGGGCTTCTGGCCTTGGGCGCGCTTGACCGGGCTGCCGTTTGTCGCAACATCCTTGCACCTGGGGCCACAGCTACCGTCGCCTGGACGCCTGGCTGGTACACGGCCTGTCCAACGTCACGACTGTGGAGCAGCTGGCGTCCAAGATATCCATATGCGAGCTGGGCGATGGCACTTCGCAGTGCGCGAGCCAGCAGGGCGGTGCTTCCTCGCCGCCCTTCAACCTGGCACTGGTGGACAGAGGCACTGCCCGGCTGTCGATTCCTGCATTGGCCGAGGGCCACAAGTACCGTATCGTCGTGCAAGCTGACCCGAATGTCAAGGACGGCTTCGGCCAGGGGCTGCAGGTGCATTTGTGAGGTGGACACGTATGTACCATAAATGTTGGGACGTGCGGGTGCTTGCGTTGCAGTGCCGTGTTGATCAGATGCTGCCTGTCTTAAGTGCGGCTTGCCATCCCGCCAATGCGGTAATGCTTCATGCATGCTTTGTGGGTACTTGGCCCACCGCAGGCTAGCTCCACGGACTTCCTTATGAGTGTGGTCGAGTCGGATCTGGAAGCGCCCTCCATCAACGGCCAGCTAGCCATCCTCGAAGCCGGCTCCGACAACCTGACCCTATGGCCCTACATCGCACACCGCCCTGACGGCTACTACGGCTACAGCAAAGCCTCGGCCTGGGTCCTGGACACGAGCACACCCAAGGGCGTGGACCAGCTGCTGGACACCCTGCTGCGGAGCAACTACCCTCAAGACCTGACGGGCAAATTTGGAGAGCCAGCCGCACAGATCCAGGTGCCGAGCGACATCCTGAACGGCGTAGGAGCCCCCCAGTGGAGTGAGCTGCAGCTGGCGCTGCCACAGCTGACGCCCGGCAACGGCAGCAAGGGCACGGTGGCGGTCCTGCAGATGTGCTGCTCCGACGTGAGCAACGTGCCTGAACGTGACGTGCTTATTGCATGTAACAAGCCAAGAAGTGCCAGGAGGGCGCGGGAAGCCGAGACGTTGTTCTTGTGCCGTGCCTTGGGCAGCCTCAAGCTCTTAAGGGAATGAAACCGAGCGTCCCCTGCAGCTCTGGGCCACACCCTGTACGGGGCGATGTCCGATGTGCCCCATGTCACCCCTGGATGGCCTGGCTGCTGTGTGCCTTTCCTCCATCCTCCTCGCCAAGCTCTCATGTGCGTTTGGTGCCCCTTGCACCTACACCCTGCAGCAATCCAACGACGGCGAGATGCAGATCCTCATCAACAGCAGCCTGTCCCTCGACCTGGTGTCCGGCGGCAGCTTCGGCACGGGGGCCACCGCCTGGGTGCTGGACACCAGACCGGGCGGCGGACCGGTGGCGGGCGCCGAGGTGATACTGTTCGGAGAGACGCGCTTCCAGGTGGGCGGATGCGGTTGACAATACCGTACATAATTGCGGTGATCTCCATTGGCACGACAGGCACTTGTGAGGTCACGGCGCGAGCATGCAGTCGGTTGCTGAGGGGGACTCTGCCTATTGGCGGGGAACGCTGCCGGGTGGGCGGACGTTTGGGCACGTGGGAGGTCCCTTAGGGACAGTGGGAGCGAGCTGGAGCATGGCACTTTGTGCAACGGCATCGCGTGGTGGTGGTCGTAGCATTTTGGTGCGTTTCTACAGGCCCCTCGGGCGGGCGCAGCTGTGCGCAGGATGCAGGAATAGGAGCTTATTCAGGGGAAGGGCCTCCCCCGTAAGCAAAACGGTACACACGCGGCATATCCCATCTCTAACAGGGGCGCTGCTTGCCCCTCGCCCTTTGTGGTGTCCCACAGCAAGACGTGCTGTACAAGCAGCTGGGCAACTGCACCACCGGGCAGGACGGCGTGTGCGTGGTGACCCACGTGGAGGAAGCGGTAAGGGAATGGGACCAACAGACGGGTAGTGGTATGGGGAACGCCAGTACCGCACGATCAGTGCTAAATGCTGTCGTGCTCCTCCTGGCGCATCGCGCATATTCCATGAATTCAACCAGCCCGGATCACCGGATAAAGCAACCGTGCGCCGGCCCCACCAGCCTGACCCTGGTGATGGCGCACCTGTCCATCCGCAGGACTATTGGCCGCTGGTTGCGTTCGCCCGCTCCCCCGACGGCCAGGTGGCGCTGCTCCCCTCTGCGGGCTGGCTGCAGCAGCCCTCCACACCCGCCGCCCAGGCCGCCCTGGTGCTGGACCGCAAGGCGGTGGTGGAGGGAGACAGCCTCAAGGTCACAGGTGAGGGCGGTGGTGGTGGAGCAGCCTCGAGGTCATGCGTGAGCGGGGTGGGCAGGAGTGTGCTGTGTACACGCGCGCTAGCTCATGAGAGCGTCACAGTGGGTTGCCAGCCTTTCCTCATTGATACCTTGCTATGGAGGGCTTGCCAAGCAGGTGTTTGCCGTGCGTGTCCCCGCGTGCCCCCAGGCTTCGCCCAGGCGGTGCTCCCCGACCTGACCCTGGGCCTGCTGCCGGCCGGCACGCGGGCGGTGCTGGAGGTCAGCCCGCCCTGGGAGCAGGCAGGCGGTGGCGGAGTCAGCGGCACCACTTCCAGTTCTTCTTCGTCCCTGCCTCCCCGCGTTTTCGCTCAGGTGCGGTCCAGTGTGCATGTCCGGATGTGAGGACTTCGACTGCCCCTGTCCCCGTGTGGCCTTGGAGCAATCATGTTGCCAAAGCTTCAAACCGCTCCCCGCGTGTTTGGAGTGGACTTGACAATCTGCTAGATTGTTCACTGGCCTGCCGCTGTTGCACCTGCTTGCTTTTGTTTTACCGTGCCAATCCAATCCCCGCCCCAACGCACCCACATTTCATAGGTGGACGGCACCTCCGGCACGCTGCACGCCGAGGTTCCCGTGCCTCCGAGCGTGCGCCTGCAGCAGTACAGCATCATGCTGAGGCTGGACCCGAAGTCCATCGAGGCCGCCCAGAAGGCCTCCAACACCACTACCAGCAACACCACCACCACTACCATTGAGAACAGCCGCAGCAAGCGCCTGGCGCGCCGCCTGGCTATGGCAACAACGGACCCTGACACTGGCATTACTGCGATTGCCTTGGGACCAGAAGACACCCCGGAGCAGCGCGACCCCAGGTCCATTCAGGATGGTGGCGATGCAGGGGAGGACCCCTACGCCGCATGGCCATCGGTTGCGTCGGAGTCCTTCACCGTAGCCGACCCGCGGCCCCCAACCGTGGAGCTCAAGGTGCGAACGCAATGCTGGCAACTGTGGGACTCGCAAGGGCTGCAAAAGATGGCGTGGGTGTAGGGCCATCCAGTCACAGCGCTCGCGGTACTTCGGCAGTGGTGTTCCTGTTTTGCGTACCGCATGAGCGCCCACGGCGAACGCAAAGGCACGACACCCCACTCCCAAACCACGCACGCTCTCTGATGTATGACGTCAGCCAATGCAGAGGGCACTTTCCCCACACCCACCGGCCCTCTCCGCACTCCCACCCATGCAGCTCACGCTGCCGCCCTGGGCGCCCAACGGCTCCGTGGTGCCCGTGTCCGTGCTGGCCGTCAGCTACATCGGGGCCTCCGTGGCGGACGCCAACGTAACGCTCACGTGGTCCACGCCCCTGGCCTCGGGCGTGCTGCCGCTCACCACGGACGCAGGCGGCGCCGCCAACGGAACCATCGACCTGGCGGCGCTGCCGGAGGCCAACCGTACGGCAGAGTACGACACGCTCAGCGTGACGGCGGAGTGGATCGGACCCACGCGGGAGAGGATCGTGCAGACACAGAGCATGACGTAAGTACGGCTTCCTAGTATGGTTGCACCAAACACTGAGAGTTGAGGACGTGGCTTCCTCAGTTGTTTATAGTTCCTCCCGGCCAAGTAGCTAACGACTCAGGCGCTGCTTGTGTGTCTGCTTTAACCCTGCGCTGCAATGTCTGCACAAACCTCCGCAGTCTTGCCAACGCCCCTTACCGCCTGACGCTCTCGCGCTCCACCAACACCGACGTCCTGGGTGTGGCCTTCACCGTGGACGCCGCCCTGACCTCCAACGCTGCGGACGGGTCTCCCTGAATGGCACAACCGTAAACATCACCCTGACGCCCAACACAACCGAGGCAGCCGCCTGCGCCAGCAACACTACCGCCAGTGCTGTACCCGGTACCCGCACCTGTACGGCAGTGTCCGGCGCGGGCTACTCCACCACGTGTCAGCTCACGCTGCCGTGCGTGGGGCAGTTTGAGCTGCGGGGATGCGCGGACGTGCCCATAAGCCAATGGGGGAATACCACAACCCGTGTGTGCAGCAACCTGATTGTGGGCCGGAGCTCCTCGTCGTGGGCCGGTGCGCCGTGGAACGGCCACCCAGACGTCACCTTACAAGACAACAAGTGAGCAGGCGGTTGAAAGTTATTGCTTGTCGGAGCAGCTTTGGAAGACGCGGAGCGCTCCGGGCTAGCCGTGTTAAGTATACCAGACTGGCAGGTCTTCAAGCCCTGAAGGACCTGCCTTCCTTACGACAACCTACACTGTGCCTGTTGCCCGCTTGTCTGGTGCTGCTCCTTTCCATGGTGACTGAGGATAGCTCCCTCAATCGACACCAGCAGATAGCCTCGCGAAGACATTCACTACCATGCTCAGATGCTCTTCTTGCCATCGTGTTGCAGGTCCTCGCACTCCCTTGGCGACACCGTGACCGTGTCCCTCACCAACCCCTGGCCGGGCGCCCGGCTGCTGCTGGTGTGGGGCAACCAGCTGGCCACGCGCAGCAAGGTGGTGGACAAGGTGGGCGACCAGGGATAGCATGGCGTGAAGCTAGCAGGGTCGTGTACAACGAGGGGGAGCAGGGGTTGGAAAGCTCACACCCCACGTATACGGCACTACCTCTCCTCCTCACTCCTGTACCAATTGTTGGGCAGTCCCTACCCCACTACTACTGGCAAGAACCCACCGTGCGCCGGCCGGTTCACCGTCCCCTCCCCGTAGCTCCCGTCCGGCCCGCTGGTGTCCGCCTCCTTCGGCCCCCTGGGCCCCGAGTGCCGCGGCGGCTGCTCTCTGGCCGCCGTGCTGGACGTGCCCCGCCTGCGACCACAGGACTTCCCGCCAGCCCGCAACCCAGGGATGCCCGTCAGCAAGCTATTCGACCCGCTGGCGCCGCACACGCACACCATGACCCTGGCCCTGACCGTACGGCAGGACAACCACCTGGAGGTTGCCGTACAGGTGGCGGGCGGCGAGGGAGGGGCGCTGGCCACGGTGCGGGACGCGGACGGCAAGGAGGTGCCGGCCGTGCAGCCGGGGCAGCAGGCGCAGGTGCGGCGTTCCCATCGGATCGTGTGGAACGTGCTGGCTCTTGGACAACGCTTCGAGCTGGGATCAGAGCGTTTCCCATCGCCAAGGCCTGAGGTGGCATGGCCCGTACCCCTTGTGCTCCCCAGGTCAAGGTTACCGTCAAGGTGCCTGCCGCCGCTTCTGCTGGTGGCGGCAACGCGAGCTCCTCCGCCTCCACCCCCTCCCCCGGCACCGAGGTGACGCTGTACGCTGTGGACAAGGCCTTCCTGGACCTGCTGCCGTACGGCCTGCCTGCCGTACAGGAGGCCATGGTGCTGCAGCTGGCGTCATCCATGCAGGCGCAGGACATGGCGGCGTACCGCCTTGCGCCGGGGGCCGTGCGGGCAGTGTACGACACAATGATGCGAAGGTAGGATCCTGTACCCTGGTGTCTTCGCCTGTCATACTTCCCTACAAGTGTGGCCCTTGCAGAGTGCCTTGCCCATGTAGGCAGCGCTGTTCTTGTACACAGCCTGGCATTCATGAGTACTCCCACGTTTCATGGCCGCAGGCTCACCAAGCTAGACCCCTGGCTGCCTGTGGATACCGCCGTGACGCCGTACAGTTCCGGTACCGCGTCGGTTGACATGAACGACACGGTGTACCTCAATCAGTACAGCTCCGCCATCACATACATGACGGTCAGTTCGATGCAATGGGTGTGATGTTGATGGACGAGTTGTCTGGTACGGCCAGGCAGCTCGCCCCGCCGGGCCTACTGGCAGGCTGGCACACCTAGCGAGCGGCTGCGTGATGTGCGTGGGACCATATGCTGCACGGAACGAAAGAGGGTGGGCGGGTAGCACGTCATCTTAATAACAGCAGTGGAGCCTGGTCACCGAAATACCGTACCCGCAACCTCGACTGTTTTTCCCTGCCAGAACTCCCCTTGCTTTGCGAGCGAGTGGGCATCCTGCGCAACGTTCCCCATGGGCGATGCGTTTTGGAGCAACGGTAAGCGGTTGTGCCACGCCTGATGTTAGGGCAGCTGTGCGGGCTGGGTTGCTGCACGGGGGCCTATAAGGGCATCTGCAGAGCACAGATTGCAACGTTGTGTTCAGTCCTGTCATCAGGGCTGCAGCATGCATTGCCGCCGCAGGCAAAGCATTGTACCATCGCATTTGTTTCCCGTGATGCGCACGCTGCAGGAACATAGCCAGCACCAGCCCATGTACAGGGCTCACGTGCAAAAGCAGTATGCAACTTGAATTGGTGGTGTAGACGAGCAAGAAATCTGGCGACAAAGAATCCTCAAGACTTATACCTCCCTCTGCAACGCTCATTATAGGTAATGCACTCGGCTCCGGCATCTTTAATGGACCGACAGCCATGGCCGTTGCTCGTAAGTGCATGCTATCGAAGCGCTGCTTACCGGTTATGCGTACAGTCATGGTTGTCGCAGCAACATAATTGCCACTTTTACGCTAGAGGGGCTGATGGGCAAGGCTGCTCGCTTGGTCCCATGCTATGCACTTTGCCCCTCCATCCTGGCGTCTCCCCACCAGAGGCTGTCTCGATGGCTGCTGTCGGGGGAGCGGCCGCAGAAGCGTCAGCTCTCGCGATGCCAAACCCAGCACCGTCTGCCGACAACGCTAGCTCCTCAAAAGCTGACTTTGGCGGTGGCGGCGGAGGCGGCGGCGGCAGCAGCAGCGGCAGCACGCCAGCTGCTCCGCGCTCCGCAGGGGATTTCGTCGTCACGCCGCTTTTCGCGGTAGCCACCACTGACGCAACCGGAGTTGCAACCTTCAATTTCACGGGGCCACAGAAGCTAGGCGCGTTCGTGCTGAGGTGAGAGCCTTACAGGTTTGCACTGCAGGTGCAGTGCATGGCCAATTAGATGCAGCGCAGAGCTACTGCCAGGTGGACACGTGCCGCGCACAGTTTCTTTAGGCAGCTGAACCGAGGCCCTTGATCATTAGACAGTGTCAGTCTTGCACCAGGCGTACACTCAGCCCCCCCCTCAAACCCTCCGCCACCACCAGGGCCTTCGCCGCCTCCGGCTCCTCCGCCAAGTACGGCAGCTCCGAGTCCCGCATTGTCGTACGCCGCCAGCTGTCGCTCGTGCCCAGCGTGCCGCGCTTCGTGCGCGTCAACGACACCTTCGAGGCGGGCGTCATCGTAACCGTCCCAACCGCTCCGGCAACCGTGACCATAACCGCGAAGCTGGTTGCGCCCGCCAACGCGTCGGCGAATGCAACGGTGGGGCCGGCGCCCCTGGAGACCACGGGGCAGCTGACCAAGACCATCAACTTCCAGGAGGGCAAGGGGCTATCCACGGAGGCGCGGTTTGAGTTCGCGGCCGTGGCTGTTGGCACGGCGGCCGTGCAGTTTGATGCTGAGGCGACGGTGGGAGGGGAGGCTGCTCGCGACGGCCTCAAGGTCGACATCCCCGTCCAAGGTGAATCACGCGTTTCCTAAAGGCTTATTTCTTCACAGAAATTGAGTGCGCGGTCGGGCGTGGCTGCACAGCTGTGCACGTTGTGGGGCACAGGCACGCAGTGCCGTGACAAGGCCCACGCCTTTGCTTTCGCAGGCCAGCAGGGCGACGTCATGGTTGCGACGACGTTCGCCCTCCAGGGCTCCACGGAGGGTGCAGCCCAGTGGCAGGAGGGCATGGAGTTGCCCAGCGCAGTGCCCGGAAGCGGTGAGTTGCCTCGCGTGCGGCGGATTGGCACGCATGCGGCAGCTTCGGGCCTTAGAAGTCACTGTGGCCGCTTCATGCTTGAAGTGTGGCCCTGTTCACTGCTAATCAAGGCAGCGTAGCGTGGCTTCGCGCTGAAGCAGAGCCAGTGCCCGGTCCGCCCTTGCAGCCATTTCCTGAGTTGTACCTGTTCACCATAGCCTGCACCCGTGTGCCGCAGGCGGCCTGACGCTCACCGCGGGAGTTGGTTACCTGCCCTCCATCCTGTCAACCTACAATGCGCTGCTTGACGACGAGAAGGACAGGTATGTGTTTGTCTGGGGCATTGGGAGTTTGGGACAGACTTTTAATCCTTGCTGTTGCTTGACGGGATTGTGAAGCGCTTTAATGTGGGCCTGAGGGCGGCCGTGATTGTGGAAATGCGCCAGTGCCAGCATCGGCACAAGTACAGCTCCTGCTGTTTGTCATGTGGAGCTCGGAGCTGCCCGGGCCGTGCCGTAAGACAGAAGCTGACAGACGACGCCCCGGGCTCCCATTCACGCATCCAGGGTATACCCCGAGGCCCAGCCCTCCATGCTGTGGGCTACCGCTCCTGCCTTACTGTCGTACTACGGCAAGCAACTGAACGCTACAGAGGCGAACGAGACCAAGACCGGTCTGACCGACCTTGGAGGCGTTCTGACGGACCAGACGTTCGGCCTGCTGTGGTCCCCGGTCAGCAGGTGGCCCGACTGGTCGTTGACACGGTAAGTGCATCCCACCTCCTCACACCCAACTGGGTCAACCACACGACTGACAGAGTGAGTCCTTACGCTGCGGTAGCCGTTCGGAACCTATGCCAGAGCCCAATCTTACGATTTGGTGTGCCCCCACAGGGCCGACATTGACCTCAACACCTGGGCCATCTTCTTGGTCGACGCATACGCCCCGGCCTACAACGCATCCTCCTCCAACTCCTCCACCGGTGGTGCCAATGCCAATGCCAATGCCAGCGCCACGCTTATCGGCAGCGAGCTTACTACACTGTGGAGCACCACAACCTCAGCCTCACTGCCCACCTGGAGGGACGCCGCGACGATGCAGCTTGTAAACGATGCGCGGGAGATACGGTCGCAGGTCAACCAGCCGTACAGCAACTGGGAGACACTGTCGTGGATCAGGCGAGTCCCAAGCTACCGTTATAGCTGCTAAGCTGCTGTGCTATACACAAGGTGCCCAGGCAGACCAGGCGTGTGCGCGTAGAGACAGCGCCCCGCCTGTTTGGGATGCTCTGTTCGCTTTCACGAAGGACGATACATCCTGCTATCTACCTGCTATGCCACACGCCAGCTGATCAGGCGTCCTGAGATGCATGCATGACAAGACAGGGCTGACAAGCCATCATTCGCAGCGTTCCTGGGCGGCCTCGGGGCATCGTTGCAGTGGGTAGCGCCATCCGCCCTTGCCCATCAGTCCTTTGCACCTCGGGCTCTTTGCACAGCTCCATCACACCTACCGTACCATGAACACTGCTGCTCGCGTGGCCCCCGCTCACGTCCTGCTCCCTCAGGTTGGCCCTGGGCGCTGACTGGGACCCCGCCACAGCGGGTGCTGCGGATCCCGTGCTGTCCGACCTGTCGCTGAAGCGGCAGCTGCAGGTCTTCGCAAACGAGAGCGACCCATGGGTCAGCCTGCAGGTAGGCTCAGTAAGCGGAACCTTGTTTCCCTCTTGGGCGTGCCCCACTCCGTGAAACATGATTTAGAAATTATGACTACTCACGAGCATTACCTGGGTTCTTAGCTTCTTACCGTCTGCTGTGTTTGGATTGCTGAACGGCATGCCAAATAGGGCTGCGGACCGCCACGACAATTCCTATTGAGGCCCGAGGTGTCGTTCCAACCGGCCACCGGTACACTCCGATGTGTTTGTAACTCACGCACTTTTTTCGACATTTCCCTACCCCGGCCCCAGGCCCGCCTGGTGCTGTCCCTGGCGCTGCTGGCCCAGGGCCCCTCCAACGCCTCACCCCAGACCGTGTCTTCTACGGTGGACCTGGTGACAGGGCGGCTGAGGGTGCAGGGCAGGACAGCCTACGTGGCGGAGGGAGAAGGTTGGTGGTTCTCGGGCAAGAAGAGGGAGTCTTGAGACGCATCACGGGACCTTGAAATGGAACGCAAGTGCGATCAAACGGCACTCATTTGCGCACATTGCGTGTCGGCAGTGTTCGCATCCTATAACCGATAGGTCTCCGCTGTCCAGCTGGGGACAACCTCCGCCCAATCACTCCCGAAGCAGTTAGGTTACACTGTCCTGCTTCGCCTTTTTCTGTGTGTCGTGCTGTCGTCCAGGCGGGCGACACGCTGCCGACCTGGAGGACCAGGCGCTGGCCCTGCTGCTGCTAGTGCGCTCGGGAGCCACGCACCAGCTGGTGCCCAAGCTCGCGGCATACGTCGCCAGCCCAACCACAAGCACCGGCGGCGGACCCTATCCGCTCTGGGTGTGCTACCCGTCGTACCGCGGCCAGGGCCTTGCCGTACTTGCGCTGTCCGAGTACGACAGGTCGCGAGGCAGCGCGCGGCCCAACCTGGACCTGTCCGCCAGGGCCAACGGCATGGTCGTACTGCAGGTGGGATGCATACAGCCACAACGTAACATTACCTTGCAGCCGTGCCTAGAATTTGGCGGCCCCTTCGTACCGTGCAGCAAGGTGTGTCATGCAGCGCCGCATGGAAGCGGCTCGTACAGGCCCAAGACCCGGAGTTGATGTGGACGTGTGATTGTGCCGCGCAGGCGTCCTTCAACACCTCAAGCAGCAACGCCGGCGCCCCTTCCACCGTTACCAACACCACCCCATGGGACGCGCTGCCCGCACAGCCCAACTCCGAATCATATGGTACCCTGGATTTCCAGGTGAACATGCATGCGGCCCGTGCTCCGGGCATGGCACATCACCCGGTGTATAGGATGCCTACGTATGTGCCTGTCATTCCAAGCAGTGACGTGCTGTATTTTCCAGCGACAGCGGGGCCTCGCCAGTCCTCGAAGTGCGTAATTTGGGGCACTGTGTTGTCTAATTGTCATGCCTTGGCCCTACGTCACAGGCCACCGGCAGCGGCGAGGCCACGGTCTCTGCGTCCCTCCTGTTCGTGCCCTCCGTGCTGCCCGCCTTCCCCGCCTACCGCGGGCTGTACGTGGAGGCGGCGCTGCAGCTGGTGGACCCGCGGTCGGGCGGACCCACGGGTCGGCGGGTGGCCGCGGTGCCGCTGGCCAGCCTGGTGGCGCTGACGGTGCAGCTCACCAGCCCGGACGACCTGGGCGCCGTCACGCTGGAGGTCATGATGCCGGGCGGGCTGGAGCCGATAGACCCAAACCTGGCCAGCGGGGCCGACCTGGGCCCCACGTGCGGCGCGCAGCTGGGCGGCTCCACGTCTTCGTGGACGGAGTGGTACTCGTGGTGGTGGTGGCCTGTGTGCCCCGCGCAGGTGGGCGCAGAATCCAGCTCGAGGCCTCAGGATGTGTGTTTGGTGTCTATCAGCGTTGTCAGCACGCAGACGGACTGGCAGCTGTAACTCGGCTTAGTAACGCGCCTGCGCCGTACCAATGCGTAAGAAATATGCGCTAAGCCGCTGCTACACTGTCCGTGCTTTTGCAGGAGACCCGGGCCTCCGTAGTCACTTTCTCCTACCTGCACCTGTCCGCCGGCACCTCCTCCGTTACCGTCTACGCCGTGGCCGCCTCCGTGGGCCGCTTCGTGCTGCCCCCGTGCGCGCCTTCGCCAACGACCAGCCCGAGCTTATGGGCATGACGGCGGCAGGCACCTTCAACGTGTGCGCCGACTGTACGGCACCCACGTACGGCGAGGTGCCGCCGCCCCCCAAGCCCTGCCCTAAGAACTGCAGCGACAACGGCGTGTGTGATCTGTCCAAGGGCACGTGTGTGTGCAGCCCGCTGTTCCAAGGCGTGGACTGCAGTGAGCCGGTGGTGGCCTAGGCGGCATGGCTGGCCTGGTGCAGGTTCAGGTGCTGCCCGCGTACGCCTGCTGCCTACGCTACTGGAATTGAGGTCCTGTCCTACTCCAACAAGTGTTGGCGTTGTATCTGTTGTTGTCCTCCGGTGGAACAGTAGCTGCAACACACTGTACGGAACAGAGGGTCTGTGTGATTGTGCGTGGGCTTCTAGCGGGCGGGCTGGTTGAGACTGTGTTGCTGGCCGGCAGTGTGACGCAAGTGGCGCAAAGTGTGTCCTGGCCTGGCCATTGGACGCGAGGGCGTGTGAACGGTTTTGTTTCCGGTGCATGTACCGTTGTGCATACATTCAGTAGCCCCACTGCACTGGTGCGCCACCCTCCCGTGCTGCTGGGGTGGTGCGCAGCGTCTGCGGCGTGCTCGCTGTTGTGGCTCCAACCTAAGAGTCCAATCACTGACCAGCAAATGGCTGTGCAGCGAATAAGCTGAGGCAGGCCCCTGGGGGAGCCTGTACCGTACGTGTAACGAGCTGACGGCTCACTCCACAAATGTACCTTTCCCACCAGTTCTACCCTGTTTCCCACACGAAGAAGAGAGGTCTGCCCTGACTCGTACAGTGGTGGGAGTGCTCCAGCGGCATGGAGTTTGTAGGGAGCCGTGGCTAGGACCAGCAAGACACCAAGAGACCACCTTTGTCGGGTGTCTGGGGCATGCCCTTACGGGACCGGTTGCCGGTAGCATCTGGTCCATGTTGCTGGCCTGGCATCAACGGCACGCTGGTACGACATTTAAGTGCGTTGCATGCATGGACGCGCTTGTGAGATCTCTCGTGAATCAGTGTCGCAACAGACCGAGGCGGAGGGGAAGCAAAGAGGTATGCCACGGGCCGGAGCAGAGGCGGAGCTTGCGCGGGGGGTGGTGACGCTCCCACGGGACACTCCCCTGCATGAAGCCCTTCGCGAGCCAAAACGCGTCATGCGCGCGCATCCCCGGTACGTCGACATTAATAGCTTCGAAAGTCACGCATGCATTCCTAGGGGACAACTCCGTGCAGGCTGCAGAGCACATCACAAATGTGTGGCCTACAACGAAGGTCGGTAATATCTTGGCGCGTGTGCGGGTGTCTCTGCAGTATAGCAACATTCATAAGAACATCTTTGTGAAGACTTTTCAGTTGTTGGCCGGCCAGGTCGCTGCAGGAAGGCACACCTGAAACAACAACAAAAAATCTCGGGTGGCAGTTGCGATTGTCCGTACGGGCGCCGAATCAGCCGAATCGAATTCGTGTGGAACCCCTGACCTTGCACAGGCCTGCAATACACAACGGCAGAGCTCAAACATGCCAGTGGTAGTACCTGAACGTAAACGCTAACAACGGCTGCTACGGAGCTTGAGGTGCACGCGGGACTGGGCGGCCCCGGAGGGCCGAAAGCTGGATTCCTACTCAGCAACTCGGGTGGAACAACTGGCACACGGGATATAAGCGTGCAACGTGCTGCAGGCATGCAAGCGCACGCTGGCGTGCAGCAGCTGGCGCTTCCGGACCCCAAGAACCTGCGAATTCTGGTCATCGACTCCAAGTCTGTATCCAGGCAGACGACCACCCAGCTGCTGCGAGAATGTTCCTACCAGGTAAAACTTATATACTATTGCCTGACAGCCCGAGGCCCTTTACCGCGTGATTGCTGAGTGGGCCCAAATTGCAGGTGACGGCCGTCAAGACGGCACGCGAGGGCCTGCAGCTTCTCGTAGAAGCTGAGCATGGTTCAAACTTTGACTTGGTGCTCAAGGAGCACGAGCCTCCGGGCGCAAATGCGTGCCGGTTGCTCAAGCGGATGGCCAAAACGGACCGCCTTACTCGGACGCCTGTCGTCGGTGAGCCACAAGCTAGTACAGAGGGCCTCCACATAATCGAAAGCTTGTTCTCCTGCGCAGTGATGGCGCCCGCTCTTGCTGGGGTGGTTGCGCTCTCGAGATATTTTGTTCCGTTATTATTACGGAGCCGAATCGTCGCGCGTCAGCCACCAGCCCACTAAATTCTAAGCTTGGTGAGCTCATGCACAGCATTGATGCCCGTCTTATGCCTTCGTGCTCTTTCAGTTGTCTCGACACAAGATGAGCGGGAGACAGTCATGTCCTGCCTCTCGCTGGGCGCGATAGACTACCTCATCAAGCCTCTGAGGCAGAATGAGCTACGACACATATGGACACGAGTCTGGTGGTGGCGCAAGGTGGGGAGAGAGGAGGCTCCCCAGCTCCTTGGACCCGGCGATTGACCGAGGGTTTAAGTTGGAACCTTCCCGACACCCCGGCAAGCAGTTGCTTGCTCTTGTCGATAACACATCTCTTTTGCATGCTTGCAGAGCCAGGGGCATGCTGTGGGCGTGCCACAGAGCGGGGTGGTGCACGGCGGCAGGCACTACGGGGCTTACCGTGGCCCCAGCAGCGCCAACAGGACGTATGAGGCCACGTCGAGCGACAGCAAACAGACCAAATGGTAGGACGCTTTGCTGTAAAGGCGTGTCTGCAGGCACATGAAGCTACACAGTCTGCGTTTGAGTCGTGGCAGTGCATACGCTCCGTAGCGGCACGTATCTTGTGCAAGTTGTGCTCGTTCCTAAACCTGGTTGTACACCCACAAGGGTAGCAGGGGACTGACACATCTGTCCTCATTGTGTTCGCAGTCAAGATGAGGAGGAGCCGACCTCCAAAGAGGGCAGCGCCCCCGACAACGGCAACGGGCACGGGAGCAACGGAAACGGCAGCAACGGGAGCAAGGAGGGCAACGGCACGAGCCGGTACGCACGCACTCCGCTATGTGCTGGGCATGGACATTTACCCTTACGCAACACGACTAAGTGACATCTGCATCCTGCTGGAAGCCAGGCAAAGACCAGTATACCCACACTGGCCCCATTCAAGCGAAGGATTGGAAAAGGCACTGACCTGGGTGCTGGGGATTAAATTCAACCCTGGACTAGCACGTGTGTCTGCGCGCATGCCCACCCGTCAAAATGTCGTCTGGGGTCACAGATCTAAGCCGTTTGCGTGGGTTGCTCACTTGTCTATGCTCCGCTGGCCCTTACCCCTGCCAGGGTGGATGCCAAGCCCCACTGCGACATCAAGGACACAGGCCACGGCTCCAACGGCAACGGCCACGGCTCGAACAACGGCAACGGCCACGGGTCCAACGGTAACGGTTCCAATGGCTCCTCCGACAACAAGAACGGCGGCAACGGCAACTCGGCCACCAAGGGCGACGGTAACGGCCACGGCTCCAACGGTAACGGCGCCAGCACCACGCTGGCCGTCGACCGGCACTACCAGGCCCTGGTCAACACGGCCGAGGGCAAGCTGCCGTCCAACCTGGCAGGCGCGCACGACACGCTACCAGTGAGCAGCCCGCCTTATGCAAGCAAGCGGCTGGCCCCCCAGCGTGCGGAGGAGCACGCTGGGCGTGCACATGCCAGCGTGCTGCTGAAGTATTGATGGGTTCATGGGCAGTACGATCGAATGACTGGCGGGTACTCGTGGCATGTCGGCGGCACGTGTCAGCATGTGTGGTGCATCGCGGTTACATCCATGGCCCTTACGTCCACCCCACCGTCCGTCTTGTCCATGTCGATCCACAGGGCCCCAGCAAGGCTGGTGCCGGCCGCTCGTCCGCCTTTGCCCAGTACACGGGGCCCAGCAGCAGCAGCCGCAAACGAACGGCCACGTCGGAGGCAATGCCCCCTGGCGACTGCGATCCCGGGACCGAGCGAGACGGCGGCGGCGCCAGCGGCACCCCTGGCGGCGGCGGCGAAGGACTGCCTGGCGGCGGCGGCAGCGGCGGGCTGGGGCTGGCCAGCGGCGGCGGCAGCGGGCAGCCCATCAGCAGGTCCAAGGCGTCCTTACAGCGTGAACGCGCGGCCATGATGGTGAGCCGGTGGTGGTGTCCGCACCTACCTCGGCTTATTGCCGCGAAGCGGGCCCCAAACGGGGCTGAAATGAGCCCACGTGCATTTCTGGACCCTGATGTAGTCGTCACTTCTTCCCTTGGCGCGTGCCCCCCCTGTTCTTTGCCCGGCAAGCTAAGTGTGTAGACTTGCATGCTGTACGGCGGTGGTGCGGTGTTGTCACCCAGGCCGCAGTGCGTCGTAGCACAAGACGTTTTACAAAAGGGCCTCCCATGGCTTTGGCCTGCCCTGCAGCTCCGCGGGTCCGGAGCCAGCGGCCACACGCTTGCCTCAGACGACGGCTTCCACAACGCCGGAGGCGGCGGCGGCGCGGGGCCCAACGGCAGCGGCGGTGGCAGCGGCGGGCTGCTGGGCGCTGGCGGAGGCACCCCAAACAACGCCTCCTCCTACCACAACCTCCTGCAGCAGCAGCCGAGCGTGTCCGGCGAGCGCGGGGGCGGCTCCGCTGGCGGCGCCCTGCCGATGCACCACGCGCCATCCAGCATGGGCGGCAGTCGCTCGCAGCAGGGGCAGGGGCAGCAGCTAGCGGCACAGCAGCAGGGCTCCGGGGGCGGGCCCCCGCTGCAGCAGCAGCCGATGGGCCCAGTGGGCTGGGCAGTGCCGCCACACCATCCGCACCACCTGGGCCTGCCCCCGGGCTTGCCGCCCGCCCTCCAGGCGATGTTCAACCCCGCTGGATGTAGGTACTGTTCGTGCATGATGCATGATACACAGTAGCGGGTTTGCCGGAGACACGAACAGTACCTGCATCACTAGGTTTGCTATATAGCCGTGGCAACCCGCCGGCAGGGCAGGGTGTTGACGGTCGTTACACTTAGCATTCCCGAAACGCCGCAACGGCCCGCTACGCTTGTGACAATGATCTGGCCGTGCATGACCGGCCAAGCTGCGTTGACTCACCTGTCTCAAACCTGTCCAATCCACACCCGCAGGCCTGCCCCCCACCCACATGCTGTCCCGGCTGGCTCCGACGCACTCCGCCATGGGCCGCTTTGGGCCAACCACCAGCGGCGGCCACGGGCCCAACCCGGCGGGCGGCCCCACGTTGGACCAGGCGCAGATGCAGGCGGGTCCGCAGGGGTCTGCATGACCTGCGCCCTTCCCAGCCGCCAATGCCACCTTCGTGTCACTCTCTCCTTCCCTTGCACGGTGCGGTGCTCCTTTTCCTCGCTACTGCACAAACATCTCCAGAGCGCCGCAGTTTTTAGGGGGTTCCAACTTCCTTGCGTGCGTCCTTGCTATCGCCCCCAGGCTCTCTTCCCGTTCGCACCGGCAGAGCACCTGGCGGCGCTTGCGGCAGCGGCCTCCGAGGTGAGTGGCGCCGACGTGCCGTTGTTTCACCTCGTTCCCCTACCCACATCCCTGATCGTGTCTCGCATTTTTGCTTCTTCGTGCCCCAGGCGTCCCTGACAATTGCGTCGTACTGCTTTGTCGTACTGAAACAAAACATCGCCTCACCTTGCCCTGGAAGCAATGGTGCTTATACAGCTCAACCTCGACCTGCTTCCCTGCTTCCTATCCCCACAGGCCCACACCCACACGGCCGCTCGCGGCGTCCACTCCCACCCCCACGGCCCGCCACACCTTGGCCCCCTGGGCGCCCTGGTGATGCCCGGGTCCGAGGGCGCTGGGGCCCCTGGCGGGGTGGGCGTGCCGCCGCAGGTTTCGCACCCCGGCCCGCCCACCAGCAGCGCCACCAACATCAACGCCATGTTCCTCAACCAGCTGCTCGCCAGCGGCGTCACCCTGCAGGCCTTCCTGGGACAACCGGTGGGTTACGCCGGCAGCAGGGCCTGAGTACGGGTGTCCCCAATCCTACTGCGCTTGGATGCCCTCTTTGCCGACAAAAAAGGCTGCGTTATCAACTCTGCGCTTAGCTAAGCACGCTGTCGGCTCCTCCTGCCCGCAGGGACCGCTGTCCATCCCGCCGCAGCCGGGCGGCCTTCCGCACCCGGGCCTGCCAGGCTCCCGCACCGGCTTGCACGTCGTACCAGGCGGCCCTGGTGCCCTACCGCTGCACCAGCAGCAGCAGGCCGCTGCCGTGGCGGCGGCAGCGGCCGCTGCCTCGGCCGGCTGGCGGCCGCCGGCGTTTGCGACACCGGCAGGCATGGCGGCGGCCGCCGCCGCCGCTGCCGCCGCCGCCGCCACGGCCGCGGGCGTCCTGCCGAGCTTCCTGCCCTCCCAGGGTGGCCCCGGCGGCAGCGCGGTGCTGTCACTGGACCCGAGCTCAGGGGCTGCCAATGGAGCCGTGTCGAGAGAGCCCACGTCCATAGGTACGCCGACCGCTTGGGCCCTACATGATTTGTTGCGTTGCACGATGTCAGTACCGTACATATGGGCCATTAGAGTCGAGTGTGCGTGCACCTGCTTCCCGCTACCGCTCGCTGCCTGACTTGGCACGCACCGTCCACCGGTGCAGCACACTCCAGCCGCGCAGCAACCACCCTTACCGTACCGGAACCGCTCTGCCCCTTCTGCCTCTCTTCCGCCGCTCCCTTGGCCCCAAACCACCACCACCAATGATGAACCTGACGGCCTGCTGGACTGACCAGCCGACCCTGCTGCCTCCCTGCTGTTTCCCGCCCTGCTGTGGCCCGCCCCCGTGGGTCTCTCGACACGTGGCAACTACCACAGCCATGGGCATGCCAGCGAGCGCCCAGGATGGGGAGATGGGGACTGACGAGGCGGCGGCGCGAGGCGGCGGCGGCGCTGCCGGCCGCAGCGCCCTGCCGGGCGTCCCCGAGCCCAAGCGCCGCCGAGCACTCGCCCTGGACAAGTACCGCAAGAAGCGCAAGGTAATGCACATGCACTGCATTACGGCCGTCCGCATACAGAGCTGAGCCTGTGTGGAGCTGCAAGCCACGTGGGCTTGCGCCTTGACACGGTACATGTGGGACCCTGCCAGTCCAGGCAACAGCCCCAACCTCCCACGCATCGTGTCCTTTTTGCCTGCAGAATCTGCGCTTTTCCAAGACCATCCGCTACGAGAGCCGTAAGCAACTGGCCCAGCAGCGCCCGCGCGTGCGGGGCCAGTTCATAAAGCACGGCGGCGGCGGCCCTGGCGGCGGCGGCCTGCTGCTGGACGACGGCGCCACCGGCACCGCCAGCAACGGCGCCAAGAGTGGCGTTGGCGGTGCAGACGGCATCGGGGACGTTGGAGGGGAGGACGAGGTGCAGACCAACAGCAGGGGCTACTACGAGGTGGGCTGTGCGGCGAAGGTTAAAATTGATGGTGTGGTGGGTTGTGGTCCTTTGGCTTGACGATCTGCAGTGTAACGGCATCTGCACGGCGAAGTACCACACCTGCATAGCGGGCATAGTCTGGACCTGGCATTGGTGGAGGTGAACTTACTCCCCATATGACCTTGCACGCGTTGTGCGACATGCATCCTGCACGTTCTGCACTGACCGCCGTCACTGCTGCTGTGTATCACTGTGCAGGACGAGGAGTACAACGGCGAGGAGGTGGAAGAGGACGAGACCGAGGAGGAGGAGGTGGATGGCATGGAGCTGGATCCGCACGGGGGCCTGAACACACCTGCCATGCAGCTGCTACCCATGCCCGCGATGCAGCAGCAGCAGGCTCCGCTCCTGTCAACCCTGCCGCCGCAGCAGCAAGCTGGGGTCGCCTTGGAGAATGCGGGCCGCCACTTGGCGGCAGCGCCGCCCCTTCATCACCAGCAGCAGCAGCAGGCGCAGCGGGACACCGGAGGGCGAATGGACGTGGATGCAGGTGCCGATCCCGCAGAGCAGCAGGGCGGTTTTAAGGGAGAGGAGCCCGCCGTGCGGAGCAGGGGAGAGCAGGAAGACGACACCACGGCCATCCCTGCAGCCAACTCGATGTCGCCGGCACCGTACCCCGCCAAGGCAAGCCCGCCGCATGCATCTGCGCCCGGCCGCACGGGCGGAGGGAGCAGCCTGCTGGGGCGCGGGGGTGGCGGTGGGGCTGGTGGTCAGCGGGACGATGAGGCGGCGGCGGTGGTGCGGAGCCTGCTTGGGCTGCGGGAGGCTTCCATGACATCCAAGGTGGGGTGCGGCACACGGCGCAGGGAGGCAAGTGATGCTGCTGGTTCTGCGCGTGCCACTGCGTGCTGTGCAAGGGAGGCATGCACTGGGGGATGATGCGCATATGGGCAGCTGCTGCTCCTTCTGGGCTTGTTTCCCAACATGTCGCTAACACACCGGGCGCATCCGTGTCCCGGCGCTTTGCAGAGCTGGCAAGGCGCCGACGTTGATGCGGTCCCGGCACTAATGCAGGTGAGCCATGCAGCAGCCCGTGGCCGACAGTAGACTCATACGGCGGTGGTATTGGATTGCCTTCATGCTTTGACTTGGTGCCTGCGTACGTGCGCAGGAGGCCAAAGCGGCACGCTCTGTTGGGAGCCAGGGCTCGCTCTCTCGCGACCGCGGCCACAGTCGGGGCCACAGCCACGGCCACTCGCACAGCCACGGGCAGCAGAGGAGGCACCAGCAGCAGCAGGAGTCCCAGAGCCACTCCCACGGCGCTGGCGGAGGCGGACAGCAGCACGTGTCACACTCCCACGGCCACAGCCGGTGAGCAACGTGCCGTGATGCCTTATCAGCACTGCTACTGGCTGGAACGTCGCAACTGCATCACTGTGTGCTCCTGCTTGCATGTAAGAAAAGACCTGTTATGTCCGCTCACCTGTATACCGGCATAATGCTTTCTTTGCAGGCCGCTCAGCCTGCACAGGCAGGGCACCGCGGACAATGCTGCAGGCATCACCCAAGCCCAGGCCCAAGCCCTCTCCCAGCAGCAACAACTTGGGTCTCAACCCCCGCAGCAGCCGTCTGCTGCAGGCGTGCAGGCCGGAGGGTCCCAACAGCAGCAACAACAGCAGGGCTCCCAACTTGCGCCAGAGGCGCCTGTTCCCGCCGGTGCCGGCTTCGCTCCAGGCCAGGGCGCTGGCCAGGGAGCAGCTGCTGGCTTTGGCGCCGCTGCAGCGGGCTCCCACCAGACTGCAAGCGGCCAGCGTAACGCCCACGGGCCGCACTCAGGCGCGCTGGCTGGCCCCGGTGGCGGCGGCGCAGCTGCTACTGGGCGTGGCAGTGGCCTGCACCTGGGAGAGCGTGAGAGGGAGAGGGACCGGGAGCGCGACTCCGGTCGGGAGAGGGATCGTGAGCACCGGGAGTCGGGTCGCGAGCGGGAGGCCAGGGAGGGGCGTGAGAGGGAGGCAGTAGCTGACAACGGCGGCGGTAATGGCAAGAACGGCAGCGATTCGGGGAGCAACTCGCCGGATGAGAATGGGGCTGGTGGGGGCCGGAATGGGGGCGGCGGGCGGGGCAAGGGGGCGGCTGAGAAGGGCGCGCATGGGGCCCACAAGGGCGGAGGCGGGCACGCGCACGGGCACCGGTAGGAACACTGTGGACGTTGCATGTATATCAGGGAAGTGCGGGACTGCATGCCATGACAGCATGCGAGCGGTGGTTACACGTGACGAGCCCAGCACTGCCACGGCACGGTATTGCGTGTCGCCAGGGCGCTGTGCAGCTGGTGCAGAGGGTTAGCATTGGGGGCTGTACACATGTCCGTTGGTGCCTGGGGATGCGCTGCCTGTTCTACATGTGCGATGCGTGGGTACTGCTGACACAGCAGGGCGCATGACGCCGAGTGTGGCGTGGAGGGCTTGTATAGGAGTAGCCCTGCGCGTTCACTCCTAGAACTTAGTAATTCCTTCTTTCCTTGCGTGCCGTTGCGAGACTACCACAATGACTCGCAAGCCCTGGAACCAAGCTGTTTGTGCGCATTGCTGTTGGAAGCACACGTTGGTTGGTAGTAGCTTTGTTGTGGATGTAGCGTTGCGGGATGCGGTGCTCCGGTCTCGGTGGACATATCTGCTGACACGCATGGGGCATGGGGTGGCTATACTGTCCGCTGGTGTGCTGCTGCTGTGGTGTGTTGAGCTGTTACACAAATCGTGCAAGCGGTATCCTTGTCCGATCAGGTCCGATGTGTTGGGAAGTGCAACGTTACGGTTGTACAGAACCTTGTTCCGTCGCTGTTATGCAGCTCGATGTGCAGTACGGCGTGTTATTAGTATTTGGTGTTCTGGTGAGTGACGCTACGTTTCTGTGCTTGGTGATGTTCTTCTTGCGTAACCTGGTGGTGTTGGTCTTTTCGGTAGTACGGCATGCCAACTTTGGCTGTGCGTGTACGACGTGCCGGATGCAAACGCTGTCGTGGTACGCTATGCTGTTCCCCGCGGTCTTCGCATCTTATGCTTGTCTTATGGTGTAGCGCAAGCGAGTCTTTGGCAACTAAGGGTGTGCGAGCTGTCCTCACCTTGCGCCAAGTGATGTGCGCCCTCACCGCAGGAGGCGTATCCACGTGTGGCCAAATAACGGTGGGGATCAGAGGATTCCCCTGGTGGGGATAGGGCGACAGAGAGGTGGAGGCGTCTGTATCCTATCCGGCGGCCTTCGGGCTTTCTCCGAGTCACAATAGTGGTGCAGCGGTGATGCAGAAGGCCCCGTAGTGTTGGTACTTCTATCTCGGAGGCCATGTTTGACGAAAATGACACCACCACGTGTCAGACCTTGCGGGCAACGAGCAAATGAGCCAGCTGGCAGGGCGTGCACATGCTTCCGCCTGTGGCAGTGAGTTTTTTTTCTCGCAGGCCCTCCAGTCACCAAGGTGTTCGCTGGAGTGCTGTCCGTACACCGTCATCGTACTCTGCATTTCGTTTTGGGCCGTGCCGAGCGACTTGTCAGAGCGCTGACTGGGACACGGTCTCAGTCGCACTGCACAGAGGACATGGCCCTGCTGATCGTGCGCGCGCCTGTACGAGTACAGAGGTGGCACTTAAGACCAACATGAAGGCAAGTGTGTCGATAGGAGACCGCACAATCGTGGCGGGGTCCAGTTCTAGACGTGCACAGCAGGGGCACAGGAAGCCAGGGTTAGCCCTGATCGTGGTCACAGTACCGATATGTAAGCGTGCTGAAATTGACCCGGACTCTTAACGTTTAAACGCGCTCACACTGCTGGCTGCCGGCGTAGAAACTGACGGTGAGGCTAGGGTCTCGTCCTTGGAACTTGCTTTGGGATTTGCGTTTGTACCTCCCGTCACCACATCCTTCATCACACTGCTGGCTGCCGGCCCACGGGTCACGGCACCTGAACTGATGGTCCACCATCCACGTGCAGACATGGTCAGGTTGTTGCAGGCCCTTGATAGCATTCTGCAGTCAGTCAGTCAGTGCCACACGGTGAAGGGGCAAGCAGCAGCAGACTGGCTCATCTCCCTCGACAATGTCGGTTTCTTTTCTTCGGTGGGTCGTACATCCAGGTGGGGATGCCGGGTTCAGCAATTGGTGATGGGTAACCGCCCCAGCCGACCACATTTAGTCAGTCCTGGTCAGGTGGTCAGCTGGGGCGGTTACTCAAGTCAGTCAGTCCTGGTCAGTCAGTGTTACACGGCGAGGTTCTCCCCTCCGGGGGGCTCAAGGGTCTCCATACATGAAACCAGGGCATACGAATGGTGATTCTGCATTCATACAAAGCAACGCCCGCCCGCCCGGCGCCCGCCCCTTTCGTTTGTCTGGTGGGTGATTAAAGGGGAGTCTGTTGTTGCTGTTAAGGGCCGGTGTTTTGCCCTGTGATGCTCGGGGGTGTCCCTGCGGGGCCAGGGTAGATCCGCGGGCTCAAGCGCCCGGGCTGGCCGGTTGCTGGTAGTTGGCGGTTGCTAGTTGAGCACGCATCATTGGCCTATGCAGAGCCGGTCGGTTTGGGGCGTTGCACTCCCATTTACACAGTCGGCATCTCCTTAGCATTGACAGGAGCTTAAATTGCCACGGACGGTGGTGTGCTGGACTGAACTGTCTGCTTGTTGTGCTCGTAGCAAGGCTTCTATCTTCTTTCATTTCTTCGAAACTTTGGCAATTTTCGGGGATTTTGATGAAAAGGAAACACCCTCCGGGCAGAGAGATTTTGAAAAAATGGGCGTCGTTATGACCCAGTTTCGTGACTGCTGGGTCAGAATCCGCCCGTGGGGCGGAAAATTCACGAAAAGGTTGCAAAAAACTTGGGCGGTTTCATAACTCCGTGCGAATAGCCCTCCAGGAACGGTGGGGGCAAATCCTCCGCGTACTACGGCAACAGCGTCTGGCACTGACCCGCGGGTACCCTTGGAGTTCGAGAACGACCGGCATCGGTGCCGGTGTCAAGGATCAAGCTAGTTACATTTTCCTTGATGATCAAGTACGCAAATGAGCTTTAGCGAGTGGCTGTGCAGTGATCGCGTGAGCACCTTCCTGAAGTTGCATCAAAAGCTTCGGGAAGCGTCGTGCGTAGGCGTGAACACGTTGCAAGCAGTTTCCTTGAGCTGTTGTGTGGACCTGTTAGTTTTATATCTAATGCGTTGTCTAGTTTAGTCCGTCTTCCAGAGGGCCGCGCGTTTGGTTATATAAGGCCGCACGTCGTTGTCCGTTAGTATCCGGCATATGGCAACCGGCAACAGTTCAACCGTTCAAAGTCTTACCTACCAACGTACCAAGCAGTTTCAAGCAATACCAGCTATGTGATATTCGCATATTTGAGCATTCATTCAAGTCTGTCTCATTGGCCCGCGGCAGGTTAGTTGCTGCCGAGGTTTCGAGACCAGGTGGACAGTAGGTCCCTGGGCAGCTGGGTCCGCAATCGTGCTGTTGCGTGAGAGCTCAGACTCATACGAAGGCGCGGAGCAGGAGGAGTGGTGGACTTTGTAACAATTAAAGGAAGAAGCTGTGTCTTGTGTCTCTTCGCCCCTCAAAGTACGGGTACTACAAGCTAACCAGCAACCGCCCGTGCATGTGGTCAGGGTAGGTGCATTAGTCACCGGACAGCCCGCCAGTGGTAGCGAGGTCAGCATAGTGTCTGCGCAGGGTTGCTCTGGGGTACGAGTCCGTAACACTTGTTGAGGTTTGGGACTTCCAGCTCTTGCCTTGCCTGGTTGTTGCACAGCTCACTTCAGCGTGCCTTTGGGCTCATTGCCTTGCAGCTCGAGCATTGGTGTGTTGGGTCTGATTTGCCTGTTTGCTGCGGTTGGCAGCTGAGCCGTTCCCTTCCAGCTTCTTGCAGTTTCGGTACAGTGGGTAAGGTAGGACTTGCTTTGCTAAAGGCCTGCTCCCTTTGCTACCTTGCCCCACAGGTTCAGTTGTCTTTGACTCCAGCTCTCCAGGCTCCCCCGTTCCCCTCTTCCCCTTGCTCCCAGAAGCCCTTGCCACAGGTAAACGCAAACGCTTCATCACCAAGGCTTCTCTTCGTACTTAACCGACGGTAGGTTTATCTCTTCGGAGCTTCAGCCCCTCTTACCCACCTTCTGCCAGTCAGATCTGTGTTCTGCTATCAGGGGAGTCCCCTTTGCCGATTCCCTGCTCCCCAACTGCTACGCTTCCGCCCTCGAGTACCGTAACCCACTTAACGCTTCCGCAAGCGCAAATACTCTGGTCATCTTTGTCTTATCAGCAACTGCTTCGCTGGCCAGGCAGCAGACAGTAACTACACCGCCGTACGTGTGCGTGCAGCTGGTGAACTCTGGTGTTTCAACCGCTGGGTGAGCGTCCAGCCCTCGTGTGCCTGTCGCCACAGCAGCGACAGCCATCGATCCTGCGCATCCCACTTGGCGTAGGTGACGCGGCGGGCAACGAAAAAATATACGTGTCCTCCACGCTCATCGCGTCCTGTGCGCGTATGGGTGTCACAAGGGCAAAACACATGCATAGAGTAGCACGCACGGGGCACACATGCAGCCCGAGGCTCCCAAGGGCACAGCCCGAGTGCAACACAAAACGGTGCGACCTAATTCCAGGGCAGCAAACAAAGTAACTTCAGCAGTGCAAAAAAAAAATAGGGCCCGCTACCAGGGCAACACACACAGAGCAGCACGGGAGGGCGCACGTGCAGCCTGAGGCTCCCAAGGGCTCAGCCACCTGAGTCCAACACAAAACGGTGTAACCTTATTCCAGGGCAGCAAACACCTGGGGAACACCTCGGCCAGTCGGTCGGCGTCATACACCGAAGGTTCCCCCCTCCGCGATTTGCAACACGGGCAACACCCATGAGCGCTCAAAGGCCATTAGGACTTGATCACGCGCCCCAGCCAGCAGGCAGAGCGCGGCTACCGCCCTTGTGTGAATATGCACACCTGGAGCAGGGGAGGACAATGGGCGGTGTGGTTGCGGCAGCACGACAAACAACACGTTTCGTAGGTACGGCCGACCACCATGGCCACAATGCGTAGCGTGACCCATCCGGCGTCACTACAGTCACTACTTGTATGTGTACTGATGTGTACGGTGCTTTAGTCATCGCTCCCCTGCTCCCCGCTGCTTCCCACCCTCCTTACCTTTTCTGGCACGCACCGCTCATTGCAGTATCGTACCGTCGGGGGACCACCCGGTCGCCGCTGTCCGACACACGGCAGGCAACCCAACCCGCCTTACGAACGCTTATCTCTCGCCGCCTCATCCAAAAGATTGTTTTAATGATCGTCGTAAACAAGTATGCCGCCTTGTCGGCTAAGAATACGGACAAATACGGCCGGATGCCGATGCTCAGCATACCGTTAGCGGAATAATAATTGTCACTCTGTCAAGGAAGGCGAGAAGAATGTCGCTGCGGTGCTATGCTTCTAACAATCAAAGCGTGCAGCTTTAGGAGCTCTACCGCAGTCTCGCCTCGTGCTGGGTCTGCACTCTGCAGACCCTCACCCTTCGTTACCGCTACGTTAGCCTTCAATCGATCACAAATTGGTTTAAAAGCAAAACAAGCGACACCTAAGACCCAGGACGCAAGGCAATTGCGGACGTCATTACGTGTGGGAAGCTGGCGCCCTGGCCTACCATTCAGAGCAGCAGAACTAGTTCATCATATATCAAACAGCCCACGCAATTGAAACACTAACACCAGCAGCAGGGTCAAGTCCGGACAGTGGTACCCGACGCCGCTGCTGCCGCTGCACCATAGGAACGAAGTACGGGGGTCAAACGCATGCTCCACACGGTATCGCCGTCGATGGGTAAGCCATGTATATCCGGGTCCGCACTTTGATGTACTACAGTGCAGCATGTCGCCTCGGAAACTGTCAGGGGCCCGGGGGCGGGACTTGCGCGAAGCTGCTCTCTCGTACTGATGCTGTAGGATTGGTCTGGTATGAATAACCATGTTGACAAGACCCCAGCGCACCTGCGGCGGCCCGTGCCTGGTGCCTCAGTATCCGCCCTGTGTGCTGTGCCATGCGCCCCTGCCACCAATGCAGACTGCGGCAGCGTCGTAGCGTATGGAGCTCACAGCAAGCTGCTGCCATCTGGAGGTTCTGGCCTGGCACGGGACCTGGCAGCGCTTAGGGCTCAGAGGAGCAACGGGCTGCAGCAACTCAGCCTGCCCCTGAGTGGACATGCCTTGGCGTCGGACCCCCGAACACACGAGGAGAGTTCACCCTACGCCAATGCCGCGTCCAGCCCCTTCCTCACCTTGAAACAACACTCTTATGACGACAGGCCTCATAGGGCCTCCAGCAGGAGTAACTTTAGCGTAGCGTCGCCAGTGTTGAAAGCCAGTCCCAGGCAGCACCATCGCACTGTCAGCAACGGTGACGCAGCCAGCGGTGGACCGTCCACCCTAGCCACCACCGGTCACGTGACCCCATTGCCGGGTGTCGTCCCAGGCAGCCCGCTTCAGATACGCAACGCGGTGCACACGGCCTCCAGAGGCACGGCGGCTGGTGAGGCAGCAGCATCACCCAGGTACCACACGCCGCGGGCACGTGCCGACGTCATTGCACACGTGTCAGAGCCGGCACCTGTGGCTGGGCCGCCCAGCCCAGGCAGCTGCGGAAAGCTGCCCAGCATCGGCCTCAGCAGCCCAACGTCGACCTCGGGGGCCGTACATGACAGTACAGCCTTCCCGTACTGTCCGTCTCCGGTGCCAAAATCAAGGCTTGGGGGCATGGCTGGGTCTGACAGTGTGCCGCTACAGGGCGGAAGCTTTGCGGCTCCCACAGCTACCCCTAGGCCGGCAAACGGACCCACGGGTCGTCAACCGGACT
The DNA here is from genome assembly GCA_036984285.1 of Chlamydomonas sp. KOR1. Classification (NCBI taxonomy): domain Eukaryota; kingdom Viridiplantae; phylum Chlorophyta; class Chlorophyceae; order Chlamydomonadales; family Chlamydomonadaceae; genus Chlamydomonas; species Chlamydomonas sp. KOR1. The sequence goes on along the minus strand of BQMZ01000404.1, from coordinate 218,125 downwards.
GTCCTGCCCGTGTGCAGCCGTCCGGAGCTGCACAAGGTGTCGACGGTGGCTGTGGAGGCAGCACGTGCAGCGGCAACAGCAGGAACGGCGGCGGTGGCGAGGGCTCTCACCCAAGCGGTGGGGTGGGCACGCCGTTTAGTGGTGCCGTGGTGGTGGATGCTTACGTCCGTCGCCACCACCTGCAGCAGCAGCGGGCTCAGCGGCCCGCAGCCGCCGCCATCACCCTCACGGCCCGCCTGCAGCTGCCCCTCAGAGCAGCCTCCACAGGCAAAGCAGCCCCCAACGCCATAACGCTCCCGTCTTTGCCCCTCAGCGCTGTGGGGGCACCGCAGCCAGGCACACCAAAAGTCGCAACTGGTGGCACACGGCCGCACGCCGCCGCCCCCCAGCCCACGCGTCGCGTCGTGTCATCCCCATTCACCGCCGCCGCTGCAGACGCCTCCGCCATGACCGGGAGCGCGTACACCAGCGCCCTCGCCGCCATGACCGGTACGGCAGCTGCCCGCGCACACTCCACCCCGGTGCCTGCTGCCGTGCTGCCGGTCCCTCCTGTTTCCAGTTCGCCACGCGGGGGCGCTGTTGTGGGTCAGGACGAGGTCGTTGCGAAGCTTCTAGCGGTGTCTGCGGGGCTGCCGGCTGCCATGCAGCGGGAGCGCTGGCGGTTGGACGACTACGAGGTGAACGAGCGGATCTACAAGGGCAGCATGTCCGCAGTGTACTCGGTGAGCCATGGGGCATATTTGCAGGCTGGGACGTGCCGTCCTGACACTGCAAACTGCGTACCTTCAGGTCAGGATGCTAGAGTGCACAGCGCTGCACTGGCATGATCTCTGGCGCGGCGTGCCAAGCCACATTCTTAGAAGCAAGCGTGCGTGTGCCCGCTGCAAGGTCCCGGCTGCATGCAGGACAGAAACACACCGTTATACACAACTAGCGCGCGAAACAGTTTCAGCACACGTGTCATGCATGCTGCTGCCCCGGGATACCTGCCCGCCGCAGCACCGCCCACGCGCTTGATGTTGCTGCTGCAGTCGCTGTTGCTCGACATGTTAGGGTCTGCTCTGTCTCCCCACGGCACGCCACGGACATGCGCTCATGCGCCAAGGCACAGCCCCGCTTCCGCATGCACGGCGCCTGTGCACACCGCAACGTACATGGCCTGTGACCCGCTTGACGCATGCGCACTCGCCTTGCCGCCCTTAATCGTCCGTTCCCGCGTTCCCCTACCGTTTCACTCGCGTTACTGGTACGTCGCCCCCCCCTGCCGCCACGGGTCATGCCCCGTGTACCCCAGGCCACCTGCCTGCCCTCTGGGCTGCCTGTGGCGCTCAAGGTGTACTTCCTGAGCCGCGTGCCCAACAACGTGTTGCACACGGTACGTGCGCAGCTTAGGGCGGGAATAGTGTTGCTGGACTGGGGCCACCCGGAGGCCTGCCTTGCTTTGCGCAAGAGCGCACTGCAAATTCCATGCAACAGCGCTCCGCCACGTATCAGTACGGTACAGCCGCTAAGTCTTCAAGAATTAAATAAATATTTGTGGTCCCTAGAATTGGTTTTGAGAAAATTCGGACCCACCCCCCTAAAAAACTTAAAAATTGGGCCGAAATTCGGGCCAGCGCAATCCATAGGGGGCCTTTTTTGCCACGGTCTTTCGGGTCTGGGCGTGTTTGCCATCTGATTTGATTAAGTGCAGTGTATGCAGCAAGACTTTGTAGCAACGTGGCACGACTTTGAAGAAGTTTGCACGAGACCGTGGTGTTTTAACATTATGCTCCTGCTGAGCCGACCTAAAACTTTACGTCAGGCACGCCAAAAACTTACAATTCCAATTTTTATTCCGTATTTCCGAGGCAGCCTCTAAAAAACTTAAAATAGAAAACTTAGCGGCAGTACGGTATGCGCCTTCCCGTGGCCCGCTAAGCGGACTGTATAAGTAGCAGCACCAGCAAGCTCAAATACGTTCGGACCTTTGTGAAACAAACTCTCCTCCCCCTGTGGCCCCCCACTGCTGCAGCTCGTGCGCGAGGTGGCGATTCATTCCCAGCTGCACCACCCCAACGTCCTGACCTTGTACGGCGCGTTCCAGGTGGGATTACGGCGTCCTGCCACAAGCAGGCAGGCCACGCACGCTGCTGGTTGTGCCCGCACCACCTGGCAGCGCGTGTCGCAGGCAAGCAGCCAGGTCTGCCGTATCCTCACCATAGGTAACACCCGAACCCTGTGCTACGTCTTGGCCAGCAGCCGATGGACGCTGGCCCGGGAGAAGCTTTCGCTGTCTTTGCTGTCTTGGCCCCCACGTACAAGAACACTTCGTGTACCGATACTGAAAAAATGCCATGGTTACACCTGGATACGTTCCCGTAACCCACACCCAGTAACCCACACGCATGCCTGCTGCTGCAGGACGGCAAGCACCTGGTGCTGGTGGAGGAGCTCGCGCCGATGGGCGACCTGCACACGTTGCACCGCTCCCTGGACAGCCGCATGACAGAGGCCGACGTCATCCAGCTTGTTCTCGTGCCCTTCCTGGTGCGTCTTGGGCGCCATGCGATGTGGGGTCGCACGTGTGGCATTACGCAGTGATGGATGCTTCCAACGAGTGGGCATCTCCCACCACCAGATGAAGCGCACTTGCGGCTGGGGCTGGGTCCAAAAACCAGTGTGCCAGTTGTGCGGTAGGAGGGCGGTGCACATGCTTTGGAAGCCCTGACAGCGCGACTGCTTGCACCATAGTGTGGCAGACAGGTTGTACAGTGGATGGCTTTGTTCTTATGGGCCGTGTCCGTGCTTGGCATTCCCACGCCAAACCACGTCCACCCCACTACCGGTATCGCGAAGACGCCAAGAATGCATGCGCCCTGCCCGTCAACCCGCCGCGTTGCCAACCCCGGCCCCCTACCTTCAGGACGCGCTCACATACATCCACTCAAGGGGCATCTGTCACCGCGACGTCAAGGTGTGTCGCCTTGCGGCCACGTGCCTTACATGCGTGCCTTTGTGACGGGGCAACACCGCCGTGCGCCTGCCTTGCAGTCCTTTCGCTGGGAAGTACTCACCTGATTGCAGGCAATTGCGCAAGCTAACACACGCTGGTGGTTATTGCTCTTGCCCATACGACACTGTACCCCACCACAAAGCCCGAGAATATCTTCTTCACTGCGTCATGGAGGCTGGTCCTTGGAGACTTTGGGGTCGCCATCAACGTAGGCAAGGAGCGGCCTGTCACGCGCACAGGAACAGGTGAGTTGGCTGTCCATCAAATGGGCAAGGCCGTGCGTGAGGCTCAGTCGGCAGTGGTGGCTACCACCCTGGAGTTGGCTCCTTGCTCGGATGCTGCAGATTGCGTAGGGGCCAAGAAGGCTGGTCTCTGCATGCTGCTGCGTGCCTTCGCTATCGCGTTAAGCTGACCAGCTACCCTTTCCCCTCGCCTTCTCGTCCTTTTGCGATGTTGCTGCACGCATGGCCTACCACGGTGCTCCTTCCAGTCGAGTACATGGTAAGGGGCACACGAAGCGGAAGTGCATGCTTGACGCCACCTTGGTAGCGCACAAAGATTTCACCTGCATCACAAAGCACCCCGCATATGCGTCAGCTGCTGAAGTAGCTATTGACCCAGGGCGTTGAGAGGCCCTACGCCTTAGCAGCGAAACGCACGGTGATTTCCAGGCCTGATCGCTTCCGACTGCCCTGCAGAGGGAGGCAGGTGTTACCTTCAGCGCCGCAGCAGCACTGTCCTGCCCGCTGCACGATGACCACATGCAACCTTTGGCTAGGTTGCGACGCGCCATGGGTCGTGCTCTGAGGTCCCGCTGACCGCGTCCCCACTCCGCAGGCGCCCGAGGTGGAGCGCTGTCCCCTCAAGATGCTGCCCGAGGAGAACAAGGACCGGGACGACCTCGCGTACGGCTACGAGGTGGTGAGTGTTACATAGCTAGGCCCTGCGCACCGAACGCAAGGGGCGTCGTGCACCACGCCTGGTGGTGGCCTTGACCCTGACCCTGACCCTGACCTTGACCTTGCATGGCCTGCTGGCGCCGCCATACCACGCTGGCCCAAACGGCTGGGGGTGGTGGATGCACGCAACCCGCCTCCCCGCCAAGTCCGCAACATGCACGTGTACTCTTGCCTCCTTCAGCGTACGCAGCATGCTCTGTCTGGCCCCGACTGACCCTCCGCCGACTCCTCCGGCCGCTTGCTTACGTGTTGATACCCCTCTGCCCGACCCGATGCCCCACCCGCAGGACGTGTGGGCGGTGGGCGTCCTGGCCTACGAGCTGCTGGTGGGCTTCCCGCCGTTCGCCGTTTCGGCGGCAGCAGGCTCCGCCTTGCCCCTAGATGGCGGTCCTGCGCCGTCAGCCGCCACCGCCCCTCGTGCCGTCAGCTTCCCCGCCTCGGTGTCCGCCGGGGCCCGGGACTTCATTCTGTCGGCCCTGTGCGCACGGCCCGAGGAGAGACCCTCCGCCGCACAGCTGGCCCGGCACCCGTGGGTGCGAACGGCTGCAGGCGCTGCGGGCGCGAAACAGGTGCGTGCCACGTTAGCAGCGTGCCTGCAGATGCACCGGTCAGGAGTGTGTGTTTCAGGGGTGCCTCTCCTGCTTCCTCACTGCTGAGGTGTGCTGCGGTGACGATGTCTTGATCCCATGCTTGGTATGCTGCTTCGCCCCAACTCCCATCCCCGACCATCAGGTCACGCGTCCTGCGCCCGCCACTGTGGCTGCGCCGCCGGCCGGCTCTCCAGTGGCCAGCTAGGCGGCTGCTGGGTTCCGCAAAACGAGCTTGTTTGACGTACATCATAATGAACGTGTATGGCATAGGACCAACGTGACGGCAGGCCGCCCCGCACCTAGCGCTGCATGAGAACGTGTTCGCAGCACTTCAGTCAGCAGCAGGTGCACGAAATTACATTGGCACACCTTGCATATGTGTTCATTTTGAAAGAGCCCTGTCGAACAGTAGTTGGGCGACTCTGACCATAGCAGGGCTAGCTTGGGATGTGGCAGGGAGCGGGAGGCTGTGGCGATGGGGAGAAGCAGTGGTGCACAGAACTGTGTGGCCAGCTTTCCAAGGCACTTACGTACGAGGGGCTTGAACGCTCACAACCATGTTGTTTGTCATTTTCAACGTCAATGGCAGCTTGCTACATCCGTGTAGCTTGTTTTCGGAGGCCAAAGTCGTGCATCATGCAGTCTACTTTGCACAGCTGTATGTTTAGTATTGGTTCTTCCAATGCCTACTCGCACGGTATCAATGCCTGCTCGCACAGACGGCCTACCGCTGCAAAGCGTTTGTCTATGTTGTTAGTTGGCTGGGGTTTATCAGGCATACCCGCCATTACGTAGGTAATGACTGCGTCCAGCTGGAATGCTGGTGTGTGTTGATACATGGTACCCAGCAGCAATTAGGGCTTGAGCCGTTGGGCGTCTCGGTTTCCCTGCAGAGACGCAGTACCGGTAGTGCTGTCCTTCGACAATGTCCGCTTGATGCGCTGGAGAAGGCGCTGTGGTACTTTGTTCGTTTGGAAGCATGGCATGACTTCGACCGGTTTCGAGCTCATTGCGCCAGCGCGCCACAAGCCACTACGCGCACCGTGCCTTGCTAGGATGAAGTTCTATGATGGGCATACTGGAAGCAATTCATGCCGCATCAGGCTGTAATGAACGGCTGTCGGCGATGCAGGCGTAGTGCTGCCGTACGACTGATGTCACAGCGCATGTTGGGACCACCTGCTGCACAGCCAAGTTCCAGCCGCAGTCACCCGAACAGCCCGACTTTGTGACGGCTCCCCTGCGCTTCACTACGTACGGCAGGTGAGGCCACGTTCGCCGAACCGGAGTGAAATTACTGTTGGTAACCGCCAAGCACGTCCGCCTCCAGTCAGGCAAGCAGGCTGTGTTACCGTACACAGCGCGGGTTCTCCCCTCGGCAAGTGCAACGACCCGTGTACGAGCCGGGGCCTCAAGGGTCGCCGTCGGCCTCGGTCCGGCAGCGCATGGTGACCACTAGCTCGCTGGCACGTGCACTTGCGCACGTGCATGGGGGGTCAGTTAAGCGACTTCCTGGAAGAGGAACAATCACAGGCTTCAAACTATGCCAAATGCCAAGAACCTACCGCAACCGTTACCGATGTGATGGCCATTTCCACACCGCAATATCCCTACGCCCCTCAGGCCCCTCCTCCCGTTCCACAACGCTCCCCAACCGCCACCTGCCCCCTCAGGCGAACACACAGCACCATACTTTTGCACCTCTGCATCCTACTCCCGCTCCCCCTCCTGCTCCTCCGCCTCCTGGTGCCGCCTCCGCTCTTCCTCCCGCATCGCAAAGATCTGCCCTAGGATGCCCCCACCCCCGGGCAGCTCGTCCTCCTGCCCCTCCTCCTCCTTGGCCGCCTCCAGCACGGGCGAGGGCATGCCGTCGCCCACGCTCACCGCCAGCTGCTCCGCAGTCTCGCGGCGAAGCGGGCCGTAGTCGTGCACCTGTACGACCGACGGGGAAGAGTAAACGAAAGGGACGGAGCAGGGTGCCGTCCCGAGCTGTCGTCCCTGTGGGCGGTGTCAGCTGCTACCTTCTACCGCACCAAGGAGAATTCATCAAGACCACGACGGCTTGCAGATGTGTTGTGCACCACCTGAATGCGAATCACCCGCAGCTGTGCCTATAATCGTCAAATGATAGAAATCTGGTTAAGAGCTACATACCTTGCTGAAGCGCCAGAAGTCGGCAGTGTCATTTTGCAGCTGCTCGCCGCCTGCGCAGCACGGAGACGGGGTGCGGGCAGCAAAGCACGACAGTTGGTAAGGTGTATGCATGCACGTAGCCTTCGTAGCGTTTCCACTTGATGCACGATGTGCAAGCGGAGCGACTGTTTAGCCGTGGCTCAATGGCTGTACGTCATGGCATCTCAGTACAGAGGATGCGGAGAGGCGAGGGCGTGCTGCAGTGCACGTGAGGGGACCTGGCACACCTGGGTAGCGTTCTGACGCTCAACGTTCGATCATTCGGAGCCTGCTTGTGTACAACTGATCGCTACAGCTCTCCGCGTCCCACGCTACATACAGCTGAAGGAGAGCAACAGGCACAGCGCCCCACGGCCCCAGCAAGGTTGCAGTGCGGCAGCCCATGGAGCACGCTGCTCAAATGCCGCAACCCGACAGCCCTCCCACAGCCATTCAGTAACCTACAGGCCTGTGTAACAGTGGCTGCCCGTTTGCACAGGCAGGCGCCAAGGTCCACCCACTGTATTAAGATCTTCCCAGCCCCAGGTCCCACAGCACGCCGCAGATCTCACCTGTGACGCGCGCGAACTCCTCCCTGAACTCGTCCCCGTACCACTGCTCCACCTGCCCCAGGGCGAAGTAGTTGACGGGGAACTGGCTGCTGAGCAGCATGCCCTCGGTGGAGCGGGCGACCTGCGCGCGCAGCAGGCGTGGTGTGAATGCCCATTTTGTTGGCAGGCAGGCATGGCGGAGCAGCCAAAAACTTGCCGGGCACATGGCCCATGCACCGCGCGCCCCGTTGCACCAGAACCCCGCGCCTTTGCAGGAACTCTGCTTCCCATCATTGTCGCCAATTAAGGACGGTCAAGGCACGTAGCAGGATGCCTCGCAAAGTACCCTGCGTGTGCGTTGGCAGGGTGGACACCTGTCCAACAGGCAAAGCACACATGCATTCCCAATGCCCAAGCAGCCCCATGCAAAACTTCCCGGCCCAAGGACCCCCTCCCACCTTGGCCCGCAGCAGCAGCGCCAGGCCGACCTCCACCGCCGCCTCGGGAGAGATGTCGTACGGCTCGTAGTAGTGCTTGCCTTCGAGGGACGCACGGCACAACATGCACGTCACATCCCGCACCGCAGCGCTCCGCATATGATACGGCCCTAAGCATGTGCCTGCTGTCTCTCCACTTGCATGCCTCATACCTGGGAACTCAGCGATAAGCCGATAACACTCAAGCACACCACCTCAAGTAAGCCTCACACGCCCTCGACCCTCGCCCCCGCCCCCAAGCCGCTCACCCACGATGACCCTGTGGTTGGTCTCCCTGCCGTCGAACAGCACCGACACGTCCATCATATGGCCGCCCTTGGTGGGGAACTTGAGCGAGTAGGAGGTGGTGAACACGCGCTCCACGCCGTCCACCAGCGCCACGCAGGAGCGCCGGCCGCGCGACCGCGCCGCCTCCGCCTCCATCTCCGCCGCCATCTCCTCGTCGGTCAGCTCGCGCGCTGTCAGGAAGTCCACCTGATGGGGAGGCAGCAGATCATCATGAATCATTTCAAGTAGCTCATAGATCCTGACAGTTGCTGCGGCGGTAAGGAAGCAAGGGGGCAAGGAGGGGAGCACAGCAGCACGGTGGCATCGGCAGGTGGCACTGAGTGGTGCCTCTTTGGCGTCCAGGGTCTAGCTAAGGTGGTAAGCAATGGTGGCGGAAAGAACGGGCCACAGCGACAGCGTTTGGAGCCATGAAGGCCGTGTTTTTCCTGTCCGGCCCAGGTTTGACAGCACCTGCGGTCCAGCCCCCTCCAAACTGCTGACACGATGACCAATGACCGCCCTGGCTGCCCCCTGCCCCACCACCAGCGCCTTACTAGCCCCTCCTGCACGCCCCCACATTGCATCCCCGCGCCGGGACGCGGCTCGCACCTGCCCCTCCAGCAGCAGCGTGGGGTTGGGCGTGAACTCCTCCTTGCAGCCGCGCTCCTTGAGCTGCGCCACCAGCTGCCGCGCGCACTCCTCCGCCGCGCCCTTGCGCCCGCGCTCGCTGATGGCGCCCGCGTCCACCGGCTGCTGCCACATCCTGCGCTCGATGGCCACTGCGGGAAGGGGGTGGTCAGGGGTCAGGGGCCAGGAGCCAGGGGTAAGGCGCAGCAGGGCGGGGTTACAGGAACGCCAGTGCTCGCGTGCAGAGCGTCATCGCAGGGTGGGGCTGCGAGTACTAGGCGCTAATCAGGGGCGGTAGTTGCGACTGCGACCCTGCACCGCTCGCACGCACGTCGGTTTCCGTTGGGCTGCCCGCCGCACTCCTCGAACCACTGGTCAACCACGGCCTGGAGCGCCGCGGGCTCCGCTGTGGTCAGGTAGTGCGCCCTGGGAGCGAGGCACAGGGGCCGGAGCGACATCATAGCGTGGGTTAGGGTGGTATTGCAGTTTGTTCTGCCTGAGCCTGCCTGAGCTGAGCTGAGTAGCCGTGCCCTGTCCGCTCATACATAGGCCTGTCACACTGTCACAGGCTGGATCTCCTCTTTCCGTTGTTCCCCGTACCGCCTACAGCACATTATTTCAGCCTGGCTTGCCCGACGTACTCGAGCACCGCGCATCCTTTACCGCTTACTTGTAGTAGTGGGTCTTCTCCGGGCGGCGCCCAAGGGCGGTGCGCAGCGCGCTGCGTAGGTGCTGCGTGGTGCCAACGTACTGCAGCTTCTGCTTCTCGTCATAGATGGCGTACACGGCACCGTGTGTACCGGGGGGCACGTCGGGAAGCACCATGCCCTGCGTGCAGTTCAGAGGCACGATGCATGGGTCAGTGGCCTCTGGAGTGGAGCACAGGTGCAGGCACGGCGGGGCGGCTTTCGGGTTCAGGTTGGAAGCAGGGCGCCACAAGATCTACCTGCGTGTTGATGACTGACGTGATAGGCAAATCCGCCAGTAGCGGCACAGGTGCAGCTGCGCCGGCGTCCGCGGGAATCGGCGGGGCAGCGACTTGGCACGCAACACTCCGCCGAACGCGGGTTCCCGCACGCATAGGCGCAGGGCACGCCGATGCGTGACGTCTGGTTAGCTGCATCACCGGCAACCTCATGCACTGCTTCGGCGTACCAGCTTCCAGCCTGAAACAACACCACAAACGATTGTGAATTGCACTTGCGAGACTTTTGTAGCTTTAGGAGCATTCGGCGGGATCTCTTGGAGCGATTAACCTACCTGTTCATCATTGACCCATGTAAGTTGTGCACAAGGCCCTGGGCGGCCATACTTGCAAGAGGTCTCGGTGAAAAGGTCGAGACTGGGTTTGGAACGAGAGGCTGTTCTCCTTCTAGATCAGCAATGTGCTAACGGAGAAGATTATGCGTAAAGATTATGGGGTGAAGCGTCCGCAGTCCGGCCATAAAGCGCAGAAAAGCGTGATTCTTCGATTTGCCGTACGCGGTCTCACGCTCAACGCAGTGTCGCACTCAGGCAAGTATTAAGACCAAATACGGTCCACCTCTGCAACACGTGCAACAGGTCTGCTGTCGGACTCTCACGCAAGCTCATCTGCATTTTCGCCACAATGCCTTGACTAGTGCGTAAGGCAACCTGGGAAAGAGCACTTTCAACCACATTTACCTGCAAAATTTATACTGTTTTGCGGGTTCTGGGGCAACGGGGACGGGCGCAGAAGGACGGGTATTGCCACTTGCAGCCCGCTGTCGCAGGCGCAGAAGGGCTCTTGAGAGCCAGGGCTTGATCAGCAGGACCCTAGCTCATGACTTGGGCGGGCTGGCACACGGCAGGCGTGCGCCTGCACACCTGCTTGCTTGCTTACTTGCTTAAGGAGAGCCAACGGGGGCTCGTTGTGGGGCCCCACTGCCGCCCTGCTTGGCATCGCCCAGATTACTCGACGGGAACCTGCGGAAACCTTATATTGGCGTCGGTGCATCCGTCCCTACTTGCCTGGAGCAATAAGCCGTCATTTGAGTGACAGCTCCCCTAGCAGTGCGTATACTTGACCGGGGTTCCAGGCACCAAGGATTTGCATGCATGTCCCAAGCATGCGCCAGCACCCAGGACGCAAATAATGCGCACCTACGCCGCAAGAAAAACATGTCATTGTCGATGTAAGCTGATTTTGCATAATGAAAGACAGCAGGGCACACGCGCATTGGCCCCAGTTCTTTTGCCCAGGAGCGCAGGCACCGGCACGTGTCCCGTGTCAGGGGAGACCTCAACTTTGGCCTACCTCCCAGATGCAAATGACCTCACAATGGTTTCATACATTGCTCGTTGCATGAATCGTGTCAAAGCGGATGGGGGCAGCTTGCTCAGGCTGGGGTTCGGGTCCTGCACTAACCGACGTACGCGGGAGCTTGAGGGTTTCCCCATACCCGCAAAACTGGCAGAGATCTCACCACGAGGAAAATTTACTTGCCTCTGTCACACTGGGCTAGCTATTCCGCCGATCCAGTCTCTGGAGGCCGTTCTCCTCGTCCGCGACAGCTGAGGTCTTTTATAAGCGCCCGGATAAGCCATACAAATACATATAATATAAGCCATTCTATTGCACACAGCGGGCGAGCCCGCGCCTGTCCGCTGTTGCCCTTCACAGGCCAGGGCGGCTGAACGCAGTCACTGTTGCGACGCGCTGCCCTAGATGGCGCAATTGGTCACAAAAAGCATCACACGGTCATGTTGCGCCAAGCTCCGGTCGACTTCGTGCCCTCTGCACTACGTTCCAGCGCAATCGCGGACACGATGCTCCGTCCTTCAAAACGAGGTCAAACCTATCGCGAGCTACTCGGACACATCTGACGAGGATGCATCTAGCGGGGCGAGCTTGTTCTCGGACGCGGCAGTGCTGTTCGACCAGTCGCACGTGCGCGAGTGGTCGCCTATGCTTGCACTCTACCTCCCCTTCGGCCTTGTAGTGGCTGCGCTCAGGTCCGTGCTGTGGATCATGGGTATCGCCCTGGACGCGCCATGGTTTCGTACCGAGAGGTGAGATGTCGTGGTGTAAGGGAGACGTTGTATTGTCCTGCTGGGCTGAGACGTGTTCAGGTGGAGGACCCTCTTGCCCAGCCATACAGGTGCGCTACTGTGGCACCTCGCACACTGGTTACCTGTGTGCCTCGTAGAATGCAGGCGGCCCGGTCAAATTGGTGCACTCCACACACCGGTACTGGTACAAGGATTTGTCTTGCCCTCCAGAATGTTCTCACGTTATGCCCCACGTCCCCTTTCGCAACAGCAACCCACATCATATGTGCCCTGTTGCTCCCACAGTGTGGTGCGCGGCTACCTATCACTGCTGGGAGTGCGGGTCACGTGGCGCAACGCGGAGCTCCTCCCTGCCGACCGACACATCCTGGTGTCCAACCACTGTTCCGTTGGCGACCTCATGTCCCTCTTCAACGCCCCCTTGCCTACCCACAATAGCCGCGCGCACGGGGGCAGCAGCAGCAGCAGCAGCAGCAGCTCCGTAGCTCCCTCCAGCTCCTCCTCCGCCCCCCGGCGATACGTGCATCTCATCACCCCTGGCCTCCCCGCGCGCGTCACCCAGACCAAGCACCTTCCCGTCATCCTGCGCCACGCCTCACCCGCCGTGTACGACGAGCTTGGTACGACAACGGACCCGACCCCCATCCACCTCTTCCCCGAGGGTGGCATGACGAATGGCCGCGCCATGATGAGCTTCTCACGCGGATTCACAAGAATCATGCAGGGTGCGGAGGCTGCGGGGCGGCCTGTGCCGGTCGTCCCCGCGGCCCTGCGCGTCAAGGGCTTGCTGCCCGGCGTGTGCACGCACACGCTGACTAGCAGCTTCTTCGCGAACCTGTTCTGGCTCAGCTTCAACCCCTCCCTGGAGCTGGAGGTGACGGTGCTGCCGGCCATGCAGCAGGAGGCGGGGGAGTCCCGTGGGTCGTTCGTGAAGCGCGTGCAGGCTGCCATTGCGGAGGAGCTGCGCATTGGGGTGTCGCCCATGACCATCCAGCACAAGCGGCAGCTGGTGCAGCGGGAGGCGGGGACGGCTGGGGCGGCGAAGGCGAGGCGGAGGGCGTGAGGGCTTGCGAAGGGGTTTGGGTGTGCCGTGGGTGGGCAAAGGAGGTACATAGCGCAAATGCTGGGGCCACGGTAGTACCTGGTGTACCTGTGCACTGGAAGGACCTGGAGTTGATCAGGTGGTGTTGCGCTGTCAATGTTTGACGTCGCGTCAGACCAGCACTTAACTCGGGTGACGTATAGCACGGATGCATGCTGGTACGGGAGCTATAAGCTCGTTCGGGGAAACTGTTGCGGTACCTTGCTGGGTGCCGCTGCGCCGGTACCGGCACATGAGGGGCCTGATGTGCCTTCTGCTGCAATGGAGTGGTGCCGGACAGCCCGGCCATGTCATCCTACAGGTCGGCAAGGCAAGTGGCTTCGCCAACACGCTTGTATATATTTTTGTGGTGGTCGCGGGTCATCATGTCGCAATACTGCGTGTGTGCGTGCACGATCTGCGCACTTGCCTTTGGGCTTCGTGCATGGCTGCACCATTACCGGCTCAGGTTGAATCACTTGGTGTGAGCATATATGGCATGGCTGGGATGATGTATATTGCTGTGATGTATGGTCGGCAAACCCTATATGCTGGTAACTTGCCCCCGTGCTGCGTTGTTGTGTTGGGATGGCCTGTACGGATGACTGACACCTACGCCATCTGGGTTTGCACATTCAAACACTGCGGCAACAGGAGCGGTGCCCACACATGCATGGCTTCTTGTTGGAGCTCTGTAAACTTGGTCACCGTTGTCGTACAACTGCCGTACTACACAGAGGGCAACATCAACCGTACGAGCACGAGGAGGCACGGCCAGGCACAGTGCGCTACGCCTGGCCGTTAAAATAGAGAAAGCAGCCAACGCCTGCCCCATGCATCAGCAAGCAAGCAGCCAACGCCAAAGAATCCTTACAAGCACACTTCATAGTGAGCTTCGAAGTGCAACCACACGCAGCGGCTGCACCGCCAGCTGTAGTCAGCGCCATCGTACACGCGTACCCAGCTTTATCTGGTGCTAGCTGATGCAAAACAACAGGGCTGTCCATCCCAAGAACTAAAGGAATCCTGTCAGACGCCGTAGGTCGGCGCAACGCATGCCCAGCCTGAGCGTAACACGGACGAGCAGAGTGCTGAGTCCCAGCAAGAAGGGCTTTATCTGCTCCAGCGTCCCATGGGTCCGCCGGTAGTATGTGCCATCCCGATCGTGTACTAGCAGGTTGCCGGCAATCAATATCTGGACGCCGTTCTGGACCCACCACCAACGCTCTGCAACGGTCCTTCTACTGCTGAATGGCAAACCTCCCCCCCAGAGACGCCTAAACGACGCCTTCCATCCAATGCACCCTCCCTCCCTCCCCCCTCTCCCCGCTCCACCGAACCGGCCAGAGCATGTGAGCATCCCCCACCAGCAGCAGCTGCTTACTCCTCCAAGTTAATGCTGTCCCCGAACTTCGCGTACAGGAGGGCCTTCAAGTCTTTGAGCTTAGCCTGGATGTCGGTCAGCTCGCTGGAGGTCTTGTCCACCTCCTTGTGCACGTTCAGCGTCACCTCCTCCAAGCGGCTTTCTGCTGCGTCCTTATCGAAGTGCACCAAGCACTCCCCAACGACGAACCGCACATTGTCGTCGTCTGAGAGCATGAGCTCGTTGCTCGCGTCCTCCAGCTCCTCCAGGGTCATCTGGGGTGGGGGCAAACGAGGGAGCCCTTGGCGCATGTTCCAATTCCCATGATACCATTGTCAAAATTCAAGTTATTTAAAAGCTATGTGACTGGGCACACACGGTCCCATGTCCTACCTTGTGCTGCTTTAGTAGCCGCTCCAGCTCGTGCATCTTAGCATGCAACCGACTGAACGTATTGATACGCTGCTGATCCTCGGCTGTTACTTCAACTTTAAGGGGCGCCTGCGGTAAAGGTATTGAGTCGGCTTGAGTCCTTCATTTTGGCTGGGCGGCCCGCCTCCAAGCCTCTTGCTACTGCAATTACCATGATATTATGCGTGCCACTGCTCCTCGGTGTTAAGGTGTGCTGCTGAAAATGTGAAGAGGAGCGATAATGGCGCGCGTCGCAAGTTAAAGCACCACCGTTTCGCACGTTTACTTAGTTCCAGTCATGCAGCGTCACTACTTGTATAAGTGCACCAGCGGCCGTGCTTTGTGCCATACCGGCACCGGCCTGTGCATGTGTACAACTCATGCACATGCTGTGCGTGACCAGCTGTGCAGCCTGGTGCTGTGATGCAGCATACCACTGGGCGGGACTCGCCAAGGGTGCAGTCAGCAGAGACGATAACTACCTTACGCAATATGTGGTTCCCATGGTGGTTGCCTGATCCCAGTTGCGCACAGCGCTGCGTGGTGGGGTCAGGAAGGGCATACACAGCTGCCCTCCGCAGCCCTCCGCCCAACGTCCAGAAACGTCATACACCTCCATCATCCCCACATATCTCCCTGACACAATTCGTCTCCTCAGTTCCTGCATCCCTTGGCCCTTACCTGCCCTTGCACGGCCAGCAGATAATACCCACGAAAGCAGAGGGCATGAAAGCATGTTCCGTGAACACCGAGTGCCGGTCCGGTACCGGTGCGCAGTGGCCCTACAATACGACTTGCACACGGCGCACAAGAAGGGCACTGGCGTGATGAAGGGTTTCCAAGGTGCATGCGGGGTGCAGGTGAGGTGGTGCACAGGTCATCTGCTACACGTGCCTCGGCCGTGCCGTACTGGGCCAGGCCTTCCCACACGCTGCCCCTCCAACTCAAAAATGCTTTTAAACACCACACCTTCCTCCGTATGTTAAGTTGACTGCGTATGGATATTCTTCGTGGCAGGGCGACTTCAGTCTGCCAACAGTTTTTGTTCATGCCAGGCTGGCCTACCATTTGCAAACCTTTCCGTATTACGCACTGTTATTTCTAGCTACTACTTCTTTTGCTATGTGCATTTGTGCTGACTGCAAATGGACAAGGCGCTCCTGTCGTTCAACAAGCGCGATGGTTCTGACTGCGCAACGCAAAGCGGTGCAGCAACCATGCAAGCCTAACGCACCGCTATGCGGAAAAGGAGACACTGCAGTGGGACTTTGGCGGTGCTGCTGCTTATCGTCACGGCCGCTTCTGTTGTCAGGGGCGCCGAGTATGCACCAGCGTCCTTTGCAGCTGCCCTCCAGGACTGCGGCCTAGAGACGGACAAGTCAGACACATGGTGCGCCATCTTGACAGGGGGTACTACTGTGCTACTGCCAGGCGCCTCAGCTACGCTACCACTAAACACACTGCTATCTGGTCTGAAGTACACGGGAGGGCAAGGAGCCACATGCTGCCCGGCCAACCCTCCAAGCGGCCACCCCAACGGCGGCAGCCATGCCACTTTGGACGCCTCTCCTAGTCCCTCCGTCCCTACCATCCCGGCGACGTCACAGCTTGACCTGTCCCGCCTGGCCCCTTCATCCCTGGTGGTGCCCCCAAACGGCACCCTTACTTTGACCGACCTCAACATCACCAGCGCACAGCTCCCCACAGCCCCTTTCCCGCTCCCCACCACATCCTTCCTCTCCCTCCTGGCCATCCGCCTCAGCCCAGGCGCTCAGCTGCAGCTGTCGAACGTCACCATCGCAACCGCAGCATGCGTGTCCCTGGCCCTGCACCAGGATCTGGCCTGCCGCTCCGCCCCCTCCCCCAACTTCACCGTCACGCCCACCTCCCTGGTGGTCCATTCGTTCACCACCGCCTCCCTGTCCGCGCACGACGTGGTGCTGACCTGCAGCGGCAAGCAGCTGCCCGCGCCATGCACCGCGGCGGTGGTGCGCAGCGGAGCGCAGCTGATTCAGACGGTGACAGCATGGGAGGCGCGCAACCACCTGGCTGCGGACAGCGGATCCAACACAGGGCCAGCATACAAAGTGCCTTTATACATGTATCTGCAGTCTTCAGTGGCGCTAGGAGATCCTGTGAACCAGCTACGCAAGGAACTCAGCAGCAGCAACAACAACGCCTCAAGCAACAGCCCAGGCAATGGCAACAGCGCTGACCCAAACAGCGAGGACGATTACGCAAGTAGCACCACGCATTTCTTCATGAAGGAGACTTTACTTCGCATCACGCAGAGTTACTTTGTGCTGGCCGGCCCGCCCGACCGCTCTTCAGTGCTGGACCTGGCTGGCAGCGGCTCGCTGTTTGGTTTGCTCGACGATGGGGCGGCGCGCGTGCAGCACCTCACGCTGCGGGGGCTGCCGCTGGGCCCAGCCAGCATGCTACCTGAGGCCCTGCTGCGCCTGCCGCTTTGGACGTGGGCGTTCTACCGAACTACCCTTGGCGCTGCGGCCCTGACCAGGCTCAATGCCAGCGAAGTAACTGTTGAGCTGCCGCCTGACGAGTTGGCGATGTGGCGATTAGATGCGGGACTGCCAATAGCACCATCTTCGTCGCCAGCCGCAGCGGCAGCCAGTAACGCAACCGATGGAGACGCAGCAGGTGCAAGCCAGCTACCGTGTGTGCTGGAGGGCGGCGACTTCTGGACAGTAAGGAAGTTCTCGGAGGTGAGCGAGGGCACTGGTCCCCTGGGCCCATGCCCGTCAGGAATACTGCTGCACGATGCATCGACACACAGCAGCATGATGCGCGAACTCTACGTAGCCCAGTACTGCAAGTGGCCTGACTGAACGAAAATTGCCTTGTGCGTTGCCTGACCGCATGACTGCTTGCTGGGCAAGAACGCTGCGACCTGTGCTTGTGACATGGTTCTGCCCCCGCCCCCCTTTGGCGCCCCCCTCCTTCGCCAGGTCCCCGGCTGCGCCAACTGCCTCCTTGCGAGCTCTCTTAGGACCCGTAGCCGCCTTGCGGTGCTGGAGAATGTGCTGCTTGTGGAGGAAAGGCAGCAGCAGCAGCCACAAGAGCCGCCAGTGAACTCAGTCATTCCCAGGTCGCCGCCAGCAGAAAGCAACGCACCCGGGTGGTTTTTGGAGTCGCGGAGCACCCAGGAGCACGCTCCTGCCTCGTGCAACCTATACCCCGGACCAGGTGCACTTGAGGCGGATCAGCTGGGGGCCCTCATCAACGACTTTACCGTAGGTGTACTGCCTCCTCCAGGCCCGCTCCCCCCGATGCCGGCGCTCGCCCTCCCCTTGATACGACGCTTTGTGCAGGCAGGGACCTACGGGATTGTGTCCCCTTCGCGATTGTCCTATAAAATCCAGCTAAATGCGGAGCTACATTACGGGAGGGTGCTAAATCGCGACGCCGCTCTGTACACAAACGACAAGCATTCTTTCAGTCAACTCCAGGCGGTCATTGAGCTGCCTGGCTTCCTGCTGCTGGGCGACCCAACTGGGGTTCGCTTTCTGGACCTGGCGGGGCTGCCCAGCACGCTGGTCCTGGAGCGGGAGCCGCCGGGCCGCACACCGTACGGATGGGCTCAAGCTGCCGTACTGCTGCCGTTCCTGGATGACGTCAGGGAGCGGAGGCGGGCGGCTGGCCAGCGGGGCTTATTGTCCGAGCCCGTGTCCCTGACTGCACGGCACGTGGTGCTGATCAACCTGCCGGCGGCGGGGCCGTTCGTGCGGTACTTGGACCAACCGCCACCCGTTGCGGCAGGCCCGAGTGGCCCGGGCGGGGTTCCGGTGGGGTCCAGGAGGCAGGTGCTGCAGGGGGATGCCAGCGCTGAGGCGGCAGGGCGCGGGCGGCCTGACGTGGGAAGCGGTCGGGACAGTCGCATAGGTGGTGGTGGTGGTGGTGGTGGCGGCGGCGGCGACAGCAACCTGAGAGCGCTCCTACAGGCGCAGCCAGACGGCGAGCAGCTGGGCGTGCCAGAGCCTGGCAGTAGCCCTGCTGACTGCCTTGGCGGCATGCCTTCCTCTTTGACGAATTTTACTTCGTGCGTGTGGTCGCTTCAGCTGCACCGGGCGGCGGTGGGCCAGGCCGTGCGGGGCAGGATGCGGCGTGGTAGAAAAAGCGGCGAGGCGTTGACCGCGACAGGCAGCAGCAGCACAGGCAGCAGCAGCAGTTACCGGATGCAGTCTCCCGTGGACGTGTCCTACGCGCTGCTGGAGTCCGTGCAGCTGGTGGTGCCCGAACGGGAGCTGCTGCTGCTGGCGTGGACGTGGGCCACCAACACAACGCGGCACGCGGCCGACTCTGGCCTGGCGGAGCAACTGCAGCTGATGCTGGACGGCTCGCGGCTGGCGGGCGGGGCGGCGGCGCTGCAGCAGCTGCGGGCCTCGCTAAGCAGCTCCGGCGCCGCGCCCGCCCTGCCCGCAGGCCTGCGCCTGGTGTTCGAGCAGCTGGTGTGGTGCGGGCTGCTGGGCAGCAACGTCACCCTGACCTCGCAGCTGCCTGGCCCCACGGCGCTGTCGTACCAACCGCTGGACCTGGACCTGCCCGTCGCGTACGGCAACCCAGGCCCGGATCCGGCGGGCCCCAGCCTGGCCCCTGTGGCCATGCCGTCGCCGGCTGCGCCCTACTTTGACGGAGTGCTCTCCCCCAATGCTGGGGCGCAGCCCGGAGGCAGCGACGGCAGCAGTCCAACAAAGCACGGCCCAGGTACTAACGCTAGCGCCGGTGGCGGTGGCACCACAGCAACGCCAGGCGCAGCTGGGGCGCTCGGCCCGCTAGTTGAGGCGACCAGCAGCAGCGGCAGTGGTTCGGGCTCCTCGCCGGTGGGTTTGACGGCCGGGCTGGTGGCTGGCTTGGGCCTGGTGCTGTTGCTGTCAGCGGCAGTGGCAGTACTTGTGCTGGTGCGCAGACGGCGTGCTGGGGCCCAGCATGCAGATAAGCTTGAAGGGCACTGGCAGGAGGCCAGCGCCAGTGGCAAGCCGTCGATGACGCATAGAGACGATGGCAGCGGCGACGGCGGAAGCGCCGGGTCAAGTCTAGGCGATGGCGATGCAGCTGCAAGCGCCGATGCTAATGCGCCGCTTGCAACAGAAGGTATCGCCATGGGGGCATTGGGATCGTCGCATGCCGACAGTGGTGAGGCTCCAGGCAGCGGCACGGGGAATCCAGCCGCCTGCTGGTCCCCCCGGACCGACCGAGGGCAACCTCACCCTGCCCTGCCGCCCAAGGTCCGCGCAGTGGTGCAGCAAGCCACGGTGGGCCTGCGGCTGCACCTGGAGCAGCAGCGGCACGGGATGCAGCAGCAGCAACCGCAGTCGCAGCCTCTTACACCGCGGTCGCACGCGTCTCCGGGAGCTGCACCACCTGCAGCGGCAGTGACAGGGGCTGGCCCTGTGGCAGCGCAGTCCACGTTGGGCAAGGTGTCCGCAAGCGATGCTGGTACCAGTTTTCTGGCGTCCCTGCCGACCACGAGCGTTGATGGCAGCAGCGTGTGGGGCAGCGCCCTGAGCGGCATAAGCAAGAACCTGCTGCGAGACAGTGGGGGCGATGGCGGCGGCGGCGGTGGCTCGTGCGGTGGCCCCCTGGTGCTGCTGCGCGAGCTGGGCCGCGGCGCGCAGGGCGTGGTGTTCGCGGGGCGGTGGCGGGGGCTGGACGTGGCGGTCAAGAGCGTGCTCATGCAGAGGCTGGTGGGAACCGGAGCAGAGCAGCAGGAACTGCAGGTGAACTGGGCGGTTAACACGCTGTGGCAATATCTGTGCTGAGTTGCTCCTGCAAGCTGTACGCCTGGCTAAGCCTAGGTATCCGTGGGGTGACTGGGAGGGGAGCAACATGCCGTGCGCTTTTTCGCTGTTAAACAGTGCCACACTTTGTCAGCGTGGTGACTGCCTGATTTTTGCGGCCCCCATCCACAGTCTGACGGCTCCGCCGGCACGTGGCACGGCCCCTCGCTGTCCTCCGCCCTAGCCGAGGGCTCCATCGCCACCGCCATGTCGCACCCCCACGTGGTGGCCACCTATGCGACATACGTGCAGGGGCCGGAGGAGCAGCTGCAGGGGCAGGATGGGCAGCAACAGCCTGCTACTGCGGCAGCAACGGCTGTGGCAGGGGCCGCAGTGCCTCTTCTTGGCAGAAAGGGTGGCCGGGTCAGCCGCATTTGCCCCTCGCAACGGCGTCTTTCCTCTGGCATGGTGGTGCTGGACCTGCACGGCACTGGCAGCGCGGAAGGCGGGGCCGCCTCACGTGGGCCAGAGGCAGCACAGCGTGACCCCATTAGGCACCTGGGCGTAGGGCAGGTGGTCGAGGAGCGGGAGGAGGAGCTAGGAGGGACCGAGGAGGATGGTGGGCAGGAGGTCGAACGGGAGGGCAGGGACCGACGGCACGGCGTCAGCGGGACCCCGCGGGAGGCAGTGCAGCTGCGGCAATCAGCTTCCTTGCTGCCTGATCCACCCGCAAGCGCGGGCTGTAGTCAGCCCGCCGCGCCAGGTCCGCCGCAAGTCGAGGTGTGGAAGCTGACGTTGGTGCAGGAGCTGTGCAACGGCGGCAGCCTGCGCGACAGCCTGCTGGCGGGCCACCTGGCGCGCAGGTGCTGCGGGCGCTGGCCCCGCGCGCTGCGGCCTGGCGTGGCCCTGCGACTGGCGCTGCACGTGGCCCGCGGGTCGGCGCACCTGCACCGCCACGGCGTGCTGTGGAACGACCTGGCGGCGGCAAACGTGCTGCTGCACTTCGGGAGCGCAGCGCAGCAGTGGCACCAGCACCAGCAGCAGGAGGAGCAGCAGCAGGAGGAGCAGCAGCAGCAGGAGGGGCTAGATAACCACGAGCAGCAGCGGGTGTCGGGTGCAGGAGAAGCAGGTGGTACCCATCGGGCATGGAGCGATGAGCAGGCTCCTGACGCAGCGTCTCTTGACTTTGTGGCCAAGGTGGCGGACTTCGGGCTGTCCCGGAGGTTGCCGGAGGACGCCACGCACGCCAGCGGATTCGCAGGGTGCGTTACGCACGTGCAAGCTTCCTCTCCTTCCTTGCCCATGCTGGAGTTAGCCATTTATGCAGTGTTTTCGTTTGTCTGCATTACGTCATGAGTCGTCCGCCTGATTTGTCATTCTTGTTCCACAGGCGGAACGGCCTGTACATCGCCCCGAGGTCGTACGGTACGGCAGGTGCACCCCCGCGTCTGACGTGTACGCGTACGGCGTGCTGCTGTGGGAGGTGGCGGCGGCTGTGCCGCTGCCGGAGCTGCTGTCGCAGCCGGAGGGCGGCGCCGTGCGCAGCTGGCTGGCGCAGCAGGCCCTCGTGCCGCAGGAGGAGGCGGCGGCGCTGCCGGTTGAGCTGTTGGCGTGGCCCGGGCCTGGACAGCAGGGCAGCGGGGGCCGGGAGCCGGAGGGGGCGGCGGAGGGTGAGTTTCTGCCGGCTGGCTACGTTGCGCTGGCCGAGCAGTGCCTGCAGGCGGACCCCGGGGCGCGGCCCAGCTTTGAGGAGGCGTGCGCGCGACTGGAGGAGATGGCGGCCGGATGGTGGAGGGGAGCGGCGATAGGTAAAGGAAACGAGTCTGGAAGAATGTAGGTGGACCCGGCAATGTGCCTTAGTAGGGCAGGGCACCTGGTGTCGACTAGATTCAATCCGGGTGCTGTACAGTGTTGGTCTGTCGGCCTGGTAGCCGTGGGCATTGGGGCGAATGCACATTGATGAAATTGTGTGATGTTTTCGTTATGTTGCCCGTAATGGCATGCTTTGTTTGTCTCTCGTACTTTTCTTAGGGATGGGGTATGGGTGTCTTGGGTGTCAGGCAAGCTGCGCACGTGGATACACTGGGGCTGGACTGACATCAGTGCAGGCAAGTATTTGAAGTCATGGTACATTCATTCGTTAGGGGCAGCGTGGAAGCAATCCGTGTACAAAGGCGGTACACTGTTCTACTCGTGGTACGGGAATACCGGTAAACCCAATTGTAGTTGTGCATCCCTGCCAGACCCTGGATGAACATTGGATGGCAAGAGGAATGGGCCTCTCGCTGCGTGCTGCTGAGATTGCAGTAAGTAGCTGGCGTCCTGATTCACGACAGTACGTGTCGCTTGGCTTGCGGTCCCACCGCACGGAGCATTGCCGTTTGTTTTTTAGCGGTGTGCAGCGTGTGCGGTGTCCGATGTACCCTGGTGTTTTGCCCTTGAGCGCGCCTGCGTCTCAAGACCCTGTGGCCCCTCTTGGTGCGTTGGGTACGGCGACCAAGTGCAAGGCTTGGGGTACAGACTGCCATTGGTGTGCAGCATGATGCAGTGCCTGTGGTTGTGTGCAGGGTATGTGGCCATTCAGGTGGCTAGCTCATTCGATTGCTACAGTAGATGCCGTGAGCTGCCACTTGCATGGTACGCAGCAAGTTGAGTTGGCGCCCAAAGGCGGGAGCAGGAAAGCTCCTGTGGCGGGGTGTTGTTACCTCGGAGACAGGGCATCGGGGCGCTTCATGGCAGGCTCAAGGACCATGCCTTGCACCATGGCCAGGCCTGTACCACGATCCCGGCGTATGCAAGCATGTAAATGTCACAGCGGGAGGTTACAGCAGCACTTTGCAGTGTGCTTTAGACAATGTGCGGCCTAAGGCAATCTATTTGCGTGCAGGCCACCACACTGTGCGGCTGATGCAGACTAGCGTATATGGAAACGCAGCTGCTCGCAACAGCGCGTCCAACCGGGTGCCGTCCTAAAGCCTCAGCTCCTACGTGGTGCGGTAGGCAACAGCCTGGCGCAGCCCACCCACGACCTACCCTAGCCTGCGAATTAACACTGCGTTATGCTTCAAAACATAACAACAGAGAAGTTGTTCAAATAGCAGCGCTGCATGTGTTCCCGTCAGCATCGACCTTGCCCCCCACGTCCCCACTGGTCCTGCAAACTACTTTGCGGTGGCCTTGAGCGGGGGCGGCTTCGATAGACCGGGCTTGCCCGGCACAGCATCCCTTTTCCGGCCCTGCGCAAACGGGGACCGCACAGTGGTGCGTCTTACACATCAAGCAGGGGACCAGATTCAGTCACTGTACGGGTGTTGTACCCCTACCACCCAGACCCGCAGCGCGAAGCCGAGAGTGTGGCACGCAGGACACCTGCGTACGCTTCTGCACCCAGACCCAGGCCCCATTGACTTCACTATGACCCAAGCTCGGCACGCATCCACCCACAAATGAGTTCTGGTGCCCCAGCGTGTACCCAGGCTGACTAGGATACCTTAGCACACCTGCACATACGCGCACGCTGTCCCGTGCCCCGTGGACCCACCAGTGAGTCCTGGTGCTCCAGCTTAGCCGGCGCCGCCCCGGACGAGGTCCCTGCCGGCCGCTCAAAGTGCGTGGCGGGCACGTTGGCGCCGTGCACGTAGTCGGGCACCTTGTACAGCTGCAGCGTGGGCATCAGCGCCGGGCTCATGGACAGGTTGATGAGCGTCTGGGGAAGGGGAGGGGGTGGTAAGGTGAGGGACGGGGAGCAGAGGGGTGAGGGAGGAGAGGGGCATCATGGCACAATGGGCGCACCAGGGGCACGGCAGCCGGGGAGCACCAGGGGAATATGCATTTGTACCCTCCTTCACCGCATCCTACTGCACCTGGGGCACCGCAGCCGGGGAGCCGAGCGAGGGTGTGTCATGTGGGACCAGGTGGAGCCGACACCGGCACACGCCACTCTGTCCTAACTCATGCACAGTTGCGAGCGCCCTGGCTGCAGTCCTTGCAGGCCCTACTGCCCGGGCAGCTCCCTGTCCAGCATCCACACCCGCACGTGTCAGCTCTCCTTGCCGGTCGGCACATGCCAACATCCTGGCAGCCGGAAGGTAGCGCGCGAAAAGGTCCGGCACCACCTCCCAACCCCACCTCCCAGGCCCCAGTCCGTTCCGCACCTGCCGTGCGTTCCACCGCGCGGGGCTGTTCTTTGCGTCCAGCAGCGGAAGCAGGTAGCGCACCGCGCCCGCCCTGACGATGGCTGCCCGCTGCTCCTCCGCCAGGCTGCACAGCCGCAGCACCGCGCTGGCGTACGTCTGGGCCTCAACCATGCCTGGGGGCGCAGGAAGGCGGGAGCACAAAGGAAGGCCAGTACGGGCGGGTGGTCGCGGGGTTACGCGAAACGCAGGGAAAGCGGGTCAGGGGGCCAGGGAGGCGGGAGGACAGAGAGGGGCCGGTACCGGCAAGGCATAAAGCTGGGGTCGGGGTACAGGGCGTTGTGAGCTTAAGGCGTGCGGGATGCACAGGAGACTGGGTCAACAGCGCGGCGCTGGCACACGTGTGGCCAGACGCCTGACAGGGTGCGTGGGCAGGGAGTCGCTCACCTGGCTCTGGCTTGCCCTTCTTTTTCCCCTTCTTCCCTTGCTTCTTCTTGCCCTTTTCCGACTTGGCGTCAGCGGCCGGGGCTTCCCCTGCTGCCGCTGCCGCTGCCGCCGCCTGCGCATACAGGGCGAAGGCAGAGAGGTGTACACCGGGCAAGGTTCCGTTCTATGACGCCACGGACTTTGGTCTTAGGCTGGTACAACCACCGGGAAACCCCAACACCGCTTCAGCAGCATGTCCTAATGGACCTGGCCACAACACGGCCAGGCCCACACGCCAACCCGCTGCTACCCTAAAGCTGGCTTTGGGGGTCACCACCAGTCCACTCAAGCTGCACCTGCCTGCTGTCCAGATGTCATGAGGCACCTGCAGAGCCCCATGCATCGACCGTGCACCGACGCCCCGCAGCAGGCAGTCCGTGCTATCAACACACCATCACCCCTCCCTTCTCGTGCCCCTGCACCGCCGCTTCACAACGCACCTCCTCACGCCGCTGCCTCATGTAACCCCACGGCCTGCCAGTGTCGCTCTTGCCCGACAGCCGCCTTCCGCCTCCCGCCTCCCTTCCCGGCTCCAGCTCACTCATCCCCATTGCTCACCTCCAGTCATCTATCCAAGCCCAACGCCCATCCCCCGCCAGGCAACAACCCCAGTACCACCCACATCTTCCCTTGCCCGCCCTCACCTCCAGGTCCGGCAGCGGCCCGTCGGGCCCCACGCACAGCCCCACCAGCGACCGCAGCACGCCGTCCAGGGCCGCCACACGCCGCGCCCGGGACACCACCTGCAAGAGAGGGCAGGCGCGGAGCAAATTTGCACATTCCGGCACACGGAGGCACGAAGGCGGGGACCCAGGGAGCTGCAGTGTTCCCGACCCCTTGCGACACAAGGCCTTCCCACGGCCCTTCCCCTGCCACAACCTGCCTCTCAGTCCTGAGGCTATGGTGCACAACCTCAACTTGGCACGTGCCAGATGACACCAGCGCCGTCCATAGGGTCCCATACGGAAATGCTTAGTGGGGCGCCCAACCCAACCCCTCCTCCAGCACACGCAGTTACTTTGCCGCTTTGCGGTTACCCCCCGCACACGCGCGTGCACGCCCACCTGCTCCCGCGTCTCGTCGTCCAGCAGGTCCAGGTTAGGCACCTCCACGCCGCTGCCGCTGACGCCCAGGCCCTCACGCGGCCCCCCGGCGCCCCCGCCAGCCGTCCCGGCGCTCTCCAGCCCCCGCGACACCGCAGCCGCCAGGTCGCCTGACATCGCCCCGCCGGCTGCTGCCGCTGCAGCCTCCGCTGCCAGTGGGAAGGACGCCAACGCGCAAAGGACAACGCAGAAGGTCAGCGTCGCGCTTGCCCGAGGCCAGAGCGTTGAAAATGTCCACAGCTTTTACTCCTACATCATACGATAATACACAGTGCCGGCTCCTACAGCATAGTATACGCAGCGCGGACGCCGAAGGAAATCACTGATAATGCAGCACAGCGCAGGGCGACTGAGGCTGGCCTCCTGGCTCCTCCTCCCTTCCCCATCATACCCATGCACTCACGCGTGACGTCCACGAGGCCGCCCGCCGAGCCCGGGGGCTGCCCCGCCGCCGCCGCCTTGGCCGCCGCCGCCGTGGCCTGCCACAGCGTGTCCGGCATCACGTAACGCAGAATGCAGGCTGCATGGGGCGCGGGGGGTCAGAGGGGGAAAGAAGTTACTAAGTAAAACGATACTGAAATAGCTGTACATGTCAGAGGGGGGGGGTGGCGGGGGAGCCCTTGGGCAGTGCTGGTAGCCGTAAGCCACGATCCGATTGAGGCGGATACAGTGCTTCAGTTGGTCCCGCGCCCGGCAATGATACCAAGGGGCCGCACGCGAGGCGAAGAACTGCCGTGCATGCCCACAATGGCAGGCTGCCTTTGCACGATCCTAGTGTGTTCAGAGAGCTCTAGAAGTGTCCATGAAGCACATACGCCGGCGCGTGTGTGCCCCTCGTGTACCAGCACGCATTCTCGAGACACCCCAGGGACCCGTGTGGGTAATCCTCATGCGCCGTACACTCGCACCCGCTCAGCGGCATGCGCATGCCCGACCCACCCGCGGCGTGCGCCTTGTACACCAGCGGCACCACGGGGTGCAGGAACACTGCGGCCAGCGGCTCCAGCGCGCCCTGCCCCACCGCGATGGCCTCGCAGCCCTCGGGCGGAGAGCGGCGCAGCAGCGCGTTCAGCACGGCCACGCAAGCCGCCTTGGCCATGGGGTGCGCGTTCTTGGTGCGCAGCACCTGGGCGTGGGTTGTGGCGTGCAGCGGTGTGGGCAAAGGATGGAGCAGTG
Source organism: Chlamydomonas sp. KOR1 (assembly GCA_036984285.1). Taxonomy (NCBI): domain Eukaryota; kingdom Viridiplantae; phylum Chlorophyta; class Chlorophyceae; order Chlamydomonadales; family Chlamydomonadaceae; genus Chlamydomonas; species Chlamydomonas sp. KOR1. Next base: position 190,946 of record BQMZ01000404.1, on the reverse strand, counting down.
AGCACTTTGCATGCAGGGCTGTGCGGTGTTGGACAGACTCCAGTTGCGGAGGAGCCACAGTCTGCAAGGACCGTGGAGGATGCCGTGGCAGCCTGGCCCACGCCCATGGCTTCCTTTACTGGGTAACTGCACTGAAGGTCACAGCCACAGCTGCTTAAGACAGCTCCCGGGCGCTCTGCAATTTCTCCAGGAATTAAGCTTGTCATCCTCGCCCAGCAGCCAGCTGTATTGGGTGCTCCGGTGTTTGTCAGCAGCACCCTGTCCCCGCCGTTCCCCGCCCCCTGCGCCCACCCGCACGAGGTGCGCCGGCCCCCCCGCCGCCATGAGTCCGTTGCACGCCCCGTTGGCGATGTCCAGCTCGGGGGCGCAGCACAGCGCCTCCATGGCGGCAGCGGCGTCGTAGCAGGCGCTGCGCCCGCCGAGCTGCGACATATCCTGCGCGGCAACATGGTCAGGAGTACGTCTCACGCGCAATGCCAAGTTGCCCCTGTCCCCTAGTAACCTAACCCTATGTTTCGGCCTCATGGCCCCCTGTGCTCTCCGGACGTGCCCAGCTGGGCCTGTAACTGTAACTGTTATGGAAAATGGAACAGCGGCCCTCTTCACCATGCCCGGTTCCCGGCTGTCAGGTCGCAGCCCCTTCCTGAGATGTAGTCTACAAGCCGTCAGATAGCTTGTCCGAGGGGCCCTTCCCTCCATGCCCACTGTTGCCTCCTAGCCCTGTGGCCCACCGTGAGGTCCAGGCAGTGCACCAGCGGCGCCCAGTCCCACTCGCTCAACCGCATGACGCGCCACAGCCGCGGCCGTGCGTCCACCTCGCGTGACACCACACGCAGCAGGGCTACGGGGCACAGTACAGCATTGCACGTACGGCAGTCATGGTTACCGGTAACTGAGCTGCAAGCGTGGCGGAGCCAACGTAGGGCTACAGCTTGCATACGCTGCGCTTCATGCCCCTGCCCTTCGCCAGGTAACGCAACCCGAGCAGGCCGGCTGTGCCACAGGCCGTCTCCACAAGGGCTGTGCGGCCGCTCTCACAACCCCGATCTGCACGAGGCTGCAAGCTGCTTTGCGCTGTGCTTCCTCCGGCCTGTCCTGTCCCGCTCACCGCAGGCTGCTGCCCGCAGGCTGGCGCTCTCGTCCCCCAGCGCCCCCAGCAGGTTGGGCAGCGCCGAGGGCTTGGCGTCCAGCATGATGGTGCGCTGCTGCAGGCTGTCGGACGTCATGGCCACCAGGATGCCCAGCGCGGGGGTCATGTCGGGGGCCTTGCCGCTGGCCAGGATCTTGACTGAGGTCTGGGGAGGGGTCAAACCAGGGCGGTTCCGTTCTACAACGTCACGGCTTTGGTATTAGACTGGTACATACACCAAGGATATTAGACTGGTACATATACCAGGGCGGTGGTGGTGACGGGGCGCATTAGCAGGGAAGGTGGATGGGGGAAGGCCAGAAACCATTCTGTGCCTGGTTTGCAACAGACCTGTGTGAGTCGCAGTGGGACGTGCATTGCTTTCAACTGGCTGCTACTGTATGCTCTGGGCCTGGCACGGCGTTCATGGTGTTGCAGTGCTGCCGGGGGCTGACATGGGTTCAACCTGTCTAGGCTCACCTCAACTATCCCAAGCTTAATGCATTCCTCCCGCTTCTCCTTGCCCTGCTTGTTGTTCGGGAAGAGCAGCTGCCATATGAACATGCCCGCCTGGGGGAAGCCAGTGAGGCAATATGGGTCAGCCCAGGGCTGCTGCAGTTGGAAGGGTTGTGGAGGCAGCACCCGTGCCATGGAATATGGGCTTCACAGCATGGAACACAATGAATGCTCATGAGGAAAGGCAAGTGATGCTTGGTAGAATCGGTGGCAGCCTATTGACACCACCAGCCTACAGTGGGTTGTATGTGTAGACGCCCGTGTCGATGTGACCTGTGCATGTCATTGTGCAGGTCGACTGAACGGCGTGGACAGCGTAGGCGCTTCTCGTTCCCTTCCGCTTACCTGTGTCCTCGTGATGTTTGGAGGAGGCTGCTGCCCCTCTTTCACTTTCGTGTCTTTGAGCTCGCCGCTGTAGAACTCTGACAACTTGGGCAGGTTTTGCGAGAGATCCCACATGGCGTCGGACATCCATGGTGGCTTGTTTGCTTTTGATTTCTTTGTCCTGGAGTGTCACAACATCAAGACCGCTGCGTGTGAAATAGGCTGTCCAAGGGACTGGGCATGCAACATGCGAGGACACTGCCTCACTTCTTTCCCTTGCCATCGCCTTTCTTCGGTGGCATCTAACAGTACGTTGAGTTTACTTATGATAAAGACAAACAAGTTACTATCTACCCTAAGGCCAAGAAAGGTATAACGCGCGTCAGCGTGTCTACGGTCACCTATTGGTATTGTAATTAAAAGTCGCTGGTGGCCAGGCAGTGTGGTTCGTTGCCTCAACATGTGGTGGCTCCGAGACCATGCGCGACATGCGTAATCAGAACTCACCGTGCATAACAGCAAGTGGTGTCGCCCGAGAGGAGCTTCACTGTCGCACTGCCCAAGACGGGCATGACCAGTTAAGCAGATATAAAACGTCAGGCCCTCGAGTCAAGCACAGTAGCTTCGGCAATTACGCAGGGGACAAGGCTACAGCATGGGCCGCCCAGAAGTGCCGGAGCTGGTCTCGCTCTCTGTTTCCGCATGGAGCCTTAAGGTGCGTGACTTGACGCGGGCTGGGCGAAGACAAGCACGTGGACGAGCGGAGTACCTTGGAACAGCCCGCGCCAAGGCTTGCTGCTTGGTCGACAGCAGGCGCGTACGCCCTACTGAATCCATGGGCAAGCATTCAAGGATAACTTGGATAGTTTGTGAAGCTCTAGCCCCTGTTGGCAGTGCACGACACGCACACGTGCCAACGCGCCCAACCGCAGCATGCGTCGCACAAAAACCTGGCCCTTATGTCCCCAAACCCAGGCCCGCTTTGCGCTCAAGTACCATGCCATCCGCTACCGTACGACTCCATACATGCCACTCATTGGCGAGTTTACCCTGCGGCTGCGGCTGTGGGAGTGGAAACGCAAGCTGACCGTCCCGGTCATGTTCACACCCAAGGACGGTGTGCTCATGCAGGTACGGCACGGCCATCTGCACAGGTTGACCGCACTGGACCCATTAAGGTGTTCCCAGACTTGTGTCACTGCTTGCCTGTTGCTAGCGCCTCGTTTCGCCCGATGCCATTGCCACCGGGTGCACAGTTCGTGCGTAGTCATGTACGCCTACCGTACCTCTCCTGGCTCCTGCACACCTGTCCCGACTTGCTTCAGTCCTGCCACTCTCCTGAAACCTACCTTCTGCAGTCGTACGACATTGCCAAGTGGGCTGACAGCCACAGCGCCCGGCCAGAGGCACACAGCTTGTTCCCACCGGGCGCAGAGGACCAGGTCGCAGCGTGAGTGGGTAGCAGGATGAGGTAATGGGGGGTACAAAAGCATGTCGCCGTGTGAGTGCGTAAGAGTATACCGGTATGTTAGGTCCCTGAGCTGGCCGCCTGGGTGGTTCTGCTACTTGCTCGTGCCATGGCTTGCCGCGGGCGCCCCCAGGGAAGCTTTGCTGTTTGGAAGGGGCTCACGGCTCTGCACCGCGGCTGGCGGGCATACCCACCTCAGCCCAAATGGCCGTTGTTTACAGGTGGAACGCCAAGAGTGACACGGTCATCTACTTTGGCCGCTCAGCGCTCATGGACTCGCTCCTGGCCAACCCGGTACGAATGCCGGACATGCATGTCACGACCAAAACGGTCGTCGCTCGTGGATCGTGCCCCAGCCACAATGCACACCGTGGCCTGCAACGCACTTGCACAGGCCTGCAGAAGATGGCAAGCGGCATGCGTCTGTCCTGCATCAGCTGCATGCACACCAGGTGTGCGAGTTTCCTGTAGCCCAGGACACTGCTGCGTGCACACCGTAATCTTGGACTTCCTGTTACGTACGGCACCACGTACGGCACCGCCGCAATGCCCCCTCATGCCCCACATGTCAGGCGGAGCTGGCGAAGCAGGTGCCCAGCAGCATGCGGTGGGCGGGGCCCCTGGGCTTCCTGTTCACCCGGGCGGTGGTGGTGCGGCTGCGGGGCAAGTACCAGGCGGAGGGGAGCAGCACCTCCCTGGACAAGGTGAGGCACGTCACCCCGCTTGCCTACAGGCTTGGTCCGGAAGGCACCCGCATGTGTATTGCTGGGCATTTGGGTGATGCCCTGCGGAGCTAACTGTCGGTGGCCTTCACGACAGCGGATTACGCCGGCAACAGGGCGCATGCCATAAGCCAGAACCCCCGAACGCGTCTCGGCAGTCTTTGCCTATTAAATGCCATCCCTAGCATTCCACCGTGCGTTGTTTAACATCTCCCGGCCCCCCGCCCCTGCTCTCGCCCCCGGCCCAGGTGCTGGGCGTGCTGCGCGAGCTGCAGGCTGCCCTCAAGCGCTCCGGGGGGGACTACCTGGTGGGCGGCAAGCTGTCGTACGCCGACATTGCCATGGCGGTTGCCGTACAGGTACGGAAAAGGCACGTCAGGGCCAACCGGGCGAACGCTCCCACAAGTGGGCCCGACCATCCTCTTGCCCACGCGATGTGTGTTATGCTCTGTCGGTTGCTGCTAGGCTAGTCGAGCTTGACTGAAGTGAGCCCGCAAGACTGAGTACCGTACCGTATGCTGCTACATAACCGAGTGACGCGATCGCTGCCTGTGCGAATGTGGCACGTGGTGTGGCCAGGTGGTCAAGCCGCTGCAGCCGCCTTTCGCCACCTTGGCACGGCTGCCCCTGGAGATGCTGCAGGTACGGTATGGCGGGAGCAGGGGTACGCGTGAAGCGCGAGGAAACAGTGTAAGGCGGGAGCGGGGGCGCAGGGCAGGCTGGGTACGGCAGATGAGGGCCCTCGAACGCCTTTAGAGTGATAGACCATGAATGTAGCAACCCCCGGGTTGACTGGTGGGTGGCAATGTACGGGCCACGAGACCGGTATGACTCACAGCGCTGCACTGAATGCAACCCAGGTTACTTCTTGTGACCCCACACCCAACATGCGCAGTCGTACCAGGAGCTGCTTCGGCACAGTGCGCAAGGCGTGGCCTGCGTGATAGACAGCATTGCACGACAGCGCTGCACTGCTACAGCTAACCCACGTGCCCCTGTGGTCCCACACCCAACCTGCGCAGCCGTACCAGGAGGAGTTCCGGGACCTGACCGAGTGGCGAGACCGCATCTTCACGAAACACTTCCCGCTGGATGACAAGAAGACCAAGGCGGTGTAATCTACGGTGTGCCGGCAACGGCATCATGAGCTATTGGGTTGAATGCTGGACGGGACGCCGGCTGGGCCATTCCAGTGTTGGGGCTACGGCTGTTTCTTATTGCGATGTGCTTTGTAAGGACTAGCTGCGCGCTGTGACGGTGTGACGCATTGTGCACAAGTGCGTGGAGTCCTTACCCTGACTATACGGGTTACGGCAGTGGGAATACTGTCGTGGGTGGCCGCGCCCTGAGGCAGCGCGTGGGTGGAGTTGCGCGTGGGTGGAGTTGTGGGTGTGCAAGGGGGCACCCGCCCGCCCGAGCTAAGCCAACCTGCACTCAGCCTGAAAACATAAGTAAATCAACATGATTATTCCTGCCGTGCAGCGCATGTACATTTATGCTGCATTGCATCAATCAGCTGTACTCGGCGACCATGCCTTGATGCATTTCCTTTGGCAAGAGTGGATGCACCCCTTGGTCATTATGACGAGGTTTCGGCAGCACTTCAGTTGCAAGTTGACGTGGTGTAGCGTCGAGAATAGGTCTGTTGTACAGCAGGCGTGTTACATGGGGCCATTGCCATTGGTGTACCGGCAACGCAGGTGGTGTCACATCGGTGGTCGTGTGATGCTGTGGGGCTACGCCCTGTTGCTTCCCTTGGTTGCTTCCATTCGTTGTGGCGATTGTGGTGCACTGTGGCATAGCAAACCGATATAGAGGCTTATTTCTACATCTTACGAAGTTTCGTTCGAGTAAATGTGCAATGCAATGCTCTTGCGGATACGGCGAGGAGGGCAGCGCAGCGCACCACTCTGGCACAGTCTCCTGACCTACAAACCTTTCCACGGATGAAGGGGGAATGCCAAGGAGTGGTGTTGGCCATGATAGGGGTTATAGCCTTGAAAGGGGCCAGACACCGGACCAAGGGGAGGGAAGGGGCGAAGTGGAAGCTTCCATGCTGCCCACGACAGGGGCCCTCCCCTGGCCCACCTACCCATGGCGTTGGTGGTTATGACCGGCAAAAGGTATACTGTGTTGTGTCTGATGTGTGCAGGTACAGACAGTCAACCGCAAGGAGTTACGGCTTTGTGGTGCGCGTACAATTTCTATACGATGACCAGAGACACGGAGACCAGAAGAGTTCTTATCACGGGAGGGACAGGCTACCTTGGCTGCCGCCTTGGGAGACGACTAAGCAAGGAAGGATGCGAAGTTGTACTCTTAGATGTACATTCTCCTCACCAACCTCTTTTGCCAGGCATGACGTATGTTTCGGGCAGCGTGGCGGATGCGGACAAGGTCATCGCGGCAGCCGAGGGCGTTGACGCAATCTTCCATGTCGCCAGCTATGGCATGTCTGGAAAGGAGCTCAGAGGGGGAGCTGGCCCAATCCGCCAGGTCAATATTGGCGGCACGGCGAACGTCATAGAGGCCTGCCGGCGGAACCGTGTGCCTCGCCTGGTGTACGTGAGCACCAACAACGTCTACTTTACAGGCTGGTACGGCTGGTACCTGCCATGCACGCAAGGGGTATGGAGTAAAAAGTGGGGTTCAGGACGGGGCTGCAACCGTCCTGTGGGCATCATGGGTGGTGGCGGCATGACCGCTTGGGTTGCAGGCGACCAGGCGTACCACTGTGGCATACCGTACCACCGGCACATTGCTGTAGTGGCACGCAAGTACGGTGACCAACGTAACTTGCAAACTAGTCCGCCGAACCCTCTGTGCACCCGTCAGCGCGTCTTCAGTGAACGCATGACGGGTTGTCCCACAAGCCCAAGGCACTTGGCATCTGGGTCTCACAGCTCGCACGTTGGGGCTTCTACGGCTCGAACCCTTGCCCTGCTTACGCCCCAAACCCCAGCGCCATCGAGGGCTGGGACGAGACCGTGCCGTACCCGGCTCCATGGCAGTACAAGGACGAGTACAGCAGGACCAAGGCGGAGGCGGAGCAGATGGTCCTGGCCGCAAACGGCACGTGGCTACCTGCTACGTCCGAAGCAGCCGCTCCCGACGGGACGCACCCTACCCAGGACACGACCACCGGCCTGCCGGTCATTGCCTCCGACAGCGTGCAGCACCGCCCCTCGGCGCCTGCCTCCACCGCATCCGCAGCTGGACATGGTCCGCACGGCGGCACAATGCTGTACACTTGTGCCATCCGGCCTGCGGGCATCTGGGGCCCGGGGGAGATGCGGCACCAGGTCCGCGTGCTGCGTATGGTGCGCGCCGGGCTGCTGGTGTGCACCTTCGGGGACCGGCGCAGCGTCATGGACTGGTGCGTGGCAGGGCGGGGGCCAACCCAGCAAGACGCGGACCAGGGGTTTCAAGCAGGGCTGGCCGTTGTGCGCCACGGGGCTCAAGGAACTCTCCTACATGGCATGTGCCGGATGTGCCGCCCGTCGTGGCCAGTATCATGCATGCGCTTGGTGGCATCAGTGCCTGGTCACTGTGTTCGTTGTTGATTAGGAGAATTGAGGGCGCCGCTCCGTTTCACGTGCACTCCTCTGCCCCCGCCTCACTGCTACCCACAAGCACGCAAGGGCATGTAAAGGCAGTTGACACGTGGCAGCCTTAGACGCTCGGCATGCCATGCTAACACACGGAACACGGACTAACCCGTGTTCCCGCAGGGTCCACGTGGACAACCTCATACAGGCGCTGGTGCTGGCCGAGCGGGCGCTGCGCCCGCCGCGCCGCCCGGCTGCTCCAGCACCTCTTCAAGGACCACGCGGCGGCGAGGGGCTTGCAGCAGGCTGCAGCCCCCACAGTGAGCAGGAGGGGTTGAGTAACGGCGAGGAGACAGGGGAGTGTCCCCCAGTGGCGGCGGGCCAGGCCTACAACGTCAGCGACGGGGAGCCCATCAACAACTTTGAGTGAGTGCAAGCCCTCCCGCAATGCCGACTGACGAGCTGTTGGCGGACGCACGGTCAGCACACGTTGCTTGTACGGCGCAACCAACACTTCTTTTGGGTACATGCTCTCAGCTTTCGCCTCCGTGGCCGTGCTCTTGTCCTGGCTGCTGCCCTCTTTTCCCGCACCGCACACCTTGGTGGCTTTTGTTAGCCGCCCTGATGCCCCCTTTCCAACATTCCATTGCTCCGTGCCCAAATGCAAATGTGCACCCACCAGGCACTTCAAGCCCTTCGTTGTGGGCCTCGGGTACACGTGGCCGTCCCTCAACGTGCCGTACCGCGTTGTGTACTACGTGGCAGCGCTCATGGACCTGGTGTGGCCGCTGCTGCTGCTGATGCGCCTGGACATGGAGCCTCCCCTGACGCGCATGGAGGTGGACAAGTGCAGCATCACGCACTGGTACGACATCAGCAAGGCGCGGAAGCAGCTAGGGTACGAGCCCGCCGTGTACGACAGGCAGGAGGTGGTTGAGCACATGGCGGCGGAGGGGTGGGCGGCCGGCGCGGCGGCAGGGCGAGGGGAGGGGGCTGGGGCTGCCGCGGGCGCACGGGCGTGGCGGTGGGTGATGGCTGGGTCAGTTGTAGCGGTGGTGGCGGCGGCTGTGTACCTCCAGCAGCAGAGGTAATGTCGTGCATGTTGCGCTTATGGTGTAGGGTACTGGTGGACTGGCTATCCATTGTTGCAGTTATAGCTGTGCTGCATACGGTATGGTTGCCTGATAACCCTTATTGGTTTAATCATTGCTGAATGTGCGAGTGCTTGGAGCGACCTGGACCAGCAGGATGCAATCAGTGCGTGAATCTCCTTGTCCTGAGGGATCGGGTCAAAAGCATTTTCTGCAGTTGTGCGTACTAGTGCCGCATGACTGCATGGGGACTTCATCCACATGGCACGGAGGGCCCTGCCGCTGCGAGCCAGGGGCCTGGCCAGTGTGAGCTGCGTGCAGTGTGCGCACCATTGCACCTTCACATACCGCGATTGTTTGCGGAAGGGTACCTACCCCTCATCGCTTATATGGGTCGATCCTGGGCGTGCCTTGCGAGGGCGTGTTTGACACTTTGACTAGAGCGATCGTGGTGCCTGCACTCGTAGCGTGTCCTCGGAGCCAGGACAGGATTCACGCGACAAGGCACGGTGAACACGTGAGGCATGGGCGTTTCTCATACAGGGCCTGTTGGTCACGCCTTGCATACAACCCTCACTCCTGCTTGCATGTTTTATGCAGTCAATGGGCGGGTGGCGGCTGGCGGGTGGGAGAGGGACTTCCTTGGCTCGCGACCCTGTGCTGAGTGTTGTGGCCAGACCATCTGGAGTGTAGTGAGATTGCAAACAGAAAGACGCCAGAATGCTGCCTATGTTTTCGCTGTCTTAAGATCTTGCCAAGGTGCCCCTGTCACAAAGAGCATTGCATGTGGGGTGAAGGTGGTGCCTGGTGGCCCAAGAGTGTGTTGACACGTGTGATTTCGCTGTGTGTTCCGCACGCACGGGCAGTCGGGCACGAAAAACGTCCGTCCAGGCTGCACTGCCCAACCTCAACGTACGGGCGCTTACAGCCGTGTCGGCCGAATGAAAAAGTCCTCCACTGTTTAACCGCCTCCGCGAATGGCTCAGTATGCTCCGCTGCTCACATGAGAGACTGAGGTAAATGACTGGCATGGCAAATCCGGGAGGTGAACATCCTGTACGCACATGTTGCGGGCAGCTGATGACGCAGGTTGATGCAGCAGCTGACAACTTTGCAAACCGTACAGCTGCATTACATACCAGTAACCACTGCTGAGATTGCTGGATTGTGTCGTGGAACACCTGATCACCATCGCTGCTCATTCCGTACAAGGCCAGCAGCGCCGTCACACCCAGATCCAGGAATGTCCAGCAAAGCAGGTCTTGAGCCAGCGCCCTAGACATGCAGTACCGTTCCCTCACTTGCATGTTTTGCTGGACAAAGAGGAATAGAAACAGTACAGCAAGAAGCCTACAAACATAAACAAGCAAGTGGGTCCCGATGTGCTACGTGCACAGCAGGTGCGCCACACCCACCAAAAACGGGAGCACCATTTTGCGCCCATGGCTATTTGCACGTGTTCCTGTGCCATCCACACACCACACAAGCTGAGATCCCGAATTTTGCATAAAGCATCGCCGCACATGTTATCTAGCAAGGTTGAAATGTTGCAACGCGCAGCCCTTAGAGCTCAATGTCAAAGACGACGGTCAGCATTGTCAACTCCACTCCTCTCGCCTCCGGCATCTTCACTACCTTCTACTATGCTTTCCCTAAGAGCTGCTTGCCCAACAGCCATGCACCTGAGCGGCGCGGAGCACGGCGCGCAAGACATGCCACGCCGCCCCCCTTGCTCGACACATGCACAGCCAAGACAGTTGGTGCCCTACCACCCCAACACCAAGGGTCCTTCATCCTCTATCTTCACTCCGCTTTCCTGTCCCCCCTCATGCTTTCACTTTCGCCTCTGCACCTAGGCGCCGCATGCCCACACGTGTCGGCCGCAGGGACACCCGTCAGCTGCCCTGTCAGTACCCGCACACTACGCCGTGACCATGGCCTTGGTGCCCGCTGCCGCCTGCGCCTGCTCGTCCAAGAACTTCTCCGCCACCGCCATGTCGTCCGGGGTGGTCACCTTGATGTTGGTGTACGACCCGGGCGTGATCTTGACCGGCTGGCCCATGGCCTCAATGATCGACACGTCGTCCGTCACCTCCAGCCCCTGGCTCTTCACCAGCGCAAAGCCGTTCCGCAGCAGCTCCGGCCGGATGCACTGCGGCGTCTGCACCTCCCACAGCTTGGCACGCTGCAGGGTCTTGATGACCATGAGGTCCTTGTCCACCTCCTTGATGGTGGGCTTCACCTGGACACCCAGCACAGCAGCCCCCACCGTGAACCCGTCCACCATGCACTTCAGCGCGTCGGCCCTGGTGACCAATGGCCGTGCAGAGTCGTGCACGGCAACGAGGGAGGAGCTGGGGTTGACTTCCTGCAGGCCGTTGTAGACCGAGTCCTGGCGCTCTGCCCCCGGCAGCGCCCACTTGTACTTAATGTCAGCTGGGAGCCCGGCGAAGCGCTTCTCAAACACGTCGCGCCACGAGGGGTCGCAGACGATGACGATTTCCCCAACCTCGGGCATCTTTGCGAAGGTCTCCAAGGAGTAGGTAGCAATTTCCTGACCGCGCAGCTTCAAGTACTGCTTCGGAATGCTCGCACCCATGCGCTTGCCTACGCCGCCCGCCAGGAGGATGATGGAAACGGACTTCGGCTGAAGTCCATCTGTTGCAACTGCACTTGCCGAGATCGCCAGCGCGCGACGGCTGTCGCGCGACTGAGGTGCTAACTGCTTGCGCAGGGGAGCAGCTGTCGCAACATCGCTTGCCACAAATGACACATAGCGAGAATGTGCAGTTGATACTGTAGTTGCTTTACAACAAGGCAAGAGCTGGCTCCGACGCACCGAAGCCCGCTGCTGAAGCGATCCCTGAGCTTGTGCAAGCATTGCGAATATGTTGCCGGTAGTATGTAAACACGTTGTAAATTGTTCGTTCGGCACCTGCACAGTGCCAGTGGTGAGTAAGGTAGGGATTTCAGTTGCAACTCCTAACCGTCGATGCTGACCTCCTGATTGGAGCATTGGACTACCATAAAGTAAGGGCCTCGCCTTGCTCGGTGCGCCCGTGTTTTCAATGGAGCAAAGCGTATTAGGGTGGCATTTAGGGGTCGGGATGTCTGTGTGGACCTTGCGTGCTGGCTAGTGATGATGCAGGTGTGATCAAGTGTTGCCCTGCGGGCAAGAGCCGAGGACCAAGACATAGCGACGGCCTTTTGTGCCATGTGCACGATCCGGGGGTGGATAGGGGGGAGGGATCGAAACACGGGACAACGTCCGACAGCGCATGCGGGGGTCTACTCACCTAGGGCAAACCGTGGCCCAAAGACGGTTCAGACAACACCCAACATCCGCACACACATCCGAAGCGCCCAACGACACAAAGCCCGCCAGAGCAGGAAGCAGCGCAAACTATGCAGAGCACACTGGCCGGCAATAAGGGCTGTCTTGGGCGCCCGAGCCACACGCAGCAAGGCTGCAGATCACTCGTCAAACCCACGACGGCGGACACGTCCGCGCTCTGGCCACGTGGCCGGCGCAGGCAAGAAGGGCACAGTCTGACCAAAGCAGGCGAGGACCAGGGCCGGGCACTACACGCCCGATAACTGAACCTCAAACGCGACCCGCGATACGGGTTGGCCTACGGCAGCTGTAAGCCAATGCGCACACCGCTACCACCCAGGCGGCTGCGACACCGCAGCACCGTAACACCCCATGAACCACGCGCAGCAGTTGACAAGCCCACCACTAGGACCCACCCCTAAGCAAGGATACTCTAGACCTTAGCCCCAGGCGGGGCCCCACGACCACCTTCGAGCCCCATACCAGGGCTTTTCTCCTACCGCTCCACCTGGCTCCACCCAGGAAGGTCAGTCCGCTGCCTCCTGCACATCACACACCACCGGTGCGCTACCCTGAGCCGCCCATCAGCACCGGATGTTTGGGCCCCACTTTTCCCCAAGCCTTGGCGTGGGTCGCGAAAGAATGCAGCCTTACCCAGAAGTCCGCTGCTGCGCGCGCACACACATGCTCCAGGGGTTGCCCCCGTCCTCCCCACCCACAGCCAGCGAACCTGAACCGCAAAAGGGGCATACCTGAGGACGGTGAGGAACTGAGACCAAACACAGGATTGAGCAGGACAGGACAGAACAGAGGACATGACACAGAACAGGCCCAAACACCGAGGAAGCGAGGACAGCAGGAAAGGAAAGAAAGAAGGCAGTGGACGCAAGGAGGTGGGGTGCATGCTTACCATTGTGAATTGTGTCGCACCGCGAACCAAGGGACCAAGGGTGCACCAAGCCTGGTGACAGGTCCAAACAAACTCACCCACACGGCAAGAACGCAGAGCGCCCACGACACCCACCGCTCAGTGAGGCAGGAGATTTGGACTGGACGGTTGCGGGTCTAACGGTCCGTAACGAGTTGCACCAATGGTATGCGACACCTTATCTGAGGACTTCCCTTACTTTTCCTTGGAAGGAAAACACGGGTGTGTGGTCCTGGCCAAGTCATTTCGCTGAGCAGACGCACTTCCTTGCTCGCCATTACTTTAGCAGGCGGGCTGCTGGCAAAAGGCTATTGAGCTGCTGTCAGTGCTGTCCCTGGTCACCACTGGTATGGCACAGCTCAATCAGGGGCAGCATGTGGCACCTGGAAATGCAGCACAAGTGACGTAACCATGCGTAAGCTCCAACCTACAAATCCGTCACTTCTGTGAACCACTGTGTGAACGCTTTTACAGGTTTGGTCCCTTTGAGAAGCCCAGCCCCGGGAAACATGGCTGGTCCCGGCAATCAGGGACTCGGGGTTTCCCACCCCTCTCGGCAGGAGTCCACAGCTCCAATAATGTAATGACCACGCAGAACAGGCCCCTAGTCCAGGCTGTACCAGCTTAATTTTACCCCCACACAACTCCACAGTCAGCTAAGCGCCGTCCGGCAAAGCCCAGCGTGCTTGACGCTGTGTAGTACCCTGCCAGCCTCCACGAGTTTGCCAACACCTGTAACACCCCGTACTTGCTGCCAACAGTGAGCCCATCTCCGCAACCGAATTAACCCCCACTGTGCTACACCTGTGAGTGTCATCAAGCAGCCCTTTGCCGAAGTACCTTACGACCTTGGCCGTCCCTACAGTCCCCTCCCGGAAGCCCACAGGGGCTCGCTCTCCAGTACCAGGTCACCACTAACACCCCCAACAAGGCCCAGCTCCCCACACCGCCCTATAATGACCTCAGACGCCCCCCGCGACTACAGGATGATGGCCGGCTGCGGCACGCTCTCCTTGATCTCCTTGTGCGGCAGCACCACCGCCCCGTTGAGGTACAGCTCGTCCTTGCACTGCACGTCCTCGCCCAGCACGCAGTGGTTCTCCAGGCGGGACCACGCGCCCACGCGGGAGTCCCAGCCCACGATGCACTGCTCAACCTGCGGGCAGGGACAGCCAGATACACGTAAGGGCGGCGTAAGGCCTCGCTGCTACGCTCATACGCAGGACTGCTGAGACTACGCGTGCACAGTCACACCGCGGCGACTGCATGCTAATGAACGTGGTGCTGTTGCTAGGACCCAGTGTGGATAAATACCCAGGTGCGGCGCCTAAGACTTCTCAGTGGATCAGTAGGAGCAGCCCCAAGTGAGCCACCCGATACTTGTTGTGCTACTGTGTTCACCAGCAGAGCCCCCGCACCTTGGTGTGGTCCTTGATCTGCACGCCCCGCATGATGACGCAGTTGCTTAGCCGCACGCCGTTGCCGATGACGCACCCCGCCGAAATGGACACGTCGGGCCTGGGGACACGCGGCGGTGATTGGGAGAATCGTTGGGCCTTGGGCAACGCACCAGCAACCAAATTTCTCAAGACATCTCGCGTCAAGGCATACAATGCGGAACACTCCACTTGACAATGCTCTGTCCCAAGGCTCCAATGCAAGGCAAGGACAAGGCCGTCGCACAAAGCGGCTTGCCCGTCTCTGGCTGGGAGAGGTCTCAGGGCCTGCCGCGTGGCACACTCGCAGTAATGACGGTAGGCGTATAGAAACCAACAGGGTACCAAGAAATGACCGCTGGAATCTTCACGGTGCTGCCCACTCACCCGATGAGGCAGCCCTGGCCGATCTTGGCCGAGGGGTCGACCAGCACGTTGCCTGCAAAGCCCGGGCCCTTACCCAGCAGCGGGGACTGCTTGATGGACAGCGAGTCCAGGTACAGGTGCAGGCCTGCGGGCGAGGAGGAGCAACAACCACCGTGCACATGGTGCACCCGCACCCAAGCCTTGCTAACCCGGCGCTTGTCAAGTCAGTCTTGATGCGCGGACTGGACTGAACCGCAGCGACGTACATAGACCACCTCAGGGCACCTATTTTGAAGTCACGGCCTGTCTGTGACGCCCAAGAGCCCCCAGCTCCAATCACACCTCCAAACTCATAAAATTCACAAGCACATGCTCCGTACGGCACCTATGCTGTACACGCATGAGCCCCCCGAACGCCCGCACTAGCCGCCGCGCACCCTTGAGGTAGTCCTTGGGCTGCCCCACGTCCATCCAGTAGCCGTTGAGCGTGTACGAGTACAGCAGGTTGTCAGCGGCCACGTGGGGGAACACCTCGCGCTCGATGGAGGTGGGCCGCAGCTCGATGCGCTTCAGGATGGCGGGCGAGCACACGTAAATGCCCGCGTTGATCTTGTCGCCCACAAACTCCTGCGTTGAGGGATGACGGACGGTGTGGTGATGTGATGATGTGCGTGTGGTTTTCATTTATCAGTGTAGGAGGCGGGAGATCCTAGCAGGATCCGGGCTGAGGTGCGTAATGAGGTCGCTGGGTTATGTGGGCTCCTTCGCTGCTGCTTCTGCTGGCCAGGCGCAGGTAGAATGATGGACACTCACGTCATCCTAAAGCGTGAACACGTGGCAATGGAACCAGGGAGGTTAGACGCAGGGGCACCAAGATGAAGGAAGGCAGGTGCGATGCAAGGCATGTGCGGTGGTGTTTGTTGGCGGCGGCCCAGGTGGTGGGTGTGTGGAGGTGCGGGGATGAAGGCGACGGTGTGGCGGAGAGTGGTGAGCCGTAGGCGGTGTTGTTGGTGTGAAGTCGCGTGGTGGTTGTGTGGTTGCGAGGAGAGAACGGCGGATGACGTCGTGTTGCCATGTCGAGGAGTATGCCGCCGTGGCAGTGTGCGACGTCGTCGAGTTGTGTGGCGGTGTGGAGTTGTATGGCGTCGTGGAGGTGTGTGGCGGTGTGGAGATGCATGGCGGTGTGGGGTGGGGTCGTGTGGCGACGTGGCGGTGCGTGGTTGCACGGCGCGGAGGAGCAGGGGAGTGGGGTATGCCGGATGGTGTGGGTGGATGCGAGCCGGACAGTATGGGTTGTGCGGCGGGCGCGCGCAAGGTTTGCCGAGGTTGAGGTGCAAGCAGCGACCGCACGGCGTGTCCGCCATGATGTGAGACGCGCGCGGTGTGGTGTGGCGGCGTTTGGGAATGCGGAGAGGTGCCATGCGAAGATGCATGTGGAAGAGGCAGAAGTGGGATGGGAAGGGGTTTGCGTCATGCAAGCGTTGCGGGCAGGACAGTACGGAACAACAGAGCAGAGCGGCCGGTTCCTGCCTCCTGCACCCTTAACAGACGGCGTCACGTGGCAAGACGTGGTTTCTCGCGGCGTCCGTAGCACCTGAGGCGTCCACGATAGGCCCCGGCATGCCGTCCGTCCGACTGCACCATCCGCATACGGAGACACTCGTCCCTCCGGCACACTGCGCAGCACATGCAGGCGGCTTGCCCCTTGCCCCTCCGTCCCTCAGCCCGCCCCTCAGCCCGCCCCAAATCCTTACTGCAAGGCCCCCACCCACCCACCCACCCTTGGCTTCTCCACGAAGCGCTGCACTTGGCCGTACTCGTCCATCACCACCACGCCGTACTTGGTGGGGTCGTCCACCTGCAGGGGGGCACGCGTACGAGTTGCTCTTACGGTGTAGGATATTTGGTGGACGGGCAATGCATCATTACTTCAGTGGCTGTGCTGCACTTGGTGGGGTCGTCCACCTGCAAGGGGGTGCAGGTGCGCCACATGGCATGCCGACCAGCTCTGTTTTCATGCTCCAGATAGAGCACCGGTTGAGGGACTGCACCCCGCAGACACAGAGGGCCACACCCGACGGAATCGCAGGCTGCCAAGGCCACAATAAAGCGTTGCTTGCGCTTCCACACTGCCCCGCCGTTGTTGCCCTGCATTGGGGTGCCCCATTCCCTGATAGCGTTCACTGCATGGGTGCTCCATCAGCTCCTTCAGCCATGTACAGCTGCACAGTTGCACACAGCTGCACAGTGGCATGCACAGTCGCACACCTTGGTGACGAGGATGGTGGCCTCGGCGCCGCGCGCCCGGTGGAAGTCCAACATGTCCTTCAGCGGGTAGTCGCAAATCACGTCGCTGCGTGCAAGCGCCGTGCACGATAACGGGAAGCGTGAGCACCAGGGACTGAAATAATGAGCGCCGGTGAGCACCCTGAGTAAGCTTGCCGGACAAAGCGGTGCTGCATGCATGTCCTCCCGTGTGGTTACCGTACGGTAGTGTGATGCCCTTCCACAGCTCCCCCGGTTGCATCCAAAACAGCAATGCCCAGCGGCGCACGGGGCTGCGTAGGTCATTGGCCAGTTGTGCCTCAGGCTGCTGCGGTCCCTCCCACGCGCGTGCCCACCCACACACCTGTTGAGCACGAAGAACGGTGTCCCCTGCCCGTCATCCAGGATGCTGCGCGCCAGGGCCAGCGGGCCTGCGGTGCCCATGGGCTCCTTTTCCTGTAGGTGCATGTGCATGGAGCCAGCAGGGTGGCGTCAGTGTATGAGCACCTTTGCGTGGTCAGCAAAGCCCCGGCTTGGATGCTGGCAGGAGCTGTCGCAGAGCCTCCAAATCAGCTGCTGCTGCTGCGTGTATTGAGCTACGCTCGCTGTGGAATTGACGCCTGCAGCAACTCCCAGCTGGCGGCTCGCGTGCAAGAGCATGGCGCTCTTGCGTGTTGTAGCCCGTGCCCAGGGCGCGGAGTGCTCCGGCTGCTACCTTGAGGTGCTGCCCAAGCGAGTCCGCCCAACCTGTGAGCACACAATCTTGACGCCCAGCTTCTCCTGCCACTCCTCGATGAAGCCCATCATGACCTCAGGCTGGTAGTTGATGGCCTGCGCAGTGCGGACGTGCGGTGACGGGGGTCAGGCGTGTGTCTTGGGGATGTGTACTGGGTAGGACCCTAGGGCAAACACGAGAGCGGGCGAGCACCAAAGCACCAAGAACGAGCTGTCTGCTGGGTACCCAAACCAGAATCTCACCAGCACAATCTCAGTGCATCCTGCATTCTTGAGGGCCTGCGACATACGTGTGGTGGGGATGGCGGTTGTTGGCCGAGAGCTAGGGCGGGGCCCCCTTACACCCCACCCCACTCCACCCACGCAAGCGCATCCAGCGGTAGGGTACAGCGCCGATCATTAGCAGGCGCTTTGCACTGTAATTTGGTTTATAATTTGCAGGTATTACCTCCCTACGCACCTCAATTTGGTGGATGATCATCGGCTTGTTTGCAAACTCCACGAGCGGCTTCGGGCAACTCAAGGTAAGAGGACGCAGGCGAGTGCCATATCCACCGACGAGAATGAGGGCGCGCATCGTTGCGAAAAGCCGGCCCGCGTACCGATCGCTGAGGTAAACTGTGCTGCGGTACGTTCGACGCCAACCCGTATGGCAACAATAAGATGTAATCAACAGCTGTTAAACTTTGTAATTGCAAATAAGGCAGCGCGCTTACAAGCAGTGTTTGAAGCTTTGGACTCTGCTTGTGCAGTCGACAAGGATACGACTGTTCCTTTTATGATCACAACACAATCGATGCCTCAGTGCACGTGGTCAACGCGGCTATGGGAGGGCTCGGCGAGGAGACAGGTGTCTGTCAGACGCGCGACTGCCACACGGGACGAGCGACAGGGGTAGGCTCGCAACGTGAGCGTGATAGGTCGGTGTCCACATATGCTCTACAAAGCATACATAGGGCATCAGTCGTAGGACCGTCGGCTACTTTGGCACTGCCTGCCCTTCTTGGTCAGCCCAGGGCAGCCCTTTCTAGGGCGATACGAAAGCGGCCCATCCCATTTAGCAGTTGCGAGATGAGAAGTGTTACAGAGCCATGCCAGCATATCTCTGCAATCATTGTGCCCTGCCTTACTCCACAGCTCAAGGGACGAGGAGACCGTGTCAGATCAGGTTGAGACCGTTCGAGAGACCCGCGGGTCGCACATCCGGCCTTGTCGCACGAGCGAGCACCGCCTGCACCATTGTTAAATTTGTTGCCCAAAGGGACATATCTTTGCTTAGCTGCACCTCGCACACTCCAAGACTCATGGGAAACGAGAAACGGCACGCACACACTTGCCGGACCTCTGCCCTTGCCACCGTAAGTACCGCGTTTCAGGGAGGCACGCAACATGGCTACACAACCAGCCGGCGCACCTTGGAGGTATCTTAGGGTATCACCCTCTGAACGCACGTGGTACATTGTTCGGATGCAATTGGATGCATAGTGAGCAAATAGCGGCCGCACCAACGCCAACAGCTACCAGCTTGATGAAGTTGTGGGTGCTAGGGCGGCAATGGAGATGCCGGCCGTGTGGCCAGTGCAGGAGCCCCGGCTGTTTTTTTGTGCTTATGCCGAGGCCAGACAGCAGGTCATGCCATACATAAACAGAGCCATGGCACACAACTACAATGCAGACACGCACTCATTGGGCACCGCTCTTGCAGGGGACGCTACGTGGTGGCAGAGCCTTGTGCGTAGCTGCGTACGCGCTTTTGCCATCATTGAGCTCAACTGAGCACCAAGCCAGTCCAAGGCAGCGTCCTCTTCGTGCCCTCGCTATGCACATCTCACCCACACACCTCGTGCACGTCACTCATGCCACCACCACAGTGCCGTGTGTCCAGCAGCCCGTCAGTCCACAGCCAACCGGTCGCCGTCACAAGGACAACAAAATACGGTACCTCCGACGCAACGGCTTGTCCCGTGGGCTCAACGCAGCCCCTACAGCCGGTTGTAGGGCCCTGCAGCAGTACCGTTGCTGCTTGCACTCAAGCTCGACATGGGCAGGTCGCCCGCGCTCGAGCTGCTCCCTCCTTGCCCCAGCAGGTGTGTGCCCCCTTCCCGCCCTCGCCCCGGAGGCGCCCTCAGCTCCAGCCAAAGCGCCAGGGCCGCCCAGCCCACGCCGAACAGTACCAGCGGCACAAGCCACTCCGCGCCGGTGCCCCCCGACACGCGCCGCCACAACGAGATGCCCAGACACACGTTGACCACGGCCAGGAGCGCAAGCGCCCGCCCAGTCCACCAGTGCACGAGGTTCCACAGCCACCTGCATGTGCAAGGGCGGCACGCCTTGTTGCTTGGCGCGCGCCTAATTGACAGCAGTCTCACGTCGGGAAGGAGGTGTGCTACGTTATGGCAGTGCCGCAAGCGTGTCCGCGTGACACGACAGCGCAACGGGTGCCTCACTGGCACGGCCAGGAGAGACAGTACGCGGACGAGTGATGCCCGTGCGTTGCCCCTGACCCCGGTGCTCACCTGCGAGGTGCGTCCGGCTTGGGCCTGGCCACTGCCACCACGATGTGTATTAGCAGCACCGACATGAGTATGTAGGCCAACGTCTCGTGGGAGTCCAGCAGCGAGTCCTTACGCCCCGAATGGAGGTGGGCCTGGGGCCGTGCAACACCAGCAACGCACCAGGTGCCTGTTTGGAATCAAAGGTGCCTACAGCCACATGTCACCAAGGGCAGCGCGGATGTCGAGACGGTATAAGGCATTAAGCTGGTCAGAATGTTCGCTCTGCTGCTGCGTCGCCTAGTGCCTAGCGCACCGTCAGCCCTTTGTGGGGGTCCGAGGCCGCCCTGCCGCACCTGTATGCCATCCACGTCGGCGGAGTCGAAGGTGGTCCAAGGTAGCATGAAGCCGGAGAAGATGAGCACAATGGCCGCGGCCTGCGCAGGGTGGCCAAGGTACAGAACACCGGCAGGGTATGCAATGAGACCAGCAACAGAGAGCATGTAAACAACGGGGAAGGCGGTTGCCCCTGCATACCGGTAATACGGGTGCGTGCGTGCGTTGACCCGCTGTCATGCCACCATGGGAGACGGTGCGTGCATTGGAGGCAACGCCATGGCAGCTGGCACGGCAGTTAAATTGTTCGCCGCGTGAAGTGAATACTGCAGCCGGCACTCTCAAAGAATCACTGCTCACCTGCACAACGCGGTGCGAGTGGAACCACATTCCCGGGAGCTGGCTGGCCAGCGGGGCAAACAGCCACCTGCATGCACACAGGTGCGTCCGGTATACACACAGCTCCTGATCATTCCAACCGGTGGAGTCCATTGTGCAGGAGTCCCTCCAGGCCCCCACCTGCACCAAGGCTTGAAGTCAGCCCACCAGGAACAATGCCTGTAGCCTGCTGCTGGATTACAAGCAACTGCTTTTATCTGAATCTTCCTTGCCGCGTGTGTAAATTGTCAAGCCGCTCTTGCTTGAGCCCTGCCGGCTCGTGCCTAGGGCCCTAGGTGCCGCCCGCTGCGCCCCGGCCCGGTCACCGACGCCCCACCCCTTTTGCCCTCAGTGTACGGTTGGGCGCACCCACCTGTGTCGTGCGGCAAGGATGCCCAATGGCACCAGCACCACCCAGCCGGTGAACATGAGCGCACCGTGCGACCGCATGTACCCCAACCGCTCCTGCAGGTCAACAGGAGCAGGAGCAGCAGGCAGCACCCCGTGCAGCTAAGCACCTTGCCGCAGGGCGCACTGTGCGCTAACACCACCACCCATGCATGGGTAACCACCGTCCCCTGCACCAAATCACCCTCGCTGCCATATGACATGCACCCTCGTTGCTGCGGGCTGCACCGGGATCCCCGTATGCAACATGAACCAGCAAGCCTTACAGTGTCGGTGTTGCGGGACCTCCATGTACGGCGTAGCCCGCTTGTGGGTGCCCAAGGCCACGCGTGCCGTTGCCCGTCGCCCCACATAGCGCAGACACCAGTCCATGCGTGTTTGCGCAACCATGTATATCTGCAAGCGCACACCCCATAAGATATGTCCGGCTCCCACGACGCACCTTGAACATGGCTACTGTGTCCACCTGCGGCCCTGTGACGTTGGAGGGCCGCCAGCCGCCGTCATCCGGCCCGCCCACCTCTTGCAGCAACGCCAGGCGCGTGGAGCATAGGTAGGCTGGGCGCAGCTCGTGGATGGCTGGAAAGGCCGCGGATGAGGCTGCAGCGCGCGACGCGGGAGGCGTGCATGCCAGACGGTTTACGTTGCGGTGGGTGGGTTCGTGCAGTATGCTGCGCATGGCATGGTGGCCTTGTGGTACGACGGAATGACTGGATAGCAGTGGCGTGGTGTATAGGGAGACTGCGAGAGCATAAGTTGCAGTACTGGTACATGCGCACGCAGCTGCAGGCGCCATGCGGTGCGCCAGTGCACGCCGGTGTGCCCCAGGCTCACCTACAAAGTTCATGTCGGCGAGCTGTGATGGGCTGACCTCCATGCCGGTGAGGGTGCCGGGCTGTGGAGGAATGCGTCAGTCGTCAGTTTAGGTAAAAGCCCGATTGGCAAAAGGGAGATAGAATCTACATGCAAGGCTTTCTTACTCAGGCATCACTTAGGTATGGCTACGCTAATGCTCAATTCCCGACTTGGCCGTATGGTCTGCTGGCGCAAGTAGCATTAACACTCCTCCCTCGTAACTCCTTCCTCATTCTTACTGTACCCGTAAACCACACAATGCGGTGGGCGCCTGAACCCAACCCTGCACCAACAGGTCAACCATCCATACCACCACCGCCTTACCTGCTCAAGATAGCGGCTGAAGCACACGGTGAGCGCCGTGTCGTTCTGCTCTACGTGTGTGTTATTGACACGCACACGCGTGTCCACCTTGACCTTGCTAGCCATCATACCCTGCAACAACACATTGCGGGGCCCCATGAAGACCTAGCAACAATAACGGTAGCAAAGAGCCGGACATGCACGTAATCAACAACATTCAGCCCATTGCCCCCGTCGCCACCATTTTTGCAATCCTCAGACAGCAAAGGCAGGATGCCCTGCTTCCTGGGTCTACGCCTTTGTGTGCCATCACCTCCTGCTTCGCACACACAGCGTGACGCGGCCGCTCCTCCCCGTACCCACCTCGAGGGTGTACGCCTGCACGCTCGGAGCCCCGTCGCCTTTCCCCATGAACCCAATGATCCCGTCTGCTGGGGCCATGTAGCCGAACCGCGAGGGCCACGACATGGCCACGTATCCGGTGATGTCCGTTTGCAGGGCCACGTGGAGCACCTTAGAGGCGGCGTCCATGGCTGCCGCCTGTCGGGTTGGTGGTACGCGTAAAACGTGAGGGACCGTGCAAGGCGTCAGGGAAGAATGGTAACGCTGGGTTAGTGGGTTGGTGGGTGCGCCGTGGGGTCCAGCCGGGCGCTTCAATGAGGCCTGGCTTGGCCATGCACGAGCAGCTGTGGAAAAACTGTGATACGGATGCGCCACCAGCAAGCGTCGCAGATGGGCTGGGCAAGGGGCTGAGGCTGACTGAGTGACGGCACAATCGCGGAAACGGTGTGCAGAGTGCTTATTGTGGCCGTGAAAAGACAGGCCATGGGGCCCCTAGCCAGTTGTTTAGGTGCTGACAGATTGCCCCACCTGGGTCGAGCTGCCCTCAGTCAGGTAGGAGCACCCCTGACCAGGCGGGCCCCCCCCCAGACTCCAGTGCATACGGATGCGTCCCTTTGGCCCACAGACCTGCACGGCCGGAAGGAAGCATGCTGTATGAGCGCCTTCGCACGGTCATGCGGGTAAAGTTGTTGGATGTAACAGCGTTGCAAGCGGGCAAGGAACGACATCAGGGCGACGCACTCCTGCTTGCTGCACCCGTCATGGCAGGTACTAAATTGTGCGCTGCACCCCTGAGCCGCCGATGCAGAAGACTCACCAGCTGCGTGCACTGGTATCCAAGCCATGAGCGTGCACACTGGCTGGACGCCGGTGCTGTCTGCAGAAGAGCCCTGTGTGCTGCTTGCCCTGCACCTGCTGCCTGACCGCCGCTGTTGAGGGCGTCCAAGCTGCGCACAGTGTACAAGCATGTAATAGTCACTTGACGTGTGGTGAACACTCGGCAAGACGGGGCACGCTGTTCGGGGTTTGGTTCACGATTCGCACGCTCTGCACCGACAGCCAGCGGCACCAGATCGGCGCACAACAGCCTCACCTACTGTGTGCGTGTGCCAATATTGATAAGGATAGCATACACGCAAGCAACGCGCGACAGTAAGGAAGGTAGGTGTTGACGGCCATTCCTCCCGCTTCCTCCCTCCGGCCAGAGCCCAACAGCACGTACGTTGGACACGCTTTCACTAACTGTTTCAATCTTGTAGTATGTCAGCTTTCATGTTCTTTATTATGCTCGCGGGTTTCCGCCCCGTAATGTGGTGGGCGAGCGACCTGAGAGCCCAAATCGCGTTCCTTCGTAGCGCTGTTACTTGTGTGAACGATGGTAGTCGGCTTCAATTCAGTATGCCAGCATATGCGCATCCACTACCCATCATGGCAATACACTGCACACCACACCCACCCGCTCGTCCATAATGCCGCCGAGTGCCTCGTTCTCCTGCATGCATCCAAGCCCCGCACCTGGCGCCATCAACCTCATACCTGGCCCCCGTTTGCAGCGCACCACCGCACAGCCTGGGCGATGTTTTGGAAGTGCCAGTAGCCCAAGTAGTACACGCGATGACGGAAGGTGTAAGGTACATTATGGCTGCGCGTTCAGCTGCGTGCTGTGAGAAGTGTGGGTTCCAGGGGAGCTGCACAGTTGCTGCTGGTTGTACGGCCGTGCGAGAGACAACGGAGCGAGCCAGAGCGAGCGCAACGTTACACTCGTCTGCTACATGGCTGGTGCAGCCAGCCCAGCTGCACTGCCAGCGCGCATATGAAACGCCACAAGCTAAGGGACCTGTGCCCCAGTGCCCACTGCCCAGCGTACACGGTCCTCGCCTGCAGATCCGGGGCCTGCTACCTGCACCTTCGCGTGCACCAACACAGATCGGGCAACATAGCAAACCGTACGTTAGACGCACAACACCGTACACAGGTCAGCGTACCGGTAGTCTAGAGAACCTTTACCGTATTCAAGGACAAGGAAAAAAAAAAGGACAACGGGCTGCGGTTACAGAACTACTTAACTACTTCTACATAACTACTACAGAACTACATAACTACTATGTGGCATGCCCTAAGGCGCCGGCGTACATACTTAGCGCATGGCCCAGCAGGGAGCAGCAAGCGGATGCACGCCAGACCCTGCGAAGCCGCTCCGGCACTGTGATTTGTGCGCAAGCAGCCAGCGCCCGAAGGCAACGATGCATACCACGCCCAAGGCCCAACTCGCACACAGCGGTAACATGGTTGCCTAGCCCGCAGGCAGCATGGGCTCCGTGGAACTACAAAGCCTGATACTGCAAGCGCCGCCGTACACTGCTACCAAGACGCAGAGCCAGGGAGCACACACCTCTACTCAATTCAGTGACAATAATCCATGTTGGCGCACGAAGCACACAGTAAAGTGCATCACGGAGCCGAAGCACCAACACGCGAATGTCGCACGGACTAGTGTGCGCCGAGTGGCATACACAACAGCATGCGTATCCCAGCGCGCAGCATGGCCTCCAGCAATCCCTCTCACTCACCGACATACCACCTGCCTGCTCTGCCTTGCCACACCCTCTCCGGACTTTCCTTGCTCGCACCTGTCTCAGGCATATCCAAACTGAATCCCCCACCGCAACCGCTACACAGCAGAGTGAGCTGGTAGGCGTAGTATCCACGCCGTACACTCTTTGTCCATGAGGCAGCCAAGCACACTGCATGTCCGAGCCTACACCTCCGTGCATGACATCCGTTCATATGCTGACCTCAAGCACAGCGCCAGCATGGAACCAACAGCGCCGTCCAGGAACCATAAATGCGACCAGTTAGAATTCCCTACGATTGTAAGCCTCATGAATCCACGTGACCAACCACGCAGTGTTACCCCAGTACCAACTTCAGTACCCAGGGTGGCCCCAATCCTGCCTAAGCCCCGCCCCCAAGCGGCCCGCCCCCAGCCATGCGGATGTCCCCCGGCCGGCATGCTTGTCATTGGACGAATAAACCCCAGCCCCAAAAGATGCGCTACACTTGCATTATTAGAGTATGCAACACAGTCCCCTTGCCAACTGCCTGTCATCTCAAAGCAAAGCCCATCGTGCCTGTACGGCAAGCTTGTCCGCTGTGCGACCAGTGCAGGAAGCCTCTCTCCTTGCGCAAGAACGACAAAACGACACCCGTTCCAGTTGCTGTATGGACCACAACGGCAGCAGCCATGCAACCACAACAATCAAAGTGCAAAACAGCCAGTATATATTCATGGAGTGATCATGGCCTCTCGTGTGGTTGTGGCTCACGTCCAAAAAAATCTCACCTGTAGGTGTGTGTGGCCGACCGTTCGCATCCGTTCAGGCACAACCACCAAATACCGTATTCGTAAATCGGATGCCCCTGCTGACCGCTCATAAACACACCGTTCCCACTGCGGCATGGGGCTGCCAAATGCGCCCACTGAAGCAGCTCTGCAAAATTAGCACACGCACAAAACAGGCTAGGCCCAAAGCGGACGTGCCCACACGCTTTACCTCGATCACGTGAGCTTCCACCCTCTTCCAAGTGGTTGAGCACGATGCCCGGATCATTCCTTCCTTCGCTGTTGCTTCTGCTTCTTCTTCCTCCTCTCCTGCTGCTTCCGCTTCTGCAGCTTCGGTTCCTGCTCCTTCCGCTGATACTGCTTCCGCTCCTTCAGCTCCCGCTGCTGCTGCTTCCGCTCCTGTTGCCTCCGCTCCTGCTGCTTCCGCTGCTGCTGCTTCCGCTCCTGTTGCCTCCGCACCTGCTGCATCCGCTCCTGCAGCTTCCGCTACTGCTGCTTCCGCTCCTGTTGCCTCCGCACCAGCTGCATCCCCTCCTGCAGCTTCCGCTGCTGCTGCTTCCGCTCCTGTTGCCTCCGCACCTGCTGCATCCGCTCCTGCAGCTTCCGCTGCTGCTGTTTCCGCTCCTGCTGCTTCCGCTGCTGGTGCATCCCCTCCTGCAGCTTCCGCTGCTGCTGCATCCGCTCCTGCAGCTTCCGCTGCTGCTGTTTCCGCTCCTGCTGCTTCCGCTGCTGGTGCTGCCGCTGCTGCTGCCTCAGCGCAGTTGGCGGGCACCGGGCTGCTGCACCGGCTGCGACCTCAGGGGGCTGCCGCCTGACTGGCGGCTGAACATGCCCGCGCCCGTCCCAGAGCTGCCGGCGGCCTGTGCCTGCGCCTGGGACAGCAGCTGTTCCAGGATGGACACCAGCTCGATGGCCGTGGGGCGGCGCTGGGGGCGGCTGGACCAGCAGCGGGACGCCAGGGCGCTGCACGGCGGGAGCGTCGACACACAGGCAGTAGTGTGGGTGCCGTGCGCGTGAGCGGAAAGGTCGGTGTATCAAGGGTAAAGAGGCACGAGGAGGGGACGGTCCGGGGCGGCGTGATGGGCTATGCCTTCTTGCGAAAACTGAGAGCTGTTCACAGGAGTTTCGTACACCAGAGTGGAGTGAGTTCCTGGTGGCTATGGACGAGCCCCCGTGGCCTTCAGCTTGAGGGCCCAGCCGGGAACCAGCACACGCGCGCCAGACTGGCCAAGACAGTCTGCCCGTTTTACAGCAAACTGCGTCTTTGCTTCCTGTGTTATGCTTCAAGGCAGCGCTGTACAAGGTCTAGAACCAGGCCCAGCACATGGCACACGCCCCCAACACAGCACAAGCACACGCGCACGCGCTGCTCGACTCACACGTACTCCTGTGGCGCCAGGGGGTGGAAGGTGGGCCGCAGGTGCGTGCGCATCACCTGGCGCGGGAGCTCCTGCGGGGGGCAGGGCCACAGTGGCGTTCCAGAGGGCCTCCACTCAATCTCACGCCGCGGCATGCGACAGTGTGCCGTCGCCAACACGTCGCCTTGCGGCATGAGGACGTTAGCAGGGAGGCAGCCTACTAGCTAGGCTAGGATGACAAATGCTTCAGCTGCTAGCTAGGCTATGATGACAAGTACTTTAGCTTCCGGGACAGCGCTGCTGCGGCGACCAGGCCCACCTTCATGTCTATGGCTTGGTGCGGCGTACGGCACATCATGACTTCCCACATCAGGATCCTGAGGAAGTACATATAGCAGGAGCGATGCCATTTCGGCCCTCAGCTGCGAGAACCCTCAGGCATGCGGTGGGTACTGGACGTAAGGGCGGGCAACAATGTGTCAGATAGGCGAGATAGTGCTTGGACCGGGTACGCCATAGGGTCCTGGTGCCCTGCTCCCTGGTCTCGACGCCCTTACTGCCACGTCAATGCCGTACCACCGAGTGTACGGCATGCGTGCGCTGTTGGTCCCTACCCGAAGGCGTAGATGTCCACGGACGGCCCCAGGCAGGCACCTGAAGCGGGTGACATGCACACACGCAACCATGTAAGGAGCAGGTGTCGTGAAGGACAGGGCCACGTACGGCGGAGGGTGAAAAGCCGTCAGTACTGAAACGGTACTGGCGGGGTTTCTGCGAACAGGTACACCAGCTGCGTACGCAGTCACTACCTGTGCAAGTGCCTTGCCCCTCTGTCCCGAGAAGCCTACAATCAGTCATAGCAGTAGCCTACAATCGGTCACGGCAGTTCTTAGTACTATCATATACTCCGCGATGCAGTCCGCACATGATGGCAGGTGCCGCCGTACCTTTGACGAAGCTCTCCGGGGCCATGTACGCCAGCGTGCCGATTGGCGTCTCCGTACGGAAGTACTGCGGAGCCGCCCCAGCTGCCGTACCGTCGTGCTCACCCGGGCCGTATTCCGTCAGCATGCGCGCGCAGCCGTAGTCCGACAGCTGTACGACAGAGGGTGGAGTGGGCCGCTTCAGATATGGCATATTGGCAAGCCAGCATGCACTTGCACGTGCCCTAGTGAAGCGTTCAACACAGTCGGGAGGCAACAGTCCAGGCAATCCGCAGACAGTCCAGTACCGTACACAGCAATCGGTCAAAGTTGCAACGAACAAATCGCACTCCTTGCGGTGTACGTTAGCCTTGTGCGAACCCTGCAATTCCGCACACACCGGCCCCGTGTCCCGCACCTTGCACGTCCAGCCCCGCGGGTCCCTGTTGCTGCTCCTCAGCAGCACGTTGTCGGCCTTGATGTCGCAGTGCACCAGCCGCCGGGCGTGCAGGTAGCGCAGCGCCAGCGCCACCTCCAGTAGCGACGTGTAGAGGGGTACCGCGTCAGGGCAGGGCCACCCGGCGCGAGAGGGCCACGTCGGCGGCACGGGTGCTCCGTGCGGCAGGCGGAACGCGCCGCAGCGCGCGGCGTGCATCAGCGTGCCCGCGTCGCAGTACTCGAGGCATAGCACCTGGTTCAGCGGGCCTGTGAGGGCAAGCAGGAGCCGACAGTGGGCGTTGCAAGGGGGTCACGTACGAGGAAGGGGAAGGGACGGGTTCGCAGGAAGCTGACGAAAGGGACCGAGCGTCGCAGAGGCAGAGGCTCCGAGCACGCGCATCGGGCAGGCAAGCAGTAGGATAAGCTTCGCACCAGCACTCGCACCTGATCCGCTGCCGCCTAGCACCGCGTCTCCCGGCCAGCACAGGCGTACCTCGGGCGTGTCGCTGCCCTTGAAGTGGCACCGCACCACCACCACGTTGGAAAATGTGGCGTACACCTGTAGGTTGAGAGCAATGAGTACTCAAAGCAAGAAAGCTTCGGTGCGCCGGGTTGTGCTACCTATGCAGCAAGGCAGGGAGGGACAGCAGCGTAGTGTGGCACGGTGGTTGGTGGGCACGTGATGGCCGCCACTGCCGCGCATGCCGGTGCTAGGCATCTGCCACGTGCCTCCCCAACTGCCTTGGCTAGTCCAGTGAGCCGGTCCTTGGGCCGGCCTACCTAGTAGTTGGTTGCCTACCTGCACAATGTTGGGGTGTGACAGTGTGGCGGTCACCGCCGCCTCCATAGCGCCACGCTTTACCTGTGTGTGGGTACAGCAGTGGCGACCAGGGACCGGAACTGTCAAACAGCAAGGCTTACTCAAGGCAATCCTGCGCAGCTCTCCTGAACCCAGCCCCTGTAGCTGCACAGCGCAACCCAACGGACAAGGCGCCAAAGCACGCGTGCTCCTTGCAGGACCAGGCCTACTAGCCGCATGCGACCGGCCAGCCTTAAGCCACGCACCAGGCGCATACGGCGGGCCGCGTCTGCGGTGGTGGGCGCTCCGTCGGACTCCGCGCCGCCACCGTCGCCGCCGCCCGCCGCCGCCCTGTCCTTGTCGCCCCTGGGCTGCTGCGCAGGCCCGTCCGTCAGCACCTTGACTGCCGTCTCCAGGCCGTGCAGTGTGCCACGGAACACCACCCCCTGCCCACCGCGCCCCAACACGTCCAGCAGCTGCACGGCAGCCAAGTCCTGGTCCTGCACGTTCCTGCACGCAGCGCAGCATGGAAATCGAAAAAAGGGTTGGTAAGTATCCGGAACCCCGCGTGTAAGCGGACTGGATTGATGGCACATGGCGGCTGCAACGTAGCCTGCGCAGCTCCGTCAATGAGGTCGAGTCAGCCGCACAGGACCCCAACTAGCAGCGCACACCTGGTCCCTGCTCAAACCCCAAAGCGCCTCGCGCTGTCCCAACAACACAAAGCTACGTCCCCCGCACCCGCACCACAGCACAAGGCAGCCCCCATCCGCCAGCAAGCCCCAGCTGCCCTGTCCCTGCCCTAGCGCCAGCTCCAAACCCTACGACCCCGGCCTCGGCTCTGCGGTTACCCCCCGCTCACCTGGCCTCCTCTCCTGCGTCGGCGTCCGCCGCCACCTCCACGATGCGTGAGCGCATGGAGGTGACCATCAGCTCCAGGGGCGTCACGGCGTCCGCGCCCTCCTCCAGCCGTACCTCGGGGGAGGAGCCCAGCAGCCACCACTCGGAGGGCTTGGTCTCCAGCATGCGCTCCGAGGGAGCTGCGGCAAGGGGGACATTGAATAGAAAGATGGGTACTGCATTGCATAGAAAGATGGGTACTGCACATGGCATAGGAGGCGCCTTCGCATTTCCATTCTCTCATGTTAAAGGACGTACATAAGTAGGGCAAGGCGTACGCAAGAATAATGCATGAACTGGAGTCAGCCAGGGGTTGTCAGGCTGGTGTGCCTTCTAGTGCGTGCCGGCCCTGAGACATCGTCCCCCGGCATGTGCGCCCGACCAGCATACACAGCGCCTTGCCAACCGCACGTACGACAAGCAGTACAACGCCGTACACTGTGCGGTTCTGTGTACAAGACCCACCTATGCCGATCTCTCCGCCACCCAGCGCGCCATCCTCCGACACCGTGCCCATGCTAAGCAGGAACTTGTCGTGGTGCGCATGGTGATTGCTGCCGTCGGTACGGCCTGCGCCTGCGCCAGCGCCGGCGCCGCCGCCAAGCCCCACGTTGCCCGTGCTGCTGCTGCCCGCGCCGCGAGATGCACGCGCCGTCGACGAAGCCATGGCAGGCAGCATGCCCTTGTTCGTCAAATTGCCGCTGGCGCTCCGGCTCGCTTTGCCGGGCCCCGCCTTGCCTATGAGCCCTGCCAGCAGGGGGGACAGGGACCAGGAGGACGGACTCCTGCCCGAGCTGGCGCGCCGCAGTGGCTCGCTTCCGCCGGCAGGTGGCACACCACCCACAGCGCTAGAGCGCCGCTGGAGGTCCGCTGCTGCCGCCTGCTGCCCCAGGGCGGTCGTGGGGGGGCTGGCGGGTGGCATAGGGTACACCGTGCTGCTGCTGTGGAGGGCCTGCGGCCGCTGCAGCTGGCAGGGGTTTGTGCCAGCGGTGGCTGCTGCTGCCCCGTTGGTGTGGGCTGGGTGCTGGGTGCGCCCCGTCAGCTGGCCGAGCAGCTGCCGCCACTGGCTGCCGCACGGGCTGCGGGGCGACTCCACGACGGCGCGGAAGGCGCCAAAGAGCAGCTGCGTGGCAGGCGGCAGCGGGGAAGATGGACTTATAATCTTATGTCACTAGCAATACGGTGCTACGGGATCAAACACTGAGAGCAACCTTGGGTGCAGAATTAATATCACGCACGTCCATAAGACACCGGTTTTAGTGTTGTCTAAACCTCGACTGAACGCAAGCATTCATCCCAAACGAAAGTGCCCCGAGGCACGTCCCGTCACCTGCGCTGGAACACCTGTCCTGATCCCCGGGCACCACTCCTCAAGCGCGTCTCCCCCGGCCCCTGTCCCTCCCCGCCCTCACCGGCAGCAGCGCCTGCGCCTCCGCCGCCACCAGCTGCATCACGCCCACCGGCAGCGGCTCCGCGTGCAGCAGGTACAGCGCAAGGGAGGGCCCCTGACCTGCACCTGGACAAGACGAAACAGCTGCGCCCGCCGCCTCCTGCTGCTGCGCCGCCGCCCCCGCCGTGTTGCCCGAATCCAGAAGGCCCATTATGCGCCCCGCCCCGGCCTGGGAGCAGCTGGTGAAGGTGGCACCGGAACAGCTGGGGATGTGGCCCGAGGGGCCGCCCTGCCCACAGGCTCCCGTGCCGCCCACCTCGGCACACAGCAGCAGGGCGCCCGCGGGGCAGCCAGCCACGCTGCTGCACAGCAGCACGTCTCGCACCGGCTGCTGCTCGTCCAGCAGGTGGGCGGACGTGTTGGGCACAATGGTGGAGTGCAGCGCGGGCACGGCGCGGGCAGGGGTGCCGCCCGTGGCGCTGCCGGTGCCGCTGGCCAGGAGCGTGCTCATGGTGCTCATTGTCGCGGCCACCGCCTGTGCGCAAAAGGACGGGGAGGGTGCGAGGCTGTCAATCAGTGCCATGAGATGGTAGATTGTGCACCCGCGGCGCACAACTGGACATTATGGCGTTGCAGGGAGCGCTGCGTGCGACGCATCCTTAACCCACACCGTGCTGACGGGTCGTGCTGACCGACCCGTTAGCGAGTGGCGCTTCCAGAGTGCAACGAGTCGCGCTAACAAAGAAATTGCAAGAGGCGCTAGTCCTCTTTTTTAAAGTGGGCTGATCGCTTATGGCATTGTAGGGGCAGCGGCCTGCACGTACCTGCGCCTGGGCCGATGGGGAGGCCTGCGGACGCCCATCCAGGTTCAGGGTGCCGAAGCTGCTCTGGATGTCGGACGATGCTGCGGCGGCTGCCGAGGCAGTCCTGTAGGATGCCATAGCAAGGGAGGCGCAGGCCACTCGGTCAAAACAAGATTTAGAACTCATTGGCAATGCAAGCCCGGATGTGAGCAGTGTACATGCCCGACCGCCGGCTGTACCCCTGCCAACGTACTCTGTTGCGATGCAAGGGAGAATGCACTTGCTGCCTGTAAAGCAAGTGACCAAGTGGCCGCTATCATGGGACCACAAAGCTCAGGGAAGAGCACGCTTCTGAACACCGTGTAATGCCGCCTGCCACGCCCTTAAGATGGCTACCGAATGCCACGCAAGTGAGCGGAGTAGGAATTTGCCACTACAGCATAGTCACCTGAGCACTTGCTGCAGCAGCGTGTGCGTGAGGGCCGTTCGCACAGCGCGCACAGACGACTGGCCGCCGTCGGGCATAGCCACATCCGGCACCTCCGCGGGCACGCACAGCTGTACGCTCGTCAGCGACAGGCTGCCGCGCTGCTGCTGCTGCGGTGCGCCCATGAGGCCCCTAGCCTGACCCGACCCGTGCACCCCCGCCCCCGGCCCCGCGCCCGCAGCCCCGCCCGACGACCACGTGGCCCCGCCAGCGGAGCCCCCGCCCCCCAGCATGGAGTACGAAGTGCTCTTGTGCATCGGCACGTGGCCCGTGCCGGGGGAGCCCGTGGGTGGCCCTGCTGACGTAAACGGGGATGCCATGGTTAGCGGCAGCTCTGAGGCGCCGCCATGGGTGTTGCTGCGGGGCAGCGCGCCCGCCGTTCCGGGCTTGCGCGCGAACAGCACTGCAGGCTCGTTGTGTCCATGGGCCGCGGCCAGCACGGGGTGCAGCGGCAGCGTCAGGCGGGCCGTGAGCAGGTCCGCCAGTGCGTCCAGCAGATGGCACAGCGCATCATGTAGGCTGGGGGAGCAGGATAGGCAGTGCAGGTGGCCGGAGACCTGCATGCAAGGCAGGCGCGAGGGGGCAAGACAGGGGGTGGAGTGGGGCGACGGAGGGAGGAAGGCATTGGATGCGCGTTTATAAGGGTCACGGCGGACCTGAGGTTGCAGGAACATGAGACTCATCCTGTTGGTCTCTGGAGACGTCTTGGAATGGTAATGCATTGTGGAGGACACGAGGTTAAGGGCCTGCACCTGTGGGCCCCGGTCCGTTCTTGCTTCGTGCCGAAGACAGCTATGCAAGCGGTACCGTATGCCGGAAGGTATGCAAGTGGGGATGTCGGGCCCGTGCCAGTGTTGCACCATGTCCACTGACCAGCGCCTACATGTGCGATGAACCCCGCTTGCTGTGGGGCGTTAAGCAGCAGGCCGTAGCACAGGAACTGTGCCAGCCGCTGCAGCTCCCCCAGGTCCGAAGGGCTCAGGGTCGTCCTGCTGGTGCCGTCCATCTCTGCCGACACCGGCTCTTCCTGCTGCCGCTGCTCCCGCGCATGCTGCTTATGGTCCTGTTGATCGTGCTTATGTTGTTGCTGCTGTTGCTGCTGTTGCTGCTTTGCGCCGAAGGTCAGCAGGAGGGCCCCGGATCGTTGGGAGGTGTGATCCGCCACCGGTAGCGCCAGGACGTCATGCGGCAGCAGCGTCAAGGGCTCGTGGGCCGGATGCATGTGCTGGAACACGGAATCGTCGCTGAAGACGAGGCTCCCGCTGTGCAGCTTGCAGCTTGCAGCCAGGCCGGAGTGGGCACAGCGGGTGCTGCAGCAGTCCTTCACGTCGCCGTTGCGGAGCACGAGGACGCTTGCGTCCTGCGGTGTGCAGGGCCAGTGGTGGAGCAAGGGTGTGGGCGGGCTGCGGGCATTGAAGGAGTACAGAGGACTGCAGCTGCAGCAGGGTAGTGTGCCCGCATTGCTGGTTGTGCAACACGCAGTGCTGGGGCAGTGTCTGCGTACGTCTGCCGGCAAGGGCCTGTGCAGCCCGTTGAAGGTCTAGTGAAGCTTTTCGCGTCTCACAATCCCATACGCATATGGGTAAAAACTACACGTTTTCCACGTGCGCGTGGTCTTGCCTGCGGTGAGCACCTCTTCAACGACGCGAATGTACAAGGCTGCCCCACGCCGTCTGGGCTGAACGCCCAGCCGAGCGAGCCGTCCAGGCAAGGAACAAAGAGCCTGCAAAGCATTCAAGTGTCCAATATGAGTGCTGTGCAGCTTCAGCCGCTTGCGCAACAGTCAGTCGTTGAGGGCATGCGATGCGCACCTTGCCCCGGTGACTCCGGGAAGGATGCTTCCAACTGTATCCAGAGCTGAGGATAAGCGCGAATGCCAGGGCAGTGCATCTCCACCACAGCCGATGACAGCGTTAAAAGCCCATCTGACCGCCTGAAAAAAAGGTGAGGAGTCAAGGACCGAGCCAAATCATTTCTATTTGGTCGGTAATGTGCCTGAGATTACCTCCTGGAGCTCGCTGTGCTGGGCGGGAGCTGCTGGTCGGCCATGCACGCTCTTGCTCGCACGCTCCCCAGACTCAGGGGTGCTAGCTGCACGCCAGTGTTGGGGCCGAAAGCAGCATAACATCTGGAGTTGCGGCCAAGCGCTTCCCTCTTTCAGTCCCTTCGTCGTAAGGACTGCACAGACTCACAACTCTTGAGTATTGTAAGTGGTCACAGATACATACCAGACTATTGACAAGAAGACAGTATCGTTCCAGTGCGCTGAGGAGTACATGCATAGCTTTTGTGCGGGATAAACAACGAATGTTAGTAACGGTAACCTGAGTACGCCAAACCAAGGGGAGCTCCCCTGGCCGAAACCATGGTTTTTTTCCCTCCCGTCACAGACATCATAAAAGAACGACTGAATGTATGTGCTGTGCAATTGGGACTGCCTCGGCTGTGCGCCTTCGCGCCTGCCGCATTGCCCTGAAACACGGGCAATGTACGTCGTATCATGATTGTCGTCCCTGCGTTTAACACCAGCTGTAACGAGTCGAGCGCGATCCAGACTGTCATTTTAGTGCGATACAGTCCTCCTCGGCTGACAGAGCGGTCTTGCGCGGAACGCATTTGTGCCACAACGGCATCTGTCTCCTGATCTGCCCTGCAGCGCTTCAAGATGGCGGGACCAGGCGGCGATCCACGTTTCCCTCGCCCCTGTGGTTCTGCGGAGCCCTTCTCACGCGGCTGCCCACTCCAGCCTGCTCCCTGCAGTCCTTCCGCCCGAAGTGAATGGCCAGGACTGGCAGAGGTTGCACCAAAGTAATGCACCTTTACAGTCGTGTTCCTTATCATGGTACCCAGGCCCTCAGCTCATTGGGATCACGTGACTGGTCCGGGTCGCTGGGGACACGGGGCACTCCATTCCACGATGAGACGTCCTTGCATCAGACGCCATTGAGTACTCGCACAGCCCCAAGAACCGGGCGCATGGCGTGATGTCCCTCGGAGGATCCTGCACACCACCTGGAATGCAACACAAAATGCCAAAATGCCGGAGCCCAGGCTTGCCGTACATGGCCCAGTGCTAACATCTTCACAACATTTGTGGGTTCGGCTATCCTAGCACCTCTGCGCTTGTCTGTCCGAAACCTAGCTAAAGGCCGAACGCAGGCGCTATCACGTTTTGTCAATAAGCCATGTCCCGAATGCACCGCAACATGTCACGCTCGTAGTAAGCTGCCCCTCGGCAAGCGTACATCAGTCCTTTGTCACCCATAAGAGTTTAGCACCACATGCACGCAGTGGTGGTAGGTAGGTAGGTGGAGCGTCACGTGCGAGCAGAGGTCAACGACTCCCGTCTAGCGAACGTGCACCTCAATCTTGTGCAATCTGGGTCACCACATATGTTGCTTGCACCGCACGCATATCACCGCAGGGAACACAGTAACAAGTCTCACCAGTTTCCAAGCATGCCCCATGGTGGAAATGCACAGCACGTCTCCAGTGCACGATGGTGTACTGTGCAGATGCAGACGACAGCGCACACTCGTACGTTAAAAACAACCACCAATGCAGCCAATACATCAGTCCCCACCACGCTCAACGCACGTATAAACGCCCAACTGGAAGGGCAGCATCTTGTCCCCGCCGCCGCTATTTGCCCCCTGCTGCGATCTGCTCCTCCAGTACCGACAGCACGTGTGCCGTGTCGGCCACCAGCTCGTCCCAGATCATCTCGCCTACCTCCCTCTGCACGGCCGCCGCCTCCGCGCTCAGGTCGGACCACACGCGCTCGTCCGCCTGCGCATCCGCCGCCAGCACCTGCACACAGCACAGCATGTGCGCCGCACACCGTCACTCCGGCGCCGTATGCTACTGGCCACCAAGGCCTCAAGACACGAGTACAACCCTTACAAGATGTACATACTGATCCAGCAAGTGCTGCTGCGAATCAGCTGGCGTGGAAGTTTCAGGCCCAGGTTAAGGGGACCTGTGCGCTCCGGCCGACAAGCTCACCTTGTCAATCTCGGGCGCCTCCCGCATGCGCATGGCGGCCCAGGCCCGGATCTGCGCCTGCACCTGCTCCGCCATCTCCTTGGGGCTGGGCAGCGGCTTGACCACGCGGTTGCGCCGCACGCCGAGGCCCATGTTGCTCTGCACAACGGAAAACAACACCCCACGCACCATGGGACCTTAATGACGATGTGAGAAAATATGTGCACGATAATGCCTGGCCAAGCGCCAGCGGGCATGCATCAGGAACGTGGAAGGTCCGACGTGTGCGCCGTGCAAGCGTGCATCCCCGCAGCGCATCGAGCCCATGGCCATGATACTGTCTTAACACCCGCATCGTAAGCAACGGCGCCGTACGCACCTGCACCCTGTTGGCCGCCTTGTAGATGGCCAGCAGCGCCTCGTTCACTGCGTCGTACAGCATCTTGTTGTGGATGTGCTGCGCCTCCGTGGCGTCCGCCAGCCGCCGCTCCTGGGCCAGGAAGCCCTCCAGGCTCAGCGGCTCGGCGCCGCCCACCAGGAACTGCGGGGCCAGCGGGCAGGCGGTAAGGCACGTGGAGACATGGGCGTGCGTGCCCTACGAGAGCCCCTCTGAATCTTCGTAATGAAGACCTTCGTGAGGGGGCGTAAACCCAAAACCGTGCGACGAACGTCTTGCTGACAAGTGTGAAACACAACCGCCTGGACGCCATCGACCAGCAATGCGTTGCAGGCAGGGGTGCTCGCAGCTCGCTCCTTCACGTCCCCCGCCTGGTGCGCGCTCACCTCCGGCCTGCTGTCCATGAACTGCTCCAGCACCTGCCCCACGTACTGCTGCACCGCCTCGGGGCTGGTGGACACGGCGGGGGCGTTTTCGCGCTCAATGGCGGCCTGGTCAATCTGCATGGATTGGAAGACAGGATGTCAGTTGTTGCACAGACAGCGCGCTTAGACGGGGGCAGCTAGGGCCCGACTGCAGTCCTCTGCGGCAGAAGGTATACAGCCGTGTGCATACAGTATGAGGCATGCTCACCTCTGGGGCGATGTAGCCCGACAGGTCTGGCTGCCAGCCGTCCTCCAGCTCCGCGTCGTCGTCCGTGCCACCCCACCTGCGGCGCACCAGTCCACCAGCCAACCGACACAACAGCTCTGAGCCAGGGTTCGCGGGCATGGGGTATCACGCGCCATCCCACAGCCACACCCCACGACGTGACCATAAGCCTTCAAGCCCAAGCCTCCCCGCCCGTCCCTTGGCCGCAAGGGTGTTCAGCAGCCCGCACCCTACCCGCGCCCCAGCCCGGGCCTACCCTAGGTCCTCGTCGCTGGTGAGTCCCATGCCCCCCGGCGCGCCGCCCTCGTCGCCGTCGCTGGCCTGGCGGGCCAGGTCCCGGTCGGAGCGCTCGGGGGCCAGCGGCGGGCCGGCGGACGCCAGGGACAGCTTGGAGGCACCCGGGGGCTCGAAGGGCAGCGGGCGCACGGGGGAGCCCAGGGAGCCGCTGTCGCTAGCCAGCGGGCTGGGCAGGTCCACCACCGGCTCTGCGAACAGGAAAGAAATATATTGGATAAGGAAGACTGAGGCCTGTTCAGCCCAATAGTAAGGCCAGCATGCCGCAGGAGGAGCGTCAAGTTGCGCAGGGAAATACCAGCGGGATCGGTGATTGGCTGAAGCTGGCGGTGGCGCAACATGCATGACCTGGCCCCGTTCCCGGATCACCCAGCCCAGCTTACCGTCCACGTCCATGTCGGCCTCCAGCTCGATCTCGGCCTCCAAGTCGTCCGCGCTGATGCTGAGACCCGAGCCGCCGCTGGTCTCGCCGACAGGAACGCGCTCCGCCGCCTCCTGTCTGCTGCCCGCGGCGCTGTCTGCGCCGCCCTCCGACGCCACCTGAGTACGTTAGGGCCATTGGAGCGTGCTGGGCATCAGCGTCGAGCACAAAATATCCAGTACAAGCCCAAGTCAGTGCAGCAGGCACGGGTTGTTGATCTTGGCTGGTAAGCTCACCTCCTCCTTTTCCTCCTCGACATGGAAGGAGGACTGCGCGAGGCGGTGCTTGGGGCCCTGCTGCAGCTGCACTGCGCTCATCGAGCCGCGGGGCGAGCCGGGCTGCGGGGCGGCCGCCAGCGCGGCGGCTGCGGCAGCCGCGGCAGCGACGGCGGGGGCGCCAACCGCCCGAGTGGAGGGAAGACCGTCCGAACCCACCACGCCAACCATGGTCTCCACGGCGTCCGCGACCAGCTCCTGTGCAGTAGATTGCGGCGCAGGCATACGCAAAGTGTTTGAAAAAAAGCCAGCTATGGGGACTTGATACCACAACCAGCTGCTGTGCAAGTAGGATGGTACAAGAATACTTAGCAGGTACAAGAGTTGGTGCAGCAATGCGCCACAGCAGCGCAAATGGTGCAGGGCATGGCGTAGCTGCAAAGCACGACGAGGACAAGGATGCAACTTTAGCAACAGCAGCGCTGTCACAACAGGTGTACCTCCAAGCGCACCTGTGCCGTCGCCTCGGCGATCTCCTCCGCCATCTCCTCCCTGCTCAGGGCCACCGGCTCCAGCAGCGCCGCTGTGGATGACGCCACACCGACCGACTCGGCGTCCGTGTCGATGGCAGCAGGCGTGTGCGTGCCGCTGCTGCTGGCCACATCCACAGACAGCGGCCGTTCCAGGGCCACCGCTGCAGCTGCTGTGGCCACGGCCTCCAGCAGGTTGCCCGTCGGGGGCGACTGCGAAACCGGGTGGACGCCCGCCAGCGACGCCCGAGTGGATAGGGAGTAGGGGGTGACAGTCTCGGAGCCGCCTTGCTCCGACTCGGCGCCGAAGTCGCGCGACTGGAAGGGGGAGACCAGGCGCGACTTGGAGCGGGAGGCGGCCAGCATCTCCTCGATCTCGGACTCGAAGTCGCCCTGCGTGTAGGCAGGAGCGCGCGCACAAACGTGATGAGTGTGTGGTGTGCGGTGTGGCGTGAAGCTGTCCAGCACGGATGGCTCCTGCAGCCAGCTTGGGGCCTCAGCTCGCGAGCAAAGCGTGCTTGCACCTGCGTGGCAAAACAGCTGCACCTCCTTCAACCCTTACCTTCGGAAGGGCAGCCTCCGGGCTCCCCGGGGCATCCAGCAGGGCCTGCGCGCACAAGCCGTACCACCGAATAGTTAAGCCATGTTGCCAGATACAACCCTGTGACACCATGGCGAAGATTTTCCGATCCAGGCACACTCCCTCGCCTTGCCAAAATGTCTGCCATCATCTGTCCACGTTGAAGGCCCAGCCTCATGCCTGGCCCCACCAACACACCTGGAAGGCTGGCTTGAGCGAGCTGGCCGAGAGCTTCCTGGACAAGCCCCCGGCCTCATACTCCTCCTCCTCGTCCGAGGCTGCAAACGCCCGCAGCTGGTCCAGCAGCCCGCCCGAAGCAACACCCTCCTCCTCCTCCTCCACCTCAGGCACAGCCTCCGGCGACGCGTGAATGTCCCGGTCCTCCTGCGCGTTTTCCCGCTCCTCCACGCCCTCCCCAGCCCCATCCGCAGCCTCTGCCCCAGCATCGGACCCGGAGGCCTGCTCGTACACCGCCTTGTACTGGAGGCCCAACCCGTCCTCGTCCTCCTCATCGTCCAGACCAGAGCGCGGCAGTGGACCCAAGCTAGTCTCGCCCTCGGGCTGCTGGCGGCGGCCCGCACTCGCCACGCTGCTGCTGCTGCTGAAGTGGCTACGCGGGGAGGACACCGTTGGTGAGGACGGTTGTGGGGCCGCCGGGAGTGGCCCTGTGACCACTCCCTGCTGTGTCTCCGAGTGCTCCTCGTCTGCCCCAAGGTGCGAGGAGTCAGCCCTGTCCTCAGCTTCCGCCTGCGGTGGTGCCTGGGTTTTGGCGCCGGCCCCGCTGCTATCGGCTGCCTGCGGAGGCGCTGACCGGTCGGACGCCTCTTGGGGAGCTGAGCGCGACGCGTCACGCTGAGGCGAAGCGGCTGCCGATGCGCTGGCCGCGGCGGCAGCAGCGCCAGGCTTGAGGCTGGGCATGACGTCGATGCTGGCGTCCACCGAGAAGGGGTCCTGGCTTGCCACCTCCGGCTCTTCTTCCACCACCTGCAAAAGAATGACACCGTTTCAGGCTGTTTACACGCACGGTTGCACGGCAGGGATACCGCATTCATGTACGCCCCAGTCCATGTGTGCTGGACCAACGGTGGGTAAGGCGTAGGAGCGCGGGTATAGCTACAAGATGTGCACTCGTCCAACAGGCGCACTGACCTCCATATCTTCGTCCACCACCTCCGAGGGCTGCTCCGAGGGCTCCGCCGCAGGAGCCGCAGGTGGAGCGGCGGCTGCAGCCACCTCGGCGGCAGACGGCGCAGGCGCCTCTGCCGCCTCCTCGTCCGACTCTGCGTGTACAGCCACCTGCAGGCACCCAGGCGCAACCGGGTGTGAGTGTACACTTTTCAGGAATGCAACAGGACGGGGACACACTTACCGCCACCAAGTTTCCCTCAGGCAGGTGAGCAAGCGAAGACGCAGCAGGCGCGTAAAAGACCCTGGTAGCGTTAACCGTACCTTGTAGGTGGCAAGGTCGTCGGACAGGCCAGAGGCAGAGATGCCCGACACGTCGGCTGGCAGCGCCTCCTCATCCTCATCGTCGTCGCCGATGGCTGCGACACAATGGACAAACCCAACACCAAGTCAGGCCACTCAGCACTGCCCGTCGGGTGTAGGTGATGCGGACTACAGGCGAAATCCCAACAACACACAGCGGCCACCTCAGCTGCGCGTTGCGGACAAGCATGGCATGCTAGGTTACCCATACGGCTCAAGGCCTCACCTTGGGACTCGAAGGCCGCCTGCATCTGCAGCAGCTCGTCGCTGTCATCGTCTCCGGGCAGCAGGCTCATGTCCACCTCAACTACGTCCTGGTGCGCCGAGCCCTCGTCGCTGGCGGGCGCCTCCAGGCCGCCGTACGAGCCGTCCTCGCTGGCCTCGCCTGCAGTCCAGACGAGGCGCAATCACGCAGCGTGCCTCATTGTACGGCAGTTGGCGAACACGCATTCAAGGAATGCATGGCAAACTGCGAAGTACAGCGCAGAGTGCTTGCCTAGCACTACAGCAGAACTTCAAGGGTCACAACTGCAGCAAGGACGGGTTTGCTCACCGGCAGGGGCCTGGATTTGTGTTGCGGAAGGCTCGGGTGGCGGCAGGGTATGTTCGGACGGGTCAGCCTTCACCGGTGCCTCAGCAGCTTGCGGCTCCGCTGCTGCCTCCCGCGCCGCCGGCCACAGCTCCTCGTCCTCCTCTGCCTCCCCGCCAGCAGGATCTGCTGCCGCCTCCTCCACCTCCTCCACAACCTCCTCCTCCACAGGCTCACTGCCCTCATCGCTCTCTGCAGCCTCGGACTTCTCAACCGGGGACTGAGCAGTCTGCTCCACACCTGCCTCTTCCTCGTCGCCCTCAACCGCTGTTGACAGACGCCGCACAGCAGCGCCAGAGGCAGACGGGGACACAACCTCGCTGTCCTCGGAGGCGTCGCCCTCCTGGTTCTGCTCCCGCAGGGTAGCCAGGCGATGCGACAGGGAGGTGCGGATGGCGAAGGGGGAGCCAGAGGAGCCGCCGGCCGTAAGGTCGCCGCCCCGAAGGCGGAAGCTGTGGCTGGGCGTGATCGCCTCAGATGCTGTGGGTTGACGCACAGTAAAAATGGTGTCAGCGAGGTCGACAGGGCACAGACGCGGCGTGGCTCAAGATACCGACAAGGAAGCCCGGGCGCCTGCAGCGCAGCAACGCCAACCGACGCACCTTCAATCAAGTCGGCCCCTAGCATCTCCAGCAGGCCGCCTCCCTCGCCTGCCGTCAAGCTCATGTCCACAAGGTCCAGCTTTCCTGCGGGGGGCACAGGTCGCAGCGCATATTCACAACCACCAGCACCTGGTATGCATACGCAAGGCCAACTGCTGCCTTAATAGCCGGCACCGTACAGCCAATAAACACCCGACGGGAGCCAAGCGCCGAAAACAGCACCTGACAGCCGCGCGTCCGCCTCAGCGCGGTTTGTACCTCACCTTCCAGACCGTCCTCCTCGTCATCGAACATGGCCTGCTGGTTGCGCCATACGCGCGACTCGATCTGCCGGGTCTGCCGGATTCCTCGTCCAGTCGGCACCACAATGGCCCCGCTGTCCTCGGGCTCGGGCGCCTCGCCCCCGCCCTCACCCGGTCCCTCCGCGGCCCTATCCCCGTCCACGCCAGACGCCTGGCCTCCAGCCTCGCCCTCCTCCTCGGCAGCCTCCTCGGATGCCACTTCGAGCCCTTCACTGCCCTCGGCCTCCTGCTCGTCGTCCGAGGCAGCTGGTGGCGTGGCAGGCTGGCTGATGGGGTGGCTTTCGAGCACTGGCTGCAGCTGCATGTCGGTCGGCACTTGCTGCTCGGCGTCCAGGGCACCGGTGGCCCCAAGGGCGTCGGCGGTGAAGTCCTGCGTGTAGTCAGCATCCTCATCCGCATCCGCTGAGCCCGGCGCCTGCAGCTTGCCGGCAGCGGGTGATGACTCCTCGGCCTCCACTGCTGGCGCCAGCACAGCGGCGGAGGGCTCAGAGGACACCGTCCCAGACGGGGCGTCCTCCTCAACGGAGAAGACGGACCCTGACTGGGAGGCCGCGGGCTCAGGGGCAGCCCCAGCGGGGGCAGCAGCGGCGGGGAGCACGGCGCGGGAGCCAGAGATCTCAGCGGTGGCGCCGAAGTCCATAGTGTATGGCTCCTCCGCCTGCTCGCCCTCCTCGCGCTCCGCCTGTAAGGGCTGTACGCTGGGCTGCAGCGCTGCCCCGCTGTCCGCGGCAGATGCGCCCCCGCCCGAGGCCTCCTCCGCGAGCTCTGCGTCCTCCGGGAAGTCCTCGCTGTACCCGCCAGACGTCCCCTGTGAAGAGGGGCCATAACGCTGGCCGACGTCTGCAACCCCGGCGGTGGCGGCCGCAGCTGCAGCCGCTGCCGCCGCCGGCTGCAGCACCGGCCCGGACAAAGCCCCGCTGTGGATGCCGTACGGCCCATCGTCCTCCTGCTCGTCCTCGTTGCCGTACTCGATGTCAACGTCATCGGCCACGTCCTCCACCTCAGCGCTCTCCTCCTCCGGCTCCTCTGCCTCAGTGCTGCTCTTGGACGCTGCGATTGACGCTGCGGCAGGTGCAGCTGCTGGCGCGGCCGTGGATGCAGGAAGGGTTGACGCGGTGTCGGCACCGCCCGGCACAAGGGTGCTGGCGGAAGCGAAGTCCTCCGAGTACAGGCGTGAACCTGGTGGCACACGGATGAAACGACCTGCTTCGGAATGCTGTCACGCCAAAGGAGACCCAGAATCGCAATGCACCACGCATGGACAGGCAGCAAAGTAAGATTTGACCAGGCTACGTGTCCCATTCTACTGTCTGCAGCAAAGGTCCCTGCCA
Organism: Chlamydomonas sp. KOR1; assembly: GCA_036984285.1. NCBI lineage: Eukaryota > Viridiplantae > Chlorophyta > Chlorophyceae > Chlamydomonadales > Chlamydomonadaceae > Chlamydomonas > Chlamydomonas sp. KOR1. The sequence goes on along the minus strand of BQMZ01000404.1, from coordinate 146,145 downwards.
CGACGCGTAACGGGCTTGCTGTGCCCTGAACCCGCCCCGAGCAGCCACCAACCTGTCGCCTCCGGCCCGTGTTCAGGGCCTTCCTCCTCGACAACGCTCAGCGCCGCGTGGTCCGCGGTCAGCATGCCTGCACACGACCAGAGGCCAGCTCAGTCTGATCCTGGGGGATCACCAAACGGCCGGCTGCCCAAACACACGCGCTACCACCCTATGAGTAGTCCCGATTAGGGGAGGCGCACACGCGCACCTGAGGGCTGCTGCAGCTCGGACGCCTCCCCGTCCTCGAAATCCTCCTCGTAGGTGGCGGCCGACACGGAGGAGGCCTGGTGCTGTACGGCGCCACGGGACGCCGAGGGCTCAGCGGCAGGGCCTCCGGATCTGCTGCTGCTGACGGACACCGCGGAGGGCACCTCACGCAGGGAGGTGTAGCCGAGCAGCTCAGAGGCATCCTGTGGCACATGGTCACGGTATGGTGGAAGTGCTTGGCACAATTAGGGCAGGCAACGGATACAGGTGCGTCGCAAAGACAAAAACCGGAGGCAAGCGGTTGATATGGATGGTGTCCCGTACGGTTCCACGGCAATGTCCGCACCTGCACCTCCTCGCCACGGGACCGTGAGCCCTCCTCTGGCAGCGCAGCGCTGGTGGACTTGATGGAGGCAGATGGCGACACGCGGGAGGGCTGGGCAGACGCAGGAGGCTGCATGCTGGACTCCTCCACGTCAATGGCGGATGGGAAATCCTCCTCGTACTCGTCAACGTCCTGTTAGGGCAGGGACCATGTTGCCATGCCAAGAGGTGATGTTCAGGTCAAGTCCTGCCCCCGGCAAGGCGACTCAGATCCAGCACAGAGTGCCTTGGGCCCTTCTATCTGGTTGTGAGCGCGCAGCCGCATAGGCGCTAAGGAACACCTCGGCGCACTACAGCGCCTTCGCTTGGTGCATATGCAGGCTTGCTGGATTCGGCCGAAGCACGTGGCTGCGTGTACATCACATGTAATCGGCAAAGCTAGGGCGCATCTGCACAACATGTGTGGCACTTTCCCATTCGCGATCCCGGTAAGCGCACCTCGGCGGATGCCACCGGGAGGACGGAAGCAGAAGGCGTAGCAGTCTCGATAACCTGGCTGTACTCGTCAGTCACGGCGCCGGTCATGCCTGCTGTCACACCGGTAGTCTGCGGATATGAACACCGTGTTTGCAACTTGAGTGATCATCGAAGCTGAGCTAGCTGGCTAGCAAGCACCTTTAGGTGCAAAGCTGCACATGGCAACCTAGGACTCCATGCCAAGCCCACAAGCCCACCCTTACCAGGCCCGTGGCGTCCTGCACCAGCTCGCGGCTGCTGCCCGAGCTGCTGCGCCCCTCCTGTACCACCAGCAGCTCCGACTCCTCCGCAGCCACCTCGTCAGGAGCCTCCAGGTCGTCCTCGTACTCAACCTCCGCATCTGCAACGCTCTCGACGTCAGCCTCCTCCTTGGACTCCGGTGCCTCGTAGTCCTCCTCGTACTCAATGTCCGCCTCAGCCGTCTCGCTGCCCTCGCCGCCCACCTCCACCTCCTCCACGCTGACACCCACCAGGCTGCGGGTCTGCTGCTGCCTCCCAGGCTCGTCCTCCACGCCCTCTGCTGAGCTCCCAAGGCTGCGCTGCTGCACCACAAATACGTCCATCTCCTCGTCAGGCTCTGACTGCACCTCACCGGTAGCTGAAGCCCCCGCCCCCGCCTCCCCGACCTCCAGCACGCCCTCGGCCTCAGCGCTATACTCATAATCCTCCCCGTAGTCAACCTCAACATCAGCGACCTCGTCAGTGCCCTCCACTGAGGGCACATGCTGCTGCACCTCCTCCTCGTCGGCAACGCCCTCGGTACCTGCGGACGCCTCGGACGCTGACCCGCTGGACCGGCCCTCCTGCACCACCAGGATGTCCTCTGACATGCTGGGGGCAAGCTGAGATCCAGGAGGGCTGCGGGAGGTGGCCCAGGCCTCCTGGTCCTCCTCAACGACGGAGCCCCCGCGCCCCGAGGCCGCTGGGCTTGCTGCCGCCGGGTGCATGTCCTCTGAGTACTGGACGCTGCCCTCAACGGACGCCTCGGGCTGGTCCGAGTGCTCTGCGACGGCTGGGAGCTCTGCGCTGACGATGGAGACGGGGGCTACGGAGCCGTTGCTGTCGTGGGCGGTGGTCATGAAGTCATGTACGGAGGGCACCTGCATGAGAACACACGAAATGGGTCAGTATACGTCAAGCTGCTCTCTGAGCACTGCAGGACAGCACGCAGGGGGGGATTAAGTGTCAGGTAGCCCTTAGCTCGCACCTGCTCGACGCTTGCATCATGCGACACGCTGGCGCCCTGCAGGTCGTCGTCTTCATCCACGTTCCCGCTGCCCAGCTCCTGCACCTCGGTCTCAGAGCCAGACGCAGAGCCGCGAGCCAGGGCCGACTCTGCAACCGTGCCGCCCTCCTCGTCGATGGGCTCCAGGGTGGTACCGCCATGCGCCGATCCGCTGTCCGCCACCTCGTCCAGAATCTCGCTCGCGTCTCGGGCAGCATGTGCACCGCGCTACGATCGGAGGGCACAGTACAACAGAGTGCGGCGCACGTTGAGTTGTTAGCCCATCGCGTTGCGTAAGCTCCTAGAGGAACTCAGCAGCCATGTGTAAAAACCATCTTGGCCAGAGGTGCACCAAGTGCTTACATATCGGGCACGTTGCCAAGAGGCTTACCACGCTGTCCGACTCGAAGCTCTCGTCATACACGTCGTCGGAGATGGAGGCACCGCCACGAGAGCGCTGGGCACTGCTGCTCCTGCCGCCGCTGTGGCCCAAGCCGCTGCTGCCGCCACGCGCGCTGCCCTCCTCCAGGACCGAGCCGCTGCCGCTGACGCCGCCGGTCTGCTGCTGGAGGCGGCTGCGCGAGGCCCCGCCGCTGCTGCCGAGCTCCTCCATCTCCACTGAGGCAGTGCCCGACCCAGGTCGGACGGCCGCTGGCCTGCCAAAGCTGTCCGTGGACGGTGCATCGTCCACAATAGAGGACGACTGGGCCGCAGCACGGTGGGGCTGGACGCCCCCGTACATGGAGCCCGAGGCCGTGGCCTCGAACTCCTCTGAGTAGGCGGTGGTCTCGGCAGAGGCGACAGCCGGCCTGCGAGCGATGGCGGCAGAGGGTCCGGCCGGGGGCTTGCCGGGGGCAGCAGGCTTGGCCTTGAGGGACTTGGCCTGGGGCATCGAGCAGGGCCGTGATGCGTAAGGGTCGAGCCGTAAAGAAAGCACAAAAGGTTTTGGCGAACCCCAGCACGTGCGGCATGTGCAGGCGCCATTACGTGGGGTATGTTGGTGCTGCGCAATCCCACCTGCTCCTCCAGCTCTTGCAGCCTGCGCTGCAGCGCCTCCTCCTCCGCCTTCCGCTGCAGGCGCCGCAACTCCTTCTCCTTGGCCAGGACAGCCTGCGGATGGGCTCAACACAGTCGGTAAGCCTGACAAGATACGCCCTCTTGTCAAGCATGTATCGGTATACCGCGCCCTGCGGAGCAGCATGGGCGACAGGCCCGCCCGCATCGGAACACACCTGCTGCAAAGCCGACAGCCGCGCGGAGGCCTTGATCTCGGACGACGTGCCGGAACGGGAGGCTGCGGGCAGGGGCAGCAGGGGTTAAACGTTGCCTAAAGTTGTATGGGCAACTCACGGCCAGTGCAACACCCCGCCCCCCCGAGAGCTGAAATCCAAAGGGGAAAATAAAATCCTATCGGGCGAGCCTTACAGCACAAAGAGCAAATGCAGACCGTAGGCTGGAAACCTTTCCTGCTTACCGGTCTTCCCCCTTGAGCCCGAGGCCTTGCCCGGCACGCTGTTGCTGTAGGACTCGGAGCCATCCTCATCGTCATCGGGCTCCGTGTAGGCCACCGACTCGGTGGCCTCGCTGCCGCTGCGCCTGCCGCGCCGCTGCTGCCTGCTGTGTGCACCGCTGTGCGGGGTGGCCTCACTGCGGATGGACTCGGACGGCACGGAGCCAGAGCCACCGTGAACCTCAGGGATGGAGCGGGTCTCGGACTCAGCTTCGTCCTGGATGCTCTCGGTGGCGCCGGAGCGCGGCTGGGAGTAGGCTGCACACACCATCAAAGGGCATGCAACACGGTTATAGAGGAATGGAAGACCGGCGAACTTAGTGGCAGTACATCACCGGGAAAGGCCCGCCCGATAAGCGCTGAGGTGGGGCAGAGGTACAAGGCTGGCATTTGTGCCCAGCAGCTCACCCTCAGAGTACTCCGACTGGACCTCGCTGCTTTCCCGTGCGGCAGCCCGTCTGGACACTGGCTGCGACGGCCTCCTACCGCTGCCGCTGGCCGGTACGGCTGCAGCGCCGGCTTGGCGCTTCTCCAGCTCCGCAAGCTTGCGTTCCATCTCCTCCACCGCCGCCTGCTTGGCAAGCAGCTTGGCCCTGTAGGCAACGAAGGTGAGCGCATACCGTTGACGACGGTGCGGTGCAACGACACGTGAAAGGCGGCCGTTCTCTGGCCATTTTACTTGTACACCGCTGTCCCTGCATCGCCACACAAGGCCGTACCTGCGCTCTTGTTCCCGTACTTCCCGCTCCTTCCTCCGCAAGGCGCGCTGCAGCTCGGCCTGCTTCTGCTCCAGGTCAGCGGACAGCACCGACAGCTCACTGGTGATGCCGCCAGCCTCACTGGTCTCCGCCGTGAGCACGCTGCTGCGCTCTGCAATACAAAGGACAGCACGGAGGCGCTCTCTAGATGCCTTGCCATCCTGACGGCAGCTTGCAAGCACAACGCACAAACCAGGCAAGGGCAAGCGATGGAACTTACACCGCATACCAGGCAAGGGCAAGCGAGGCAACTTACTGCTTGGCGGCGGGCGGGCCCTGTCGGACTTCTTCGGCGTAGGCCTGCTATGCCCGGCAGGCTCGAAGTCCTCGCTGTACCCAGGCTCCGTGCCAGGCATAGAACCGCTGCTATGCTGGGGTTGCCGCCGCTGCGCCGCTGCACTGCTAGGCCTACTACCGGAGCGCTCTCCGCTGGGAACCTCCTCTGTGACAACGGACTGGGACCGACCGCCGGACGTCCCAAGTCGCCGCTGTGAGAGGCTCTCCTCGATGTCGTCGATGACGCTACCTGCATGGGAGAATTCAGTACCAGTCAGCCCTGTCTTTATGCCAAGCCTGTTGCAGTGCCGATATCGTAAGCAGCAGACGCACGGCGCGCAGTAACGAAACGTACCTTGCTGGCGGCCGGGGCGCGGCGGGCGCCCAAGCACGCCTGACGGCTGGCGCATGTCGCTGCCAGAGGCCTCGTAGTCCTCCGAGTACTCGTCAGCAATGTCCGATGCGATTGAACCCGTCGTGTGGCCCACGGCCGGGCCTGCAGGCGAGATGGGTGGGAGGTGTAGGGGACAGGTATGAGAAGCGCACAAAGCCCGGGCTACACACAGAGATGTGCTGGCGACCAGCAAGCGTGTTTTGGGGTTTGAACGCGCAACATGAGGCTGCGGCGTGTGGTCTCGAATGAGAAGTAGAGGTAAGAGCTTACCGTCCGTCACCTCTTCTGCAATGCTGTCCGACCTCGAAGGTGGCCGCTGCTGCGTCGGCGGCTTAACGGGTGGAGCGGCCTCGGCCTTCGCCGTTGCGGCCTTCGCAAGCTGCTGCTTGGGAGCAGCCGTAGCCGTGGCGGCCTTCGCTGCCACGGCTGCAGGGCTGGTGATCTGCGCCAGGCGGTACAGGCGCTCCAGCATGAGCTGCTGCCGGGCGAAGTCGGCCTTGACGGCACTGATGAGGCGGTGCAGCTCCGCCGCGTCAGCATCGTGCTGGACCTGCGGGCATAGCACAGCGATACCACCAAGAGTCAAGAGCAGCAGCTATCCGCATGCCTACACCCAAATACCACGTATACACTGGCGCAGCCTCATGGTACCCAGCGCTTAAGCCCTAGGGCACCCCTATTTCGGCAATCGTGCGCGCACCTGCACCAAGCGCTGCGCCCGGATGATGGCCTGCTGGCGCTGCGGCTGGGTTTCCGCCGCCAGCTGCGCCTCCAGCGCCGCCATCTTGGACGCGGCGCTGGCCTCCAGCGCCTGCAGCCGGTCGGTCAGCAGGCCCAGCTCCTGCCGCATGCGGGCCTCCGCGTCCGCAGCGTACGACGCCATCATGTCGTCGTCCAGCTCCAACCCACCTGCGTTGTGGAAACAGAAGGCAGTCGGTAAGCAAGGTAGGCCAGGATGCATTGTTGGCACGGCGAACTGATGGTTCCAGCCACATCAGGTACACAGTGTGTATTCTGGGAGGCGTATGCTTCTGCGTATCCCTCTTACCGTCCATGGAAGCTCGGAGTGCCAGCGGGGACGCCGTTGGGTCCACCGTAGCCGCCAACCAACCGACTCCCCGCGCCGCAGAGGACGGACGCTGTGCACCAGGCGCTCCGCCGCCGCTGCCGCCCTTCCTGCCATTAGCCGCTACCGGCGCAGAGCCAGGCCTCTGCGGCTGCTGTTGCTGTTGGTGCGGCCGCACGCTGCTGCCGCTGACTGTCAGGCCGGCCTCATCCTCAACCTCGTAGCTGGGCTCCTCGGTGGCCATCCCCCCGGACTCTGTGGACACTGTTCCCGACCGCGTCCTACCGCCGCCAGTGACAGCGCGGCTGGTCACGCGGCTGGGTGATCGCGAGGTGCCTGGGCTGGTGTAGTCCTCCTCATACTCCTCCCCCTCCACTTCGTCCTCGTCAAACTGCATGCTGTACCCCGGCTCGCTTGTGCCCACAGTGTCAGCAGCAGTGCTGCGCCGTCTGCGGCGGCTAGAGGCAGCCGAGGGTGCCGGCCTACTGCGGCCCGAAACGTCTGCAAGGCTCTCCTGGACGGAGCTGAGGTCACGGCTATAACCGCCGGGCGCTGATGAGTACGGCACGCTCTGGACGGTGTCTGCGATGGACACGGTGCTGACCTGCTGCGCTACACCACGCGGCCGACGCTTGCGGGCTGATGCATCCTCCTCGTCCTCCTCGTACAAGCTCTCAGGCACCGACAGGCCGCTGACCTGCAGTAGTACATCGGCACATGCAGGAGGTATGGTACGTTTCCTTACGTAAGGTAAGCTCATATACCTGCAGGGGCGCTGCTTTCCTAGTTGCAGATGCAGCTCAGCTAGGCAAAGGCATGCAGAGCCCTGTGCACGAGTGCCCACCTGCCGCATGGCCGAGCGCGACGGCGCCCTCTCTGAGAGGATGCTCTCGTCGATGGACATGGTGCTGGGCTGCGCCCTGGCAGTCAGCCGAGACGGCTGGTAGGAGACGCTCTCGGGCACTGAGGCCGCAAGGCTCACCCTGCGGCTGCCCCGCGAGCGCTGCGAGCGTCCCGCAAGCCCCTCGTCTTCCGCCACCTCGCCGTCCCCGTCCTCGTACTGCTCCGCATCGTCCTCGTAGATGCTCTCAGCGACGGACATCATGCTGGTCTGGCGGTAGGTTGCCCGCGAGGCTGGCCGGCCTGTGGGTAACGGCCGGATGGCAACAGGGCAAGGTGGTTGACGCTCTGCCGGACTGAGGCCAATACCTGGACCGCAAAACTGACCAGCACAGCGCGATTGCACGAAACGCTCATACTGCGCGCGTAGGGTGCCATGTCTTCACCAGATCACCAGAACACTCACCGCTTGGCGGTAAGCTGCTGCGCACCGTCCCAGCATCATCGTCAAAGTCCTCCGTGTACTCGGAGGCAAGGCTGGTGTACTCCGACTGCTGGGCGCGCAGCCCCGACCTGGTCATGGTCATCTGGTGGGGCCCAAGGCTCGCCCCCGGGCTGCCGCCTAGGCTCTGCGGACGGCTGCTGGGCGAGGGTGACGAAGCCCGCATGGAGGTGAGGTAGGAGGAGCCCTGCTGGGGAGGCGGGCTGCTTGCGCGCAGCGTGGAGGTGGTATGGTGCGGCGGCGAGTTGCCGGTGCGCAGGATGGACACCGGTGGCTGTGGGGGCGGACTGCCGGAACGCAAGATGGAGGCTGGTGTAGCAGCTGGAGGCTCGACCTGCATGATGCATGCATGAGCATGAGATACTTGGTAATTTTAATCACTCTCCAGCCAAGGAACGCCTGCCGAACAAGCAGATTGTAGCAAGTTGACGAGGACGCTTTGGGGATGCAATGTACCGTCAAGCAGTCGCTACGGCCACGCACCTGCACGCCGACCTCCGGCTTGGGCGGCGGGGGCGGCGGTGAGTAGGTCTGCACAGTGGCATGCGCCACCTTGTTGCGGCTTAGCTGCTGCACGAACATGGACGCCACGTCGTGCAGGTTGCCTAGGCTCTCCTTGCGAACCTCTTGCAGGTTGCGGGCAGCCTCCTCGCGGACCTGGTTGCGCAGGTTCTCCTCCAGCTGCCGCAGCTTGATGTCCTGCAGCGCGGGTACCGATTTGCGCGCAATGATCTGTGGAACGGCCCTCGTCCATAACAAGACCGACCCTCGGACAGCAGTGAAATTGAGGCATGGACAGCGCCTTGCTACGGAAAAAACAGAAACTCCAGGGCTGCGGGCAGCTTACCATCTCTGCCTGATTCTGGGCGTACAACTGCATGTGCACCTCAGCCTCGGCGGTGCTGTCCAGGCGCTGCGCGATGCGGTGGGCCTCTCGCTGGACAGCAGCGATGGCCCGAGCGTTCTGCAGCTGGGCCAGCTCCCGCTCCGCCGACTCCACCTCCTCGAACCTGGGTAAGGAGGACGTTGACAACAGGTTATAATCGTAAGCAACGGTAACCTCGATAAGCAAAAAACGGCGGTAGTGTAGATTGCAACGCAAACCACAAATGCCCCACAAGCCTGCGCCCGCGGCTCCTTGATGCCGGTACTCACGTTTTCAGGGTATCCTGCATCTGCCGGTACAGCTCCTGCGGCGCCAGCCGCACCGGACCCTCCAGCCCCTGCGTCTCATCCGAAAAGGTAACCGTCCGCAGGCGCGGAGGCGGGCTTGCCATTACACCGCCAGTGCTGACATGCTGGGAAGCAACCCCTCCCCCTGTGCCGACAAGACCCGCGCTCGCAGTGAGCGTGTCTGCTACGCCCCCAGAGGAGCGCTGCTCTCCCAGGCGCTGCAGCTGCTCAGTCAAACTGGCCTGGCCTTCTGTGCCGATGGTGCCATCACTCCCCCTGAGCAGCTCCACAATGGGTCGCACCGCGGGTTGTGCCTGAGCGCCTGCGAGGACCGCCTCTTGGGCTGGAGCGCTGAGGGAAGGCTGCCGCTGCTGTGGCGGTACAAGGACGTACGGTGGGAGGTTGTCCAGCAGCTGTTGCGCGGACGTGAGGTTGTAGGCGTGTAGATCCACACGGCCGTCGCCTAGTGTGGGGAAATGCGGGCACGGGTGTGTTGGCGTCAACGGCTGGCTAGGTTCAGGAGGCGGCAACAGCGGCAAAGGCTACAGCTGTGGCAGGGAAGACCTCCAAGAACTGCTGTTGCTCACCAGTGCCTGTTTCCCGCGGTGCTTTGGGCGGCGATACAGCTTGTTTAGGCGGGGACTGCTCCTCGAGGCGAGGGTTCACAAGCCCGCGCGAGAAGACAAGCCTTGGCCCGTCGGTGCCTGGGATGACAAGCACCTCGGCAGCTGGCGCAGGTGGAACGGCAGAGGGGGGCGGCAGGGTCATCCCGGCCGCAACTGCCTGGTCGCTGACAGCAGCTGCAGGCACCACCAGCTCGCTGGCTGCCAGCGGCTCGGGTTGCTCGCCATCCGCGTCGTCCGCCAGGGGCAGCGTGGTGAGCTGAATGATGGCTGGACGGGTTGGCGGGCGGCCCTTGTGCGCTATCAAGTTGATGATGCTCATGGGATCATCTGCAGCAGGCAAAGGGCGATGAGCAGGTGATGGTCTGAAGGGGTGACAAGACTACCCTAGGCAACGGCATCGGCGGGCAAAGCGCACCTGACTTGGGTATGGGCAGTGCAGCCGCGTCCTGCGCAGCCTCCTCTTCCGCCGCCGCCATGGCCTCGATGTGTCGGTCCACCGCCTGCTGCATCTGCTCTTCGGCGCGTTCGTTTGCAAGGACCTGCGGAGAGCGCAAGTAAGCGGCACAGACTTGACTAAGAGCTTTCTGAACCTCATGTGGTACCGTAGTAACGCTGGCCTACCAGAGCAGTCGAGTGTACTGCGACTGCATGCTATGGGATACCGCACCTTGAGGAGCTCCCGTTGTGCGGGGCGCATGCGGAGGGGGCTGTTGGCCTGCTCGTACTCGTTCACCACCGCTTCGCAGGCGCGTGCCGGCGTCTCTGGGGCGCTGCTGAGCTCACTGCAGAGTTGCACAAAGCACACAGGGGCGACCCGGCATTACTGGCAAGGGAGCGCATGACGATGCTACACGATACCGTAGCAAAGCAACGAGGCACGTAGGCGTGCACAGAGGTTGGGTTAAGGTTAAGGTTACGGTACGGCCGACTTGCGAAGATACTAACCTGCTTTCATAACCAGCCGTGGGCACAACGACGGGGATTTGCACCACCCCCGACGTCCGAAACACGGTGGCGTCTCGACCCTGGCCGCCGTTCCCACTCCCACTGCCGCTGCCGCTGCTCCGGTGCCTGTGGCCGCCCAGGTGCTCGTGCGCCTGCTCCTCCCAGCGGTCACGCTCCCGGTCCAGAGACAGCCGCTGTGCAAGGTGTGGGTTCTCCTCGAGGACGTTGTGCAGCTCGGAGATAGTCAGCACGCGTTGGCCGTACGCGGACTCACTGCCGCTGCTGTTGCCGTCGCCATCGCTGGCACTGGACTCGCTGAATGCAGCGTTCTCATAGGGCAGCCCGGGTGAGGGCTCCACCCCTGCAGCGGCAGCCTGGGCGGTCGACGGCGGCATTGGGATCTGGATGATGGGGGCGGCCGGCACCGGCTTGGATGGTGAGGCCTGCGTGGGAAGCTGCACCAGGGTGCGCGTCGCCCGCAGCGTCTCCTGCAAGCGTGGGGTACGACCGTAAGGGAGAGTGGTGCATGGGAGGCTGCCGTGCACCGAGCTTACCGCTTATGCGAGCATGGCGCACACATGGTAGCAAGGCTTTCGTGTAAGACGCTCAACGGGCCAAGATAGCACACCTGGTCCGTCGTGTCCAGGTCCTTGGCGAGTGCAGCTGGCAGCTCGGCTGTTGCCCCGACGCTACTGACGCTCGTCGTGAAGCTGCGATTGGGCAGGCTGAAGGACCTTGGCACGCTGGTGGCGCGGTCGAGGATGCCCGCGGTGGCACCGCCAACGCTGGTGCCGCCGCCGCTGGATACGTGCCTGCTGGTGGCTGCGCTGCTGGTGAGGCGTGGCTTCTTGGACGCGGCTGGCCACGAGTCCGTGCTGCGGAACTCGATCTCGGCCTGGGCCATGGACAAGCATTTTCCTTCAGTCCACACGTAACGGAATCCACACGTAGCGGAGCCTTAACCCCCATGCAAACCCGCCACAGCTATATACGGCACTCGAGAAACCGCCCATCGCACCTGCACCGCCTCGTCGAACTGGAGGTCGTCGGGCTTGGGTGGCGATCCCTGTGGAGGACAAGAATCGGCCAGGTCAAGTCCACTCCCAGACGCAAGCAATCACAAGCTACATGCGGCACTTGCACAGAGCACATCGGGTGCAACATTTTGTCATTGGCCTCGGCCCCATACCGGCCACATGAGCCCCGTGCAGGCCCTAGCATGCACATGCTCTCACCATTGGGCTGAGCCCCATAGAGGCTGCGGTGGGCAGGGCGGTGGGCACGACCGCGATCGGTTGCGCGCCCGGCACCGAGGAGAGCGTCGGAGAGGGCATCGCCTGATGCGGGGCTAGCCACCCAGGTACAGGCGGAGGCGGCGGCTGTAGCTGCACGTGCTGCTGCTGTTGCAGCGCCCCTAGGCGCGCGCTGAGCTGCAGCGCCAGCTCCCACAGGTCCCCCACGTGCCTCTCATTCCGGACCTGCTGCACCTCAGCCTGTGCTGCCATGGCGTAGCCGGGGAAGCCCATGGCCGCGTTGGCAAACTGGTCGTGCATGTCGGCTGACCGCCGCCGGCTCGCGGAGTTTGCCCTTGACCCAGACCGCGAGCGCCGGCGCGTCTGCTGCTTGGCGCGCTTAGGTGGAGACCGCGAGCGGGAGTTACGAGAGGCGACAGAATGCTTGCGACCGGCCTGTGGGCTGCGGTTCCGGCTGCGGGAGTTGTCCCGGCCGCGAGAGGTGTCACGGCCCCGGGACGTGTCGCGCCGCTCAGCCTGCGTGCATCACAGGGGAAGCTTCCTACTCAAGCCAATGGCTATGTGCCAAAGGGCATCTTGCGGTCGACTGGCCCGCCTTGGGAGGCCTACAGGGCAGCCAACATCACATGGTTCCCAACCCGCTAAGCGTGTTACTTACTGCCTGGGCCTCGCGCAGTTTCTGTTCGTACAGCTTGCGGGCCGCCATGCGGGCCTCAGCGTCCATGGCCCGCATGATGGTGGGCGCCGCAGGAGGCATGTCAGTCTGCAGGAGAAGGCATGCGGTCTGGTGTTCCTTAACATAAGCCAGTAGGTAGGTATGAACCAACAGCAAGGGGGGACAGCGCTGTGACAGTGAACACGGCGCGCTGTCAGCACGTACCGTTGTCGAGCGGTAAGCAGGGCCGGCGGAGATCGGGCGGCCGGTGATGAGCGGGCGTGTTGGGCGGGCGCTGCCGGCGCGGTAGACCCGCCCATCCTTCCATGTGTCATCAGGGTCGTGAACCCGCACCACCTGCAGGCAGGCCGCACTCAGTATGCTGCAAGCGTAATACACCGAGGTACCTCGTTGCCCGTGATGCCATGGCGTGCGTGCTGTTGAAACACGCCCCTACCTGCGGCCCTGTGTCCGGCTCGCCCTCGCCAAGTGCAAAACCGAACTCCTCCTCCCCTGGGGCGCTGATGCCGGGCCGCTGCGCTACTCCACGGAGCCGATGCTCCCTCCTCCGGTTGGCCGCCTCCTGCACAACGGGGTGGCAGTCAGCATACCGCTGCTCAAAGCCGACGGCCTTGCCCAAGCCCACAGTAGGCATGGCCAGCGCAAGGTCATGGTGGACAGCCAACTACATCGCCTGACCCAAAACGCACCACGCGCATGGCGTCGCTCATATGGTGCGGTAGCGCGCGCTCGGACACCACGTCCATGTCCGGAGCCAGCTTTGGCGCCCGTCGCCCTGCGGGCGCTGGCGCTACGCCCTCGGCCGGCACCACGTCTATCCATGCAGGCCGCGGCCTCGCGAGCGGAGGCTTCTCCTTGACGGCCTCAGCGTAGTGCTGGGCGCGCTGCAGACAAGAGGTAGCAGATTTTGACCTGTGTCACCGTCAAAGGCCACTTGCGAGCACTGGGTTTTTGCTCCTTTACCGAGGTCAAAGTAGGCTATGCTGTGCTGATGACAAGATCGCACGCACCTCCCGAGCTTTGGTCATTTCCTCCTTGATCACCCGCAGGTGGGCTGTCCGTGCTTCCTGAGCGACCTGCTTCTCTTGTTGCTGCCGCGCGGCCATCTCCTTGCTGCGCCGGTCCATGAACTCCTGTGGATAGCGAGTAGACGCATGACGTCAACAAGCGCTCTTTCCACGGGTTCCAGGGTTGGTTCAGCAACTCCTGTACTGTGCTAGATCCCCCAGGCGGTCAGGTCAGCCATGGTAGCCAAAAGCGCTGCTGACCGTACCTTTAGCTGGGCGCGCGCCACCGGGTCCAATGTGCGCATGCGAGCTGCAGCTGCCCCTGGGCTGATATTCCGTGGCGGCGGCGGGTCGGTGGCGGCGCGCGCAGCCACCTCTGGAGGAGCACCGCTGGGCGCCTCTCCCGCTAGCGGTGTTGGCTTCCGCCGCATGTTTTGGCGCCAGGGCCGCGGGTCGACCCACTTCTTTTCAGTGGGCTCCTGCTCCACGGGCGCTGCCTGTGAAGGCGCAAGAAGGGGTGTTGGCACAAGCCTAGGTGGTACTGCTGATGGGGCACCGGCGCCGCATGCGTACTGCGCCCTGCGGCAATCCGCAGAACCCCCGCTGGTGACTCCTCCCTTCTTAGCGCACCTGTAGGCCTTGCAGCGCCAGTGCCGTTCCCGCTTGAGCAGCGGGCTTTTTCCGCTTGACAGGCAGTGGCTTGGGCTGAGCGACTACTGTCACCTCTGCTGCCGCACGCCGCTCGGCCTCCGCCTCCGCCTCCAGCTGCACGGCCAGGGCGTCTTGCTGCGCCTGCAGAAAGACGCCGACAGTGTTTGGAACTCCGTCCGTCCACCGATGTGCTGGTTCATGAGAAGGCTATATCCTATATGCAGTCTGGGTGAGGGCCAAACGCACGGAGCCGTACCTTCAAGCGCCGCTCCTTCTCGCCACGGATGGCGTCCTGCTCACGCTGAAGACGGTGGACGAAGGCAGACACGGCCGCTTGGCGCTGCTGTGCCTCCGTCTGCTTTTGCGCAACTGGGTTGGGGAGGATCTGCACCGACAGCAACCACAGGCGGTAATAGCATCAGTAGGGTATGTGCGAAGACAGTGTTGGCACTTGCACACTGTCTACGGGACGACTGCGGGACGACGTAGTGCCTGGGGTCAAGACGGGGGGCGTGCATGACATGCTACAACTGTGGAATGCAGCTTACGTTATGGTCTCGCCGCACCGCCTCGCCCTTAGCGGGTGCCGCCGGCAGGTACGACGGACGGGTCGGCGTCCTAGACCTAGACCTCCCGGCTGCTGCCTGCCCCGTGCTTGCGCCACCGGACGACGTTCGCCGATGCAGCCCAGGCCCCTGTGGCGCCCTTCCCCGCTCCACGTACTGCTGCTGCTGCTGCTGCCGCCGCTGCTGCTGCGCTTCTCGTGGTGACACCTCTTGGTGCAGGACAGTGTCCGGCACTCCCTCTGCAGCTGCGGCGGTGGCTAGGGCTGCGGACGTTGGAAGCAAGCCACCCTCCGTGGCGCCCAGCGCCATGTCTGTCATGTTGGCATCAGTTGACGCTTCTGCCGCCAGGTCATCTACAGCTGGTATGTCAACAGCATTTGCTGCTGCGCGTTGCTGCCTGGCCTTTTGTTTAGCGGCCTTCAACTGGGCCAGCTCCAAGGGGGCAAAGGAGGCGACCAGCTGCACCAGCTCGGCATTCACCCGCTCGCTGCGGCGGGGTGGGGCCGGCTCAAATGAGTCCTCGCTGCTAGGAGCTGAAGGGCTGACCTGTGCGGCCGCCTGCCGCTCGGTATGCCGGGGGACCGCGCCAGCTGACATGGGACGCGCTGTGCTGCCCCGCCCGGAGGTAGACTGGAGACCAGTTGGAGCTGTCTGCCGCCCCTCATCATCTGCATGCCAATACGTACTGAGCTTTAGGCCAACGAACCTTTCGCCCCTGCCACTCAGAGATAACAGGCAACAGCCCAGGGCGGCCAAGGCCAGGCCCGGCTGCAGCCCACTGGGACCTGAGTCGTCCCCCGCAGCGAATGTGTACAACCACAGTCACATCCCGCCAGGGGCATGCCTCTAGCATTGCACAAGGACTCCCACCTTTGCCATTCGGCACTTTGACCAGCTGCGAGCTGGCAAGGACCCGGCCGGAGACATGCCCTGACCTGCTCCTGGCCCCTACGCACCGGCAGGGGGAACGGCTTTGACCTGAAGCATGGGCTTGCAAGCGCTCCCTTATCATGCCATTTTAATGTTGAGAGTCAATCCTACCTGTCTCCGTGGCCAGGGCCTGGAAACCAGCTTGCGTCGGCATTACTGGGGATGCTGGCTCCACCAATAGGAGCTCCTTGCAAGCCCAATAAGACTCAGGATATAGCTAATATTCATATTGCGTCCAGAGGCAGCCGTTGAGTGGGAACCGTAGTCTTCTGCGCCCGTCAAAGCTCGTCAAAAGACGACCTTTGGCGATTTGAGACGGTGGCTTTCCTAAACTTCACCATACTTTACTGTTGTTACGCATAAGTGATTAAGTGTTGTACTCAGCGTCACGTCGGTGTTGTTGAAGCAGCTGTCAGGTTCGCGGAGGAGTTCGGCCGCAATTCCTGGCGACTGGATACAATGCTAATTGTATAGCTACACGCGTATACACTGTTGTCTTCTTACCTTCGGAGTATAGTGTCCCTCGTGTTGGTTGTGCCCATCCCGTCCAGGTGCGCGAAGCACGGGGGGGCCGTGAGGCAGCACCAATGAACACGCTGCAGCACAGCGTTCGCCGCCAGCACGCAAGACGGCACTGGCCATACGCAAGTCTCTATATCGTTGTTGGTATGAAGCCCATTCCAGTCCATACTTCCTGTAATGTGTCAGCGTGTGCAGCAAGGGCGCTGCGGCGGCGTGCGTTGGCGTGCCATGTGTGCACTGTGAAGCCAGGCTGAGGAATCTCTCTGGGACCAAGCATGCCCAAGCTGTCATTGTCCTCTCGCAAAGGTGTTCAACTTGCAGCACGAAAGGAAGGATGTGCCTGGTTGCGCTGCAATACACGCAGGAGTGCTGGTTGCAGCACCACCGAGCCCGTCAGGGTGGGAGCCAGCCTAGCTCGGTGAACCAGTACCAACGAGCCTGTCACGGTGGGCGCCTGCCTAGCCCAGCTCGGTGGACGGGGTGCTCACCGCGCTGTCCACAGCGTGTGCGCAGATGGAGCGCAGCGGGCCGTGTCAGGAGGAGACGGGCCAGGGCACCCCGTGTAACTATGTGGACGTGGATGGGGCAGCACCGTGAGACAGTGTGAGGTCCTGTCAGGCGGCCTGACGTTGTACGTCCTTGTTAGGGACTCCCCCTGCTACTACCCATGTACCGGTGCAATCTTGTCCAATCGACGTTCTGTCGATCTGAGAGGACGGAAGACATGCCAGCGAGAACGCTCAGGTCCACGCCTCGCGCAGCACAGGCAAGCTGTCACCCAATACACCCGAATAACAACTATTCTCAACCATAGCAAGAAGGGACAGCGTTCGAGAGCTGCGACCAAACAGCGCAAAGCCCCTGTGGCGCCTTATCTGCCTTCCCCCTGACTGCATACCCAGGTGCACTTGCACACGTGGCTTGCGCACGACAAAACAAACCAGCTACCAGGTCTCCTGTCGCTACTGTACACAGCAGCATCTACATCCTGACTGCATCGTTGCCGTTCCTGAATCACGTACGAAGGAAAGTACTCTTGATCCCTGTGCTATAACAGTTTAAATATAGCGTCCGCGCTGTGTATGGTTATAGGCTGCCCCTGTAGCTCTGCCCTCCGCTGTGACCAGGTGGTGTAACCTGTTCTAAGGCATGGTCCTATTGGGGGCACAGAGGCTCCGGTCGCCCATCGCCGCACGGTTATTCATGGCCGACGAGAGAGGACCAGAACGGTATGTCAGTGCACCTTGGGCAAGACCGCAGACCTTACAGGCATTCCCCATGTGGGCCAATCCACGACCTGCCCTTGGCATGACGCATGAGGGGAGGACGACCGTCAACGAGCCTTTCAAGCCGCTATAACAATAACAAGAAGAAGACACAACAGGTTTAGACACAACTGCCAATGCATGCATGCGCAGGCCCTTGGCACAGAGAAAGACGTTTTGAGGTATGAATGCACGAGAACCAACGCCCTCGCCCAACGGTACGACAGGTCAGCAACCTCGCCATCAACAGGTGCGAATGGCGCAGTGTCCGCGCCCAATCAAAACCCCAAAAGTTGACGAAGTCAAGGAACAACAGCCACGGCAGCCGCAACAATATGGCAAGCTGGCACATCCTTGTGTATAAGTAGGTTGTCGTCACATGCGTGTATGCATCCCGCGAAGTCAGCTAGCAGGTGGCAATGGCGCGCCTGACCGTCAATGTTAGTAGTATCTTCTCATCCCGTTCTGGCACCCCCCACCCCTTCTCGCCCTGGGCCCCTAAGCAGACGGCTCCTGCTTGGCCTTCCAGGCGTCGAGAAGCTTCTTGGCCTCGTCCTGGTAAGGCTTCTTGGCCTCATCCGACAGCCCCCTCCACGCCTTGCCCAGCTCCACGGTCAACTCCGTCATCTTCAGCGTAGGGTTCTTCTGGCGCAGGACAGGCCGCTCCTTGTTGGCGAACAGCATGTACGCGGACAGGGGCCGGGCATTCGCCTTCTTCTGAGCCTTGGCCTGCTCCTGTGGTTCGTGAGGAACAATTGGGGGAGGGTTGTGCCTCGTGACGATGAATAGGTGAAGGGGTGGCACACGGACTCAGGACGTCATACATGACTTGCCAATGCTGCGGGTCGAGAATGGTACAGGACTCGGGAGTATTTGGACCTTGGCTGGGTCGCTTAACATCCTGGGTCCGCTGTCAGCCTGGAGGCCCTGTAGGCTGGCCCGCTGCAAGGAACACAACACAGAACGCCAACCAAGGGTGTTGGGCCCTGCTCGTAGATCTACCTTCGCGGCGTCCACGCTGGCCTTCAGCTTTGCCGCCTCCTTTTCGTAAGGGGAGCGGGCGTCACTGGGCAGTGCATCCCAGCGAATCCGCAGGGCCTTGGACACCTCCGGGAGACGTATGTTGGCGGCCGGCGTCTTGGCCGTCAGCTCCGCCTTGACCTGCGGGAGGGCAGGCAACGAGGGTAGCACACATACTTGCAGAATATACACGTCCAGTCAGATCGCGACCCAGTGCGCAACTCCGGCTGCTTTGGCTCGTGTTGGCGCCATCGTGTGCCGCTCGCGCCCTCTCGTGTTCCCGAGGCTCCGATTTGCTGCATTCGCACCTCGCCGAAGTTGGACTTGACGTAAAGGTTGTATGCAGAAGGAGCCCGCAGAGCCTTGGGCTTAGCCTCCGCCCGGGAAGCGCGCGGGGTGGAAACCGAGCGCCGCGGAGCAGACTCCGAGCGCTTGGGCTTCTCAGCTGGCTGCTGGCCAGAAACAGCCCTCACTGCGCAGTAAGTGCTGCGGCACGGCCTCGAGAAGGCGTGAGCGCTGGCGCGTGAAGCAAGGATCCGCAGCATTTTCCGAGAGTTGGGCCGGAAGGCTATGAACGGGAGGGTTTCCTTAACAAAAGTTGACGAGGGCTCAGAAATGTATACCGCGCTATGCACCACCTTGCGGAAAACGAGCCAGGCAAACAACTTCAAAAGTCGGGGATGCGTACGGCAAATTGGGGGCCAAACCCCAAACTGACCGCTGTCTGCTTGTGGTATGCTTTATGTGCAACACACCAACAATCGAAATCTTTGTATCTATCAGGCACTGCCATGTGACAGCCCTTGACAGCAGCTGCGCGTTGCCATCGGGCCAACGCCTCTCTGGACTGCTGAGATGGAACAAGGAACGTTTGTGGCAACTTTTGACCTCCTTGTGAAGCAGCTTTGCTGCCCTCTCTGGTGCGTCTCATGCGGGTGCTCCAGCTGGCCCGCCTATGACACCAGCAAAGTGCTCGCTGCAGCGGTGCCTTGTCTGGCCGGTGTGGCAAGGTGCATCGGCTTGACAATATAACCAGATTGACAACGCATCATATGCGACATGCTGCAAAGTTGACCGTTACAGTTCCAACGGAAACTCCCTGCCTACCCTGGTGACCATTTTTCCCAACGCAGCCAGGAGCTCTTCACCAACCCCCACTCCTTCCCATGCGGCCACACCTTCTGCTAGTAAGTCTTACAGCAGACGGTCGCACCGTGCATAAACAGATCACTACAAGGTCCGGAAATTTGGCTGCGTTGCGATGGTGCATTGGGTCAGATCTCTGGTCGTACGCTAACCTGATGTCCTGCGGCCTGCCCTTTCCAGTGAATGCGTCATAGCTACTATTGAAGGCCCCGGCATCAGCACATCCTTCTGCCCAACATGTCGGCAGCACTTCTGGAAGAAAGACCTGACACTCAACTGCCAGGCCGTTGGCATTGTCGAAGCGGTACAGGGCATCTCTGCGACCCTCAAGGGTGAGCAACGGTCCTTCCATCTACAAACACGTGCATTCTTGGCCGCTGTAGCTGCTCATATTCATTGCGTGTGATGTGCAGGGACTGCAACAGGGCAGTGCAGACAGCGCCAGAAGGGCCCGTCGCTCAACGTTTACGGCGCTGGAGCAGCCAACAAGCCCACAGAGGCTCACGTCGCTGCCGCGTCACCAGGGTCGGCCGCAGCGGCAGCAGGAAGAGGTGCAGGCGGAGCTTACCCGCTGTCAACAACTGACGGGCCCCTGATGCCTGCTCCAGGCCAGGCCTGCACTCCCGCCGAACAGGGTCAGCAGGGCATGTCGTCCGGGCAGGGGGGGACTCCGTTAGCAGCCGCGGCGGGGCCACAAGGCGCGGGCCCCAGCGGAGCCGGGCCGCATGCGGGCATGCAGTGTGGGCCAGATGCCGAGATTGGCCCCATTATTCACTCACCAGGGCGGCTCACTGCTCAAGGAGACCAGCACCATGCCGCTGCGCGCCCTTCGTCAGCCTTCTCCTTCCCGCTCTTCCGGCCGCCCTCGCTGCAACAGCACCTGCCTTCCAGCCAACTCGCCGCAGCGACGGACAGCAGCGGCGGGCAGCCGCCCATACCCGCCACTGGCCCACATGGACTCCTGCACAGCCTGCGGGGGCCAACGCCAGGGCCAGGCCACCCTGCTGCAGAACCCGCGATAGCCCCGGAGCCTAGCTTGTTGCCGAGCCCCGGTAAAGGGACGCACACAAGGGACGCAGCAGGCGCAACAGGAGCCGGCGGGGCTCCTGCCCGCGCGCCGCAACCCGACCCACATCTCCACCAGCAGTCTGGGCTGGGAGCGTCCGAGTCCATCGCCCTCACGCCCCACGTGTCGCTGCTGCAGCCGCCTCGCTCGGAGCTCGCCGGCTGGCCGACCGTGTCCACAGGCCAGCGGCCGCTAGGGGGTGCCAGCACCGCGCGCACACGCCCCGGCTCCGTGGTCAGCATCCGGCACGGCACGCCCTCGGTCAACAACGCCTACCTCCGCTTCCATGGTATGCTGGAGCACGCCGTCGACGCAGTAGGAGCTGCGCTGCTTAACAACAGCAGCGGGCTAGAGGCTAGTGCGGACGCTGTCGCCGCCTTGGCCGTCACCGCAGCCGCGGCAGACGGCGAGTGCGGAGCTGGCAGCGGGGGCGAAGGCTTGGGCGCGGCGGGCTTGGGCGGGTTTGATGTGGACTCGTGGCTCAAGCAGCTGCTGGAGCTGCCTGGGCCCACCAGTGCAGAACGTGAGGCGCTGGAGTGCGAGCTGGGTATCGTGGACATGTTCTTGGGAGAGGTGCGGGAGCAGCTGGAGGCAGCTGCAGCAGCTGCCGCTGGTGTGGGGTCGGCTGGGGCCGCAGCTGCCGGGGAGGGTGGCCCCAGGCGGGACGCCATGGTCCACGGATTGGGCGTTGCAGTTGGGGCATCTGGTGGAGAGGGGGCTGCCTTCGGGCATGCTGGAGGCGGAAGCTGTGACGCGGGACCGGCTGACCTGCGCTCCGAGCTGCTGGGACGCGGGCTGTCGGCGCCAGGGCTGCGCGCTATCAGTCCAGCGGTGGCTGCAGCGGCTTCGAATGCGCACGAGCGTGGTGACCAGCAGGGGTGCTGCGATGGCGGTGGCACTGCAGCTGGAGCACCCAAACGACCGCGGAGGGAGCTGAGCTCTTGCGCTTCGCCTGCGGCATCACCCTTCACGGGACACCGCAGCAGCTCAGGCGCCCTTCTCTATGAGCTGGGACAGGGCTGTGGGAACGGGGTGGGCCTGGTGTTAGGCAGCCCCCGGGCCCTCAGCACACGGGCTACTTCTCCTCTTGGGGTGCAAGCGGCGGATGCCAGGGCAGCAGACCAGGGGCTTCCAGCCGTGGGAGGCATGGCGAGCGGGGATGGAGGGCCAGCAACTGACGGCCATGCAAAGGATGTGCCGCCTGGGCAAGCCGAGCAGCAGGTAGGCAGCGATGAGGATGGTGACGTGGGGCCCCCGACGTGCAAGCGGGCGCGGGGCCGGTTGACCGCTGCTGAGCCGGGCTGTGCACGCGGCCTTGCGGAATCGAGCAAGGGACCGGAAAGTCTCAACGGAGCAGCAGGCTGCCGACGAGTCGACAGGCAGGATGCCTGCGGCCAGAGTGGGGATAGTGGGCGTGAGGAGCAAAGGAAGGCGGCCAGAACGGCAGGGGCGGCTTCGCCTGCAGAAGGAGGCAACGACGGCAAGTACGGGCTGGGAGATGGGGTTGGGTGTGGCGCAAGCGCAAGGCCTGGACGATCAGGGCGGCGCAGACGGTACATGTGACGGTACTATGCCCTACACATACGTATCTCCGACAACCGCCCCGAGGCCCGCACAACGTCACGGTTTCCCCTTTTGTTTGACCCCTTCACATCTCCTCTAGCAGCTGCTCTAGCGCGTAGCGTACAGCGCATACAAGAGCTTCCTCTCAGCCGGTGCAGTACTTACCTCCTGTGGTTAGTCGTAGTGGCCTCCGTGGTCGCCGTCTCAACCAATAGTAATTTGGCGACGCGGCAGCTCACACCTCTGGCCCACACCACATTGCAGGAAGCCTCGACAAGGGCCGAAGCGGCGCTGATGGGCGGCCTAAGGAGCTTGCTACCGCGGCGGCGCCGGCCCCAGCAGCGGACGCCGCGCCAGCGCCGCCCAAGGAGGGTCAGGTGCCTGGCGGGGACGCGGATGCCGTCATGGCGGGGAGCTCGGATGACGGGGAGTCGGATGAGGGCCTGGTGAGCTCGGCTCACGGATCCCTCCCGTGCTCGCACGTGGGTTGTAATAAAGTAAGCAACCTTGCAACCATCGCTTGGCGCAAAGTGTCAGACCACTGTCATGCACCAGCCCATTTGGCGGTAGACAACAGCTTTTTAGTCGTGTGTTTTGTGTGGTCCACTGTACGTTCAGGGCGCAAGGGAGCCGCCTGCCGGCAGCAAGCCCGTGCGCCGTCGTACAACGGCCGCGCCGCGGAACTGTCGCGGGGAGCCCGGCGGCGGCGCGCAGCCAACTGGACGCCCGGCACGGCAGGCGAGGCAGGCCACGCAGCCTGCAGCGACTATTGCAGCCCCGGCTGGCAGCCCTCCGCCGCATATAGTGCAGACCGGCCTGACGGAATGGGAGAGGGAGCAGCTGACTCAGCTGGTGCGCAAGGTGGAGGGGGCGAAGGTCCTCGACACAGTCGGACGGTGGGTGTCGCGGAGGGGTTTTGCCATCCCGCCTTAGCCACACCCAAAACGCACATGCTGCAGGATTGCTTGGCGCATTGCTAGCTCAAGGTACCTGACGGCTTTGCCACAACAGTACCCGGTGCTCCTGCGTGCGTGGTGCGTCCACCCTCAGGACGGTCACGCACCTGGTGGTGGGCGTGGACGGGCACATGCGCGTCAGGGTGCGCACGCTCAAGTACCTCACAGCCGTCATGCGGGGCTGCTGGGTGGTGTCGGGCAAGTGGCTGCAGGCGTGCCTGGCGGCGGGCCGCATGGTGCCGGAGGAGCCATACGAGGTCAAGGTGGGACCCTTGCCATGCCCACCAATCGCTAGTGCTGTACAGCGCTTGTGCCCTTGTGGTGCTCGGAGCCCAGAGGCCCGTCCCGGCGGCTCGTGCGCACTGCCATAGGCTCTTCGTTCGGGTACTTTAGTGTGCTGGTGTGCAAACTGCTGTGGTAGAGCGGTTGAACACCACGGTCCCGCAGGGCGACGAGACGGGCGATGGCGCCCCCAAGGCGGGGCGGCTGCGGGTGCAGCGCGGCGAGCCGCCGCTGTTCCTGAACAAGCCCTTCTGCCTCAACTACTGGGCTTCCGGTGCGCACTGGCACGACGCCTGCACACTGCAGGCGGTCTAGTGTGCTTAGGCGCTGTCAAGGATAGCCTGTGTTCACTCCTACAAGGCCACCTCAGGCCGTTTCGACTTCGGGCGCCAGAGTAACACCTCCACCAGGGGGTTAGGACTCGACGACGTTAGGGTCGCGCACCAGTACAACAGTATCCAGCCAGGCAAAGCGTTGTGTACATTCCGCATGCACTGTGTGTTGCCTCCCTCATGCTTTGCTCACTGTCTTGCCCCTGTCATTACCAATGGTCATATTTGCCAACAGGGAAGGTCAACTCAAAGACGGTTGAGCAGCTGCTCGCAGCTGGGGGAGGCAAGCTCGTCAAGCGCGCGGTGTCAACCAAGCAGAAGCAAGAGCGCCTCCTGGTGCTGCTGGCGGACAAGGACGCGGGGCGGGCGGCCACGGTGCTGGAGGAGTGCAAACAGCTGCCGCTGACCGCAAATTGGGTGTTCGACAGCGTGAGTGTATCAGCATGGCTTGCGAGGTCTGGTGCAGCACCCATGAATAATTGAATACTGGTGCGAGGATGCCGGTGATCCTGCATGAGGCGGCCTGCACGCTGAGGACGGCCGGGGATGTGTCTTTGCGCCAATGGTCCTGATTCGGTGCTATGTGTCGTGTATGTACCAGTCTAAGACCATGCGTCGTATGCCTACGCAGATCTCCCACTTCCGGCTGCTGCCCGAGGAGTCCTACCTGGTGCACCCCTCCTCGCAACCCAGCGGCACGGCCTAAGGACAGCGGGATGAGCAGGGGAGGCAGCAGCGCTGCCGTGCGCATTGGGCTGGCGCACTTGCAACACAGCGCACCTGGATGTGTGACAGGTGCTCCGCAGGATGCATTTACTGTACGTGAAATGGACGCGGTGTGTACTTCTTTCTTTTCCCATTCTTCTTGCTCAGGTGCAGGGGCGTGCATGCGTGGTGATGTGAGCAGCTGTCTGCCGAGTGTTCGTGCAGGCTTAGGTGTCCGGTTACGGCCTGGTTACGGCAATTCCTGTGCATTCTGATGCAACAGAACATTCATAAGGCTCCGTGTGCGCTCGCGTGTACGCCTCAGATAGGTCGTGGCGCATGTGCCGTTTCGCTCTGTGCGCTCCTTCTGCCACTGGCGTGCGTAGGAGGGGTACCTGGGGGGACCAGCCAACGGGGTGACTTGGTGTTGACTGGTGGTGGATTGCGTAGTGGCTTGATGCTGCGGGACAGGCGCTTAGGTTGCAGGACGTAGGTTCGCTGCTTCCTGTGACTGAGGTCAGGCGACATCGTTGTTTGCTCAGGACTGTGGACCTCTGACGTGGACCAGTAGCCCAGATCCAGAGCACGACCACATCGTGCAGAGCATGCAAAGCAGGCGGTCGCCATATGTAGCTCCAAGCGATACCCTGCACCATTATACCTGTCGCCTGGGAGCAGTCACAACCTCCGTTAGCTAGCAAGGTCGTCTTATTATAGCAATGCAGGGTTTGAACGAACACGTTTCAGCTCTGCCATAGCTTGAGGTCCTTCACTTACTTAGCAATATATTCACTCTGTTACAACAATCTGCCTGCAATCGTGTTGGCTGGTCTGGCAACACAGCGCGTTTATCGCGAAGGCGCCGTTCCGCAAAGCCCAGGCTCGGCTCCCATGAAGTGCATATACTTCACGTTAGGCAAAGGCCTAAAGCCAGAGTGGGGGACACCCCCACCGGCTGACCAAGCCTGTGAGCTAGCTTGGTGGTGACGCCGCTCCGTCCGTCAACTGGTCACAGTCCGCTTACCGCGTTCCTTTGGCGTTGCAGGCCGAGTCTTCATACCAGAAGACTGTACAGTGCTCGAATTGAAGCGCCGGATAGCAGCGAAGACTGGAGGCTACTTGCTACCGTGTATGCAGCGCCTGCGCTACTTCGGCCACCCGGAGGAGTTGCAGGACTACTTGGACGAAGGGGGCGCGTGTGGGTCTAGCCACCGGTCCACGGAAGCAGTGCTGAATGTGGTGAACAGCAATTTCCTGGAGCTCGACCTGCTGGTTGAGGTAGGTAAGGGGCCCAGCGTACTTGTGGGGTTTATGGGGAGGGGGAACCGGGGGGACGGCCGGGTTGCGGCGGAAACGGTGAGGCTTGCGCACGGAAGGTCCCGAATTCATCGCCACGGGTGCGCCCACAGCTGCGGGCACAAAGCGTGCGGCCTTTGCAGACTGGCTGCTGTACATGCTCAACACTGGTACAATGCTGACTGCCAGCGTAGAGGGATGGAGGAGTACTGGTTTAACCCGGATGGCGACCAAACGACCCTCTGCAGGACGACTACCTGAAGAGTATCGACCTGGATGAGGCGCTAGAGGCCTACAGGGCATGGGAGGCAGCTACAGCTGCAGCTGGCGGGGCTACGCACGATGGCGAGCTTCGCCCAGAGCACCCGGGCATGCCGCAGCAGCAGGCCCAGCAGCAGCAGCAGCAGCAGCACGCGCCCGCATCTGAAAGCAACGAGGAGCAGCACTGGCAGGGCCAGCCCGACCAGAACGAGGAGGTTCTTGGCGGAGCAGGTGAACTTCCCCACATCGCCCATGGGGTACCCCAGGCGGGGTATGAGGGCGTGGGGCAGCAGCAGCCCCACCCATATGGGGGCGGTCACGAAGAGCAGGGGCGCCGGCCGGCCCAGCCCGAGCAGGGGAGGCAGGGACGGGCGCCAGCGCAGGTGGGCTTGGAGCTGGTCCTAGTCCCTGCACGTCATGCGGGGCAGAAGCGGGTAGCCCAAGAGCCGGTAGGGGGTGAGCAGGGCCAGCAGCAGCAGAAGCGGCAGCAGCACGTGCCCGAGGCGCGACAGGAAGCGCGCGTGCTACAGCCCGCCCAGGCCGGCGAGCGCACCGGCAACCTCGGGGCAGCGGCGGTCCCCGGCCCGGACGCGGACGTGCCCAAGATGGGGAACTCCGCTTGGCTCAAGGAGGAGGTATGTGCCAGTTGGCCTGCAACGACCGGTCGTAGGCCGTAGGCCCCAGGAGTCTTGAGGAGCTAAGTCGTGTGCTGAATGGTCACAGGTGCTACCTTTCCAACGAATCTCCCCCCCGAACTCTTCCAAACCCCACGAAAGGGCGTGTTCGGTGTCTCCGATTCCCGCAATCAATAAGGTCACGTCCTCTCATTGTCCCTCCGCATGTAGATTGAGCGCTTTGTGATCGGCATGGAGAAGTACGGCACCTGCTGGGCCCGGGTGCAGCCGGTGGTGGCCACTCGTACGCAGGTGGGCACTCGTCTGAGTAGCGCCACAGAGAAACATTTCATTGGCTCCCCAGCTGTACTCAGTGCGCAGTACTCACAATAACGCACAAAGTCAGGTAGGCACAATGTAAGGGCATCGCAAGGCGACGCAATAGGCTGTCGCGCGCCGGCTCCAGCCCTTGCATGCCCTGGAACAAGGACACCGGTCGTGAGTAGGATTGTGACCTACAGCGTGGCGATAGCTCGACAGGAATATGCTCTTTGCGCGGGTGCTCAGGTGCACCAGTGGGTGCAGGGTGCATCAGGGCTTGACCTTTTCACTCCTCGTATGGCCTGCAGATCGACTGCAAGGACAAGTGGCGCGGCCTGGTGAAGATCATGAACGTCAAGTGGCGGGGCGCACGGGGCATTACGGCCACCCTTCCCGAGGGCCTGAAAGCGCGCCTGGAGGAGCTGCTGAAGAAGCACGGCGTGTAGTGAGCCTTTTAGCAACACATGCCCCCTTTCCAAACCTATATTGCCGGACGGCCTACTGCGCTGGGCTGCCCGGCGACAGCTTGGCGGCCCGTGGGGCCTAATACTGCGGGCGATGGCCAATGACAGGGTACGCTGTACAGTAGTTAAACGTTTGCCACCTGCGCTCACTGCTTGAGTGCGTGTTTTCATTTTTCCTGGTGGCGGAGCTGTCCACGTGGGTCAGAAAAACCTCGTGCGAGTGGCGTCCATGTGCTAATTTGCTGATAATGTGCGTCGGTTTTGGCGAGGCGTGACGGGGCAGTGGATTGAGGACATGATGGTTGACACGTGGTCTTACATGTGCACGCGTTTCTAGGTGTGACGGTGCCTACCAACAACTGATGCCCAGAGGCTGCACGTAACGTGCAGGTATTGGATGTGGGTCACCGGCAGGATGCCAAGCCGCATGATGCTATGGCTATCTGTGTGGTTGCTGCTGCCGTCACCGCGCATGCTGTGGGCACAGCATAGGTTGCACCTAGTTGCGCTGGCTGCGGCCCCCCGACCCAAAAGGAGCCCTACCATGGCGTGTGACTAGTGTGACCCTTCACGTGACCCCTACTTACTGTAGTCCTTGACCTGCTTGGGTATTTAGAACGACACACCAGTATCGCTGAGTACCGCATTGTATGGATCTCGCCCAACATATTACGTTTGGCCCATTGCACGGGACGTGGTCGTGGCATAACTGACGCTGTCGCCAACTAGTACCCCAGCCAGTTGTGTACACCGCGGAGGGGCTAAATGGGACACGGACAACAGCAGGTCCGGCCCCTCCGTGCAGTGACCCAGGTCATGTGGGCAATTGGCTAAGGCATAGTGCAGCCTAGCGAGAGACACCTGCCTTGGCACAGCTTGGCACGGCTCATGCCCCCAACTCCATGCGTCGACCGGAAACGACCTTGACAACACGTGGCACTGGTTCTCGACGACTGCGCAGCATTTATCTGCATGCAATGATACTTATTGATGTACGAACAGCTGCATATGAACAAATACCCTGCGCTGGCTGTTATGCGACTTGAAACAACGAGCGTGCTGACAGCTCTTGTTTTTTGACATGAACTGCGGCTCTCAGTCCTTTATCTAATCTTAGTCGAAGGGAAAGGTACGAAAGCATACTCAATACCTCGTGATGGGCTCGGCTCTGGCAAGTAGTTGAGCGACAGTAAACGCAGGGCCGTCCCTGCGCACTCAAGCACCGTAGCCCTACGCATTAGCAATCGAGTTAGTTAAAAGTAGCTCATTCTTTGCTCGCTGCGAGCCTAAGTGCCAGGAAATCATGGACAGTTTCACCCAGCTGTCATCGGCCATCACAAAGCGGCTCTCGGAGCTGAAGCGTATGACAGTACTGCGAGTTGAAGGTGGGTGGGGCTGAACCTGGGCCAAGAACCATCAGCGCCCTGCCGTGGGGTGGGTGCACAAACGCATTCGGGCAGCTGGTCTCCGCCTGCCAGCTTTGCCCTGCCCTTGACGTGTCCGCATGAGCGGCTGTAGTGGTGGGTGCATGGGATGGCCAAGGCACTACTATACATTGTCAGCTCAGAGGAGGGGAGCATGTAGTGGTGAGATGTGACGCACATGAAGGGTGGTGGGGCAAGTCAGCCAGGATGAACCTCCTCATGCCGCAACGGTGTGGCACGTTACTGATCAGTCATTACCCTCGTCCTTTCCCCGCCAGAGGGCTCAAAGGACAGCTGCCAACAAGAGCTTGCAGGCCTAGACGTGAGCCCAGGGTGTGCGATGCAATGGTGAAGCTGTAAGATGCTGTGCTGTTCCCCATGCAGCCCAGGCGAGCAGCAGGTTTTGCTCTTCGACCATGGGAAGACTCATCCTGGGTGACGAAGGCAGCACCCTGTCGTGGGGCTACGCGGTACTATTTCATTGTTGATGCCATGGGTATCCTTGACAGCCGTCAAATTGTCGCCTTCTGAGGAGGCCCTCCTCTCCTACAATGTAGGCCATGGTCCGCGCCCTGGAGGGTCAGGTGTCGACCCTCAAGTCCTGCATCCAGCGGGAGCTCACTGCCATGCCCAAGGTACCACAGCCTCAGTGCTGATGGTAGCATGGGACGGTTAAGCATGAGCTGCAGCACCGCGTGCCCTTGCAATACCGCTTTATTGCGGATAGCAGTTAAGCTTTCTGGGGTGCCACGTGAACACACTCGTCCCCAGTCACTTGCCTGCATGCGGAACCTTACGTGCGGTAGCCTTGCCATTCCGATTGGAGCCCTATGCCCATGCGATACCCGTAGTGAACATCAGGGTCGTTTCCTCATGCAGGTGGAGGCCCTAATCGAGGCCAGCCGCCTCCAAAGCGAGCACCTCAACGCCATCTCCGCCAATCTGCCCGCCCGCTTGCCACGCGGCGCGGCAGCCTTCTCATCATGCTCCGCCGCACTCCAGGGCTCCAGCGTACAGGGTGCTATGCTGCCACTGCGCGCCGACGTGGCAGGAGGTGGGTTAATGCGGGCGTAGGGTACCAAGCGCAACACTGTGTTAAGCGTGAAACTTTTGTCACTTTCCGCCACTGCATACGGGTTGGCGAAGGTAGCCGACTTACACCACATGGGACCGTGCAGGACTTGCAGCGTGCGGTGGGGCGGCGAACGGAGCGGACGACGGCGCTTCCAAGCGCGCACGCGCCAAGGAGCCTCGCGAGGCGCCGCGGTGGTACGTGACGGAGAGCGAGCTGGCCGCCGTGTCCTCCTACATGAGAGGGAGGCTCACCCTGGACAAGGTGCGGACCCGCAATCCTGACCCAGGGGTTGAAACCGGCCCACCAGCGCTCACAGGCTTTTGGCGCGGAGCCCTCGATGGGCCTTCACAGTGTGGCTGGTGCGCACACGCGTCTTGGGGACTGCAAAAAGCTGAGGGGCCTGGGTAGCAGAGGTGTTTGCGGCCTACTGCAACGGCCACGTATGGAAGCTCAGGTGCATGCTTTGGCACCATTGCGTACAGGTCAACGCGGCCTTGGACGAGCTGGCGGGGCACGCAGCGACGAACCTGCGCACCATGGCGGCTGTGCGCAACCCGGCCGGCGGCGGGGGTGCGGGTGCCGCCAAGCTTGCACCCGCGGAGCGCAAGCGCGCAACCGACCTGCTCCACGGGGTCGCGGTGAGCAGAATGTTCTTCCGCCATACCAGCCCTGTGAACCTGTGCTTTGATGTGGCACAGCAGGGACGCCTCTGCCTTGGAAGCCTTCAGCACGGGCGAACGCACGCAGCCTTGCACCGGAAGCAGTGCGGGTGAGTACCATTGCTGGGAGTATGGTCAAAGCGCATTGCCGTACAATATGCGTTGCTGTCATTGCAGAACAAGGAGGGCATCAAGGGGCACTTCTGGTTCCTGGAGGCCGACCTGCGGGAGGGCCAGCTGGTCAAGCTGGACAAGAGCGGCAAGGCCATGCTGACGCTGCTCCGCCACCTGGGCCGCCTGCAAGAGGTGCGCCGTGGCCGGGGGCCACGTGGAGCAGCAGTTACATTAGCAGCAGGCTGACTGTCCTTCTTGCACACTGGCGTGGCTCAGGCACGTAGGGGCTTAACGGACGTGCGAGTGGCACGCTGTTTACAGGGCATGCAGTGAGACGAGACTGTGCGTGCAGCTCCGCGGGCGAACATGCGAGCATATTTTACGCGTGGGCTGGGGAGTCCACCACGCCGTGCTTTGATACTGAAAATCCCGGGCCGTACTGCCGCAGATGCGCTGCAACCTGGACGGGGCGTCCACACTGGTGTACGTCATGCAGGAGGACCCGCGGAGATCCGTGGAACTGGGGCGGTGAGGTGTCTGCGTGGAGAGCCAACCGTTCACGAGGGGGCCTGGGCCTCTGAGGCAGCTTCATATGCACATGCACGGTTGCCGTTCATCGGCGGTCAGGCGAAGGGGCGTGGGTTCTGCCGAAGGCACTATTGCACGGCAAAAGTCCTGTGGCAAGGGTTTCTGATCAAGGAGTACCGTCTTGATCGTGTCGAAAGGTCATGTCCTATGACCGCCTGTAAGCCATGGACGGTCTGGCCCTGCTCTTCATGGTACCTCGTACTATTCTACAGAGGCAGTGACCACAGGTTGTAGGATTCGGGATTGCAGGCGTGTGACTGTAGAGTGACCTTCTGGGCAGGGGTGGCCACGCGCGGTGCCACGGATTGCCCCCTGCCACGGGGTCACGGTTTTGGTTTTGGCTTGCGTTTCTGTGCTTGGACGTACCAAATTGCCATATGCTCAGACTCGTCACTGACTGGTTGTTTGTACGGTAGCAAGGTTGGACCTTCCTTGCACTGCTACACTGGGCTGGGGACCTTTTGGTAGGTGTGCTGCAGGGGAGGGGTGCTCTCTCCTGGTGTACTGTACATGGCGGCATGGAGGTCTACCCACACAGACCAGGGGAGCTCCCCTGACACAGACTGGCGTGTGGACGGTGAGGTAGGGAAGAAGGGGCGTTGCGGAGTGCACATGTACTTTCTTTGTGGCAGACTTTGGCCTGGAAACGCCCTTCCTGCGTACCTGGCAGCGTGCAGGTTGTCCTCTGACAGTGCCGGCTTTCTACGAGGATTGGCGTGGCAAATGCACGCTTGTCCGTTGACGAGCAAGATTCGGGTGCGTTGTTCCCAAGGCTAATGTCATGCAGTGACAACACTCGTCATAAAGTGCAGTGACAACAGATACGATACGCTTTTCGCAATCTTCACTGATTTTTTATGACTAACCAACATCAAGCCTTACGCAACATTGGCTATTTTCGTGTGCAACATTGGCTACGGTATGCTCCATCTGCTCGCCTGCAAGCGGAGTATTAGAGCTCACAGTGTCGTATCGAGTCTGTGGTTGGTCAGCCTAGTGCAGGTGCTGAATCATACAAGTTTCACTATTAAGAATGTCATTGGTCGATTAGCCCAGGGGTAAGCCCAATTGGGTAGTCCCAACTGAATTTCACCCTCAAAAGTGTTACGGCTCCCACGGTCACCCCTGAACAGCAAAACATCCATGCAAGCGAGTAGAAGATCTGTACCTATATTGATAGAGTCCTTGCAGGCGTTGTAGCTTCAACAATGAAGGCACCAACTGCCAGATACGATCGGAACGACAACGGGGCTGCACGATACCCCCTATCGCCGCATGTGGCATAGGGACTTACCTGTGATACGCGTATGCAAGAGGAAATACCAGCTGCTCCTGGTTTCCCAGCCAGTAAACGTTTTACTGCCAGGCCCGCTTCCTGCACAGAATTGGCGGTCCTTGAAAGTTCGCATTAAACTCCAACACACAATTGAACGGAAGCAGCACTGCTTCGCTAAGCCTCCGCGCGCTGTGGAGTTGCCGCCCAGTCTGGTTTCAGTCTGGTTTCGCTGCCCGAACTGTCGCGGCAAAGCGTTTCTTGCCGCCTGAAATGCACGAAATGGACTGGAGCGGGAGGCCTAGCAAAGAAAGTAGCAAGGGGGCACAGCTGCTTCAAGGTCTCAAGCGTTTCCTGAAGGGCGGAGCGCAGCGCTCGAGCGGGTCACTTCGCCGAGGGTCAAGCAGCATCCTGGCTTCCGATCCAAATTGCTTGAGTAAGGCAGTTTCCCTTCCTCTTGACGAGGTGCATGGCGGTCGTAACTGCGCGAGGTCCGCTCATCGACATGCCTTGTCTTCAGCCCTGGACTCGGGCAACGCCTCCGATACCAACAGCTGCTCGGGCCAAGTCACATGCGACACACCAACCTCCCCTTTCCAAGTCCGTTATGCAGCTCGCCACCCTGGCCTCAGCCCTCAGCATGGCCCGTCGGCCAGCTGCTTATCGTCGTCCCAACAAGCTGCGCCGCGGTTCGCCTCCGTCTCCCAGGTGTTCATGCACTCTATCAGCGACCCGCAGTACGGCGACTTCAATTCGAACCTGCCGTCCGCCACGCCGACCGACTGCATGTCCACTCCGTCGTCCTGCTTCAGCGAGTTTCCCTCTAAAAGACAACCAGAGGAGCCGTCGGCACCTGCGCAATCGATGTCTGCCCCTGTAAGCAACATGAGCGTTGGCGATACGTCGACGCCTGCGAGGACGGCTTCCCCGCCATCACCACCTCCTCCTCCGTATCAGGAGCGTTCGTCCCCGCCGTGCCCTCCTGCCGCGCCGGCAGCTGGTGCATCCCCCGAGGCCCCTGGCAACACAACCCTCCTTACTATGTCGCCTACGACACCCCAGGCCATGCGCCGACGCGTGTGGTCACTAGAGGACTACGATATTAGCAAGCGGGTCTACAAGGGCTCGACAAGCGCAGTGGTGGGTCCCGGGGCCATCTAGCGTAACCGCACCAGCAACTTACCTGCATTCTATGGTCCTTGCTTGGAGTACACGACCGAACCGCATCTTCTGCTGAGGCGCTCCGTGCAAGGTGCTTGTGCGTGGACTGCTTTCTGTACACATTTCAGCTGCCTGACGCCCTCACACCATCGCAAGCCTGAACCGTTTTGCCCTCTTGCATTTCCTGCCCGTTCGCATGGAACCCACGTCCCGTACCCGTCACATCCGCCTTCAGTACAAGGTATGTACGTCAGCTTGCGCAGGAAGCAGCGTACAAACCAGTCGCTCCTCACCTGGAACATGTTACTGTATGCTCTGCTGTCCTCGTCTTGCACAACGCAGCGGCTACCTTCTGTCGCCAAGTCCTTGTTGTATTGCCAGCCGTGCAAACCCCTTGGATTTTCTACCTCCAGGCCACGTGCCGCCGCTCGGGCCTGCCTGTGGCGCTCAAGGTTTACTTTCTCAGCCGCGTGCCCTCCAACGTGCTGCACATGGTGGTGCGCGAGATCAAGATCCACTCGGAGCTCACGCACAAGAACATCGTGGGCCTGTATGCGGCGTTCCAGGTGTGGAACCAACCCGTTCATAAAGTTTGGCACGTGATGGCTCATAGAGCTGGTAATCGCTGTGCTGCTGGCTGCCTTGATGAGTGGGGTAAGCGCTGGCCGCTCAGCTACCGGCTGCTGCGTGCCAATTGCAAACCTGTTGCTCAACGTATGGCAGCACTGCTGCAAAATGGTTCCTGCCCCCCCCCCTTCGCCCCGCAGGACGAGCGCCGCCTCGTGCTGGTGCAGGTGCGTATGCGCATGGGCCTCATGATTTGAGCTTGGGATGTCTTGTCCCTTGCGCACCGGTGCTGCTGTTTTGCGTTTGTGCGGGACGCACCGCTTCAACTTGGTGACCAAGGAATTGAGCCGCAGAGGTTCAAGCAGGTACCCCCGCATAGGCTGCGTTCACGTACACGGCCCCCCTACCCACGTCGTGTTGGGCCCCAGGAATACGCAGCACGCGGCGACCTGTACGGCATCCACCGCGCCATGTCCCGCCGCATGACGGAGCAGCAGCTCACTGAGCTGGTGCTGGCGCCCTTCCTGGTGCGTTGTACAACCTCGTCTGTCGTCGTCGCCAACCGCAATCCTGTATCTAGGCACAACTGTGCGCTGTGTAGCGCAATCCAGGCAGCCCAGCGTGTGCCGTCCTGTTTTATGCGGACCGCAGCGTGCCCAAGGTATGTCGTAACACCTAGGCCCTTTTGGCGACCCCCGATTGTGCCACCCCCTGCTGCCTGATCCCAGGACGCCCTGGCGTACCTGCACGCGCGCGGCGTCTGCCACCGCGACATCAAGGTAAGCGCCAGCGCATTCACCCATGCACCCAACTGTCCATTGCGAGCCTCCCATATACATAGTGCAGGTGGTGGTATGGAGCGTTCTCCGCTGCACAGCAGAAGTCGAGGACCTTTCAGCCGCAAGCAGTCTCCACCCTCCGTCCGCTTACCGCACCGACCTGTTACAGCCCGCTCTCCTTCTTCAGTCCCCACCTGTTGCGTGCCCCTTGCCTTGCACGCTCCCGGCCTCTCAATGCATGGTGCCTCCCCTCCCCCGGTCGCAGCCCGAGAACGTGCTGTTCACGGCGGACTGGCGGCTGGTGATCGCCGACTTCGGCGTGTCCATCGACCTCAACCAGGAGCGGGCCGTCACGCGCGCTGGAACCCTGGAGTACATGGTGAGCTGGGCAGGGTGACATGCTGCACCCCCTGCCACGAGTTGGTGGGCGCAGCGCAAGGCAGGGTGCTCTGTTGCGCCCCTCGCACCGAAGGTGCGCCAAGCAGTCATTGCGATGGGTGGTGGCTGCCGTTTCTGAAGTGCATGGTGCGGAGGGGCCGGGCAGGGTGCTCTGTGGTGCTGCCGCCCTTGCTCCCAAGGCGCAACCCTGTACGGCCTGAGGGCAGCTGAGAGGTCATTGCGAATCCGCCGTGTCCGCCGCGTCGTACTCTTTTGGCCGCTGGCATCCGATGCAGTCCGTCCCGCGCCTCCTCTGCGCAGGCGCCCGAGGTGGAGCGCTGCCCCCTCAAGATGCTGCCCGAGGAGAACAAGGACCAGCCGTCGCTGGCGTACGGCACCGCCGTGGTAGGTCAACGGGCCTCCCCTTTCACTTCCTTGTCACACCTGTCCGCCAACGTCCTACGTCCCAGTGCCATGTGGCTGGCCGTACGCTACGATTACGGCAAACCGTCGTCACCGGGCTGCCTCCTGGCAAGCGGTAGCCGAGCCGCACACCGCCTGCCAAGCGCGCGTTCCGATTACCCTTGCGCCAACCGCTCTGCCCGACTCACCGCTCCAATCCATTCCCGCAGGACGTGTGGGCGGTGGGCGTGCTGGCCTACGAGCTGCTGGTGGGCTTCCCGCCGTTCGTGTCCGCCGACGACACCCACGGCGCAGGCAGCGGCGGCCGCGCGTTCCTGTCGGCGCACGCCACCCGCAGCGCGCTCAGCTTCCCGGCCTCCACCTCCCAGGCCGCCCGCGACTTCATCACTGCCGCCCTGGCTGAGCGGTCCGAGGAGCGGCCCACCGCTGCGCAGCTGCTGCGCCACCCGTGGCTTATGCCGGCTGTGGCACGCATGTCGCTGGACGGGTCCTCCCCGCGTTGCGAGTCGGTGAGCAGCAGCGGGAAGAACAGGGCGCCTAACGCATTGCTTTCGTCGTGCATGTGAAGCCGTTTGGCCCTCGCAGTGTGGGGTCCTGTGCCTGCTGCGCAGTTGCACCAGGCTTGGCATCATCACGTAGGTATACAGGGAACACCCTACAAACATATGCAGCACCACGGCGCCACCGTGCTCACTCGCCGTACCAGGCCATACCGGTAGCATGTAAGCTGTGTCATATTGCTGACCTGGTGCTTGTTGTTGTCCCGCGGTCGCCCTGTCGCAGAGGTCGCCGGCCTCCCGCCGCAGCCCCGCCTACCTCAACATCGGGGTGTCCCCCACCGCCCCCTCCCGACTGGGGCTCGGCGGCCCCGCGGCCGCGCTCGTTGCCGCCTCAGCGGCAGCAGGCGCGGTGGGATCTTTCCAGCCAAGGGCTTGAACCCCAAGGTTTCGCAACTTTCCGCTCCAACGACGGCTCGGGGCATGAACCTTGACTGCTCGAGGCCGGCAGCCTTTGGCCGACCTTGCACGGTGAGAAATGTGGGTGCTGAGCGGAACAGAAGTCGGAGCAACAGCATCCTTTGGGGGGCTTCTTACGCTGTCCCGCTGATGGGAGTTGGACATGGTTGGGCAAGAGCAGAGTTGCTCCCGTGTGTTTCCATGTTTCGTGTGATTTGCAGCAGGCACGCCTTGCAGAAGTTGTAGATATGCTGGCCCGTCGTTGCGCGATTAGCTGCGGACTGGCTTGCAAATTCAGTCAGCGTGCAATTATTCTCCCAATACTTTGCTTATTTGGGCTTGGGGATTTGTGCTGGGTGGTGGGCAGGGTGATGTGTATTGTCACTGCATTCGTGTCACCTGGGGAGGCGCGTTACCGTCGCACGGGCTGTCATCCTATGCGTTGCGCAGTATTTGTTGCAGTGCATTATCGCAGCTGTCAGGAGAAGCGGGTTGGGGGCCGTTGCGGTCAGCTGTTGGTGTGTGCGACAGCCAACATTAGGCCAACGCCGTGTGCCATTGCGCTCGCATCGAATCGGCTGTGGGAACGCAAGGAGGCTGCGCAGCTGGTCTGTTTGGATTGACAGACACAGTGGCCTGTGGAGTTCTGTTTGCCTTCGGCCGATGCAATAATTTGCTTGGGACGGTTGCTGTTACGTGCGTCACCATGCATGCGTTGCGTAGCTTGCAACAGGTGCTTTGGTGTCGCACATTGGTGATTGAACGTTGCAAATACCCTGCCTGGCTGCCTGGCGCCGGATTGGTGCTGTGTACACCGGGAGCCCGAATGGCGGGAGCGACAGGACCCTTTTGGCAGAGATTTACTTTTATTTGGTGGAGGCACCGTTGGAACGGTCGCGCATGGGCGGACGTGAGGCCTCACACCGCGGCGTGTGGTCGTGCGCAGGCATGTTGCAAGATTGCAGCCCCACACCAGGGGCCGTGCATACATCTAATGACTTTTTGCAGTGGACAGCGTGGGCCGTGCGAGTCCTGATGTGCGCTATCTGGTGGCTTAGCATGAGGGCCGCTATCTGCTTGTTGAACAGGTGTAGGCTTTTCAACACGAGTGGCAAGTGCAGGCTGGCTTGTGAGAGGTCTGGGCTTGGTGCTCGGTGGTGGTGGCCTGTGCATCCGTTCCTTGCTGCCATGCCCAAGGAGTGTACTACAATCAGGAGGCCGCAATCGTTGTTGCGGTAGCGTGCGGGCGCACCGTATCGTGGGCGTGCAGACTTGCGGTTTCTCCAGGGTATGGGCACGCAGCCATGGAGGTGGATCTCCCTTCCTAATGTCCTTCCGCATACGGTTAAGACGAAGGATACCTTGAATTCTTGAAGCGGAGATCATAATCTTCATTTGCAAGTTAGGCCGCTTGTGCCCGTATTATAGGTGTATTCAGACCTGTTTGGTGACAGCTGTTGCATACGGTTATGGGGGTGGCGTTCAGTGGACCTTGCTGTAGCTTTCTTGGTTGAGGTTGTTGAGGTTGCCGGTTATTCATGTGAGCCTCGACCCTGGTATTGGGGTAAGGTAGCTGTCCAAGGGTACGCTGGAGAGGGAGGAGCAAGTGTTTGTGGGTACAACAGCGTTATGGGGCATTCTTCCAGCCAGTCGATATGCAGGTACATGCGCCTTGTGGCGCCGCCCGTGTGGCCCTGCTACATGTTGGTGGATTCCTTTATATGTACTGCTTAATATCGGGGCCCTGCCACTGCACCTGTCGTCGCATAGCGTTTGCGTGGCTGAGACCGCTTTGGTCGTACGCTGTGCTGTTCGCAGCTGTGCTGAGGGCGATGCGGCCGTGAGCCATCAGTGAATTGCCGCAGGTGGTAGCCGGAGGAAGCTTGTGCAGTTACTATGTACTTTGGGCCCAATAGCCACGTCATATTTGGCCAGGCTCGTGATGGCGTGACAACCGGCAGGCCGTCCCATAAATGTGCAGGGGAGCCTGTGTGTACCCGCGTGCCAACTATAATGTAGGCGTGGGCGCCTTTGCAATTCCAGATCCCAACACGAATACAACTTAGCTTATTCTATGCATGTAGAATCTGTCATGGTCGCCTTGCATACTTGCTTTTCTTTGCGGCGTTGGCCGCATGTCGTGCATCGTAGTACGCGCTTTGCATGCGGGTGCCACGTGCCGGATGCCGGCCTCTGGACTCTGGATTCGCTGGTGTCGCAGCTGGGCTGCTGCATAAAAACGTAAGTGGCGCACGCTGCGTGTTCGGCTGGAGAAAAGCTATCATGTACATCGCACAATCTGTGCACCAGGTTGGGTTTACACAGCGTGCTAGCTGTTGTGCTGCCTGGTGCACTGCTCGCATGCAATTTGGACCGATACCCCGACGTTGTGTCAGGGGCGGTTTTGGTACGTGTTCAAATGAATGATTTTGCCTGCTGCAGGTTGTGCTGTAGCGTGTCTGTACAAGTGAGAGTCCAGGGTGACAGCGTGCGGCGCCTATACTAGAGCGCAAATTGCTATCCTGCAGGCAGTTGAACAGGTGCAGCAACTGTATTATAGCAAGCCACTCCTGTGGGCTGGCGCGTTTTGTTGCCGAGGAAAGGCCTGTGCTTCACGTGGGTTGAGCAGGAGTTGTCAGTCAGCGTAACACGGCGAGGGTTTTCCCCTTCGCAAGTGCACGCCCTATGTACGAGCAGGAGGCTCAAGGGCAGGGTTTGAGTGGCCTGTGATACAATGGCCTGGAATGGTAGCTCTGCGACAGTCCATGGCATTGAAGGTTGGAGGTGATGTTGGCAGGTGCGCTGTTATGCTGTGCCACTGCATGGTGCTGAGAAGCACACGACGCGGTTGGCTGTACCAGACTGTCCTTCAGCTGAGCAATCATATCGTTTTAGGTAGGGTTCTGCCGTACAGTTGGGCAACAGAGCTTGTACTACCGGTATTTTATCGTGTTTGGTTCCAAGAAACATGGGCGTGCCGTAGTGAGCTCGCGAGCATCTTGTAACAACCCCTAAAACAACTGTCCGTCCGTCAAAGGACATACCGGTATTGGTCATTCTCTTCATGGTTTTGGGCTGTCCTGCTTCGCTTGTCATGGCAACCGTCAGCCAGTAGCCCACGCGAGGCTCCCAAGGCCCGACACGAGGGCTTACGTTGTCGGCAGAGTGCAGGAATCCTGGTTGAAGCTCACCTGGAGCTTGACGCCTCTGTTGAGCAGTGGGGTGCACTGCTGAGCATGTTTGCATACTGCAAGCTGCAACGTCCAGTCCACGCATGTCCAGCAGCAGGCAACCGGCCGCTCTTCCCTGGCCTCAGCTGCACAGGACGACCCGTCGCACAGCACCTGGCTGGAGGCTACTGGAGGTGCTTTGATGCCCAGACCTGCCCGGTTTGGCGCAAAATGTCAGCAGCGTACTGAGCCCTTGCGTCCATAACAGTGTAGCTTTTGCTTCAATTAAAAGGCAAGTCGGGTTGCACCCCCCAGCTCCCACACGGGCAGTTCGGCCCATGTGTGTTACCGGTACAGCCAGAGCCAGCCAGAGCCAGGCCTGGCTCCAGGTCCCACCGGACAATACAGCACAGGGGTTCATCCTCCTCATTCTTCAAAACCGCAGCAAGGCTGCATTGCGAACCTTTCTTAGCTCGCCAGTCAACACTTCTACCTCGCAGGAGCGCGCAATGCACTTGACAGCCGTACATTGCCTCTGCTACAGCACGCACACAGCGGAATAAAATCTGGCTGTCTTGCGAACTACCCCGAACACCAACTGCCGCTGCTGCAGCTACACCGCCGCAGCGGGCGCGGCCCCGTCTACCGCGAATCGGCCCAGCGCCTCCCCCGCAGGCAGCAAACCTATCCTGCCGGCATGTACGCGCCCCGAGTGCTTGTAATGCATCATCGCACGCTGGAAAATACCAAACCCCAACACCCTCATCGTCGTACCTACTTGCACCTAAACTCCTCGTCACCATACCCTATCCCCAGCCTTCCCGCTGTTCCGCCATCTGCACTCCACCTTACACCGCACGCACCCTTGATATGGATGTGTACGGGCTCGTTGACGCGGGTCTGGCGACGGCAGAGACTGCTGGTCTGCTGCAACTCGGAGCATGAACCCTTGACCACACTACCTCGTCCTACTACTACAGTACCACCACACAGGCACGCAGCCCAATCTTCCCGCTACACCTACTTGCGCCTGGTTTTAAAAGCCCACACGCACACTCACACCGCGCGCACATCGCACGCTCTCCTCCGCCTCACACTGTACCCCATTTCGCCACAGCAATGCGCACGCAACCCACGTCCTCTTCCGCTAAACCTTGTTGAGCTTGGTCGCGAAGCCCACGCGCACGCTCTGGTCGAACGCGACGCAGGCGAAGAGGCCCTCCTTGTCGGGGCTCCAGTCGAAGCCGCTGACAGGCTGGCTGGACACGTTCTTGTAGTTGAGCAGCTCCACGCTGCCCGCGATGCCCAGCTCGTGGCCGTCGTGGTCCTGTGGGTTAGCAATGTGGGTCACGGCAGCGGTGTGGGTTAGCAGAAGGAGGGGGACAGCGGGCAGCGGGCGGGCGGGCGGGCGGACGGTGGCTGCGTGAGGGGATGGGTTACAGCATGGTGTGACCACGGAGGGACAGCGGGCTGGGGCTGTATGCTTGGTGTTGCATACGGTAGGTAGGGAGCGTGGGTCGAGGCGTGCGGGGGGTATGGGGAGAGCGTGGGCCGCGGCATGGCGTGGATGCTTGGGGTGAACACCGCAGCGGATGGAATACGGTACAACAGGGTATATCCCCGGGGTTTTGGGGGCTAACTGCCGTACGGACAATACCGGAGAGCACTTGAGCAGCAGCGCTGAAGGCAGCGGGGCACTGACCTTGACCTTGCGCTGGTCTGGGTAGTGGTACTTGTACAGGTACAAGGAGCCGTCCCCGGCGGCGGCCATGAACACCTCGCGGTTCTGCGGGGCAGCGGGCAGCAGGGCAGCAGGGTACACAGTGCTCGGCATGGGGCATGGGGCAGGCGGGGCACACCATCGCGAGGGTTCTAGTGCAGGTGAAGCACGGGATGGCAAGGCGGTGCTCCTAGGGCCCATGCCGCAAGGGCAATGCCCTATCCTCGCCCTGCGCTCCCCATAGGACAGGTAGCCTCCGCCACAGCAACGCCATCTTGCGATTTCCGTTTACGCCACGGCGCGTTCGGTTGGCTCTTGGCGCTCAATGTGACACTCTGCCAGGTGCGCGATTGACCCCACCTGGGGCAGGTGGTGCACGCCCCACACGGTGGCGCCCGCCGTGATCTTCTCCGACACGCTCGCGAAGCCCTGCAAGTGATGCCATCGCAGTCGGTAGTACTCACTA
This sequence comes from Chlamydomonas sp. KOR1, assembly GCA_036984285.1. NCBI lineage: Eukaryota > Viridiplantae > Chlorophyta > Chlorophyceae > Chlamydomonadales > Chlamydomonadaceae > Chlamydomonas > Chlamydomonas sp. KOR1. Next base: position 104,074 of record BQMZ01000404.1, on the reverse strand, counting down.
CACAGTTCTTGCCACAAGCACGCGCCGCGCGGCGGAGTAAAATCTCAGTTCCTCTTGCAGCCAGCAACGAATGGAGCGCACCCAATTGCCGATGCTCGCAAGGCGCAACGCCGGCCAGGTGTATCCCCAACACCCACCGCAGGCCTGTAAACGTTATGCCCCCCGTACCACCGTCACAGCTGCCCCTCTGCAGCACGTAGCACCTGCACCGGGCCACCCACCTTCTTGGCGTGCTGCGTTCGGGCGTCGAACACGTGGAATTGCGCCTCCAGGCATGTGACCGCGAACTTGTTCATGGCGATGTCCTTGCGGTCGAACTGCACCCCGCACACGCCGTTGCGCACGTTGGTCTCCCAACGGACCTGCGGAGGCGGGGGGCGGCGGACAGGGGCGCGCAAAGGCGTCACGAATCGTGTGCCTTGTGCAGGCGCGTTGGCACAAGGCACGTGCGGCAAGGTGTGGATGCTAGTTCCGTGGGCAGGTCCCTGGCCTGCGACACCATGGTCTCGACACGTCGCAAGGCCACCGAGTGTTGCAACCCAAAGAGAGCGGTGCTGTCAACGGCTACCGTGGAGACACCGTTTCTGTGGAGGCTGGCGGGCTGTGCTGCATGCACAGCGGTATCTTGTGGCGAGTCAATGTGTGGGACCCTCTGGGGACAGATTCCCACCGACATGCGCGCCCTGGTCCTTCAGTACGCGCCGTGAGTGCGTGCCTCTGCGACCGCACGGCGGTGCCCTGGCTTCGGCCGCGGCCAGGCAACCACGCAATGCAGTGCTGTGTTCTGAGAGTGTAATCCACCCTAAGCCACTACCTAGTTGCCTTACGAAGCGCTCATGTCCGGCCTTGTGGACCTGGTCCACCCTGCCCCACCCCCCACCTTGTTCATCCGCAGGTCGAACATCTTGACGTCACCATTGTCGTACCCCGCCAGCACGCAGCGCTCCTCGTCGTTGTATGAGTTGCCGAACGCGACGCACCAGCAGTCACTGCGGACGGCGGGGAGGACAAGGCTGACGACTAGGCAGCATACTGGCTGACCGTAGGAACCGTCTTAAGGTGCCTGCCTTTTTGTGCACAAGCGGCACATCTGACGGACTCCTGCCGCCGATCTGGACGCACTAGAGCACGTGGACATCACTAACTGTTTCTAATCAAGCGCCTGGGCCCACGCTTGGCGCTGCTGCAAGCACGGCGCTGAGCGTGCACCCTTCCACTCTTCACCAACTGCCCAGCCCTACCCTACCCTAGTCCCGAGCACGCTGGCCTCCCTCCGTTGCGTCCGCGCCCCTGATGACTTACCGAACGTTGTTGGGATCCGCAGGCTCGAAGGCGGCAACGGGTGCGTCCTGTTGCCGTACATCCCACACACGTACACAACCGTCGCGGCCGCACGTGACCAGCTCAGGCGCGCCGTAGCCCTTTGCCTGCGCGCACGTGCATGTGGAGGAGGGGCGAGGAACTCGAGTGGATGGAGGCTGGGGTGGAGCTTAGACACATCACGTGGGCGAGCAGGAGAGTGTACACGGGACACAGTGAACGGCGGTTGACGCACGTACCGTTAGTCCAGAGAAGCCCAGTGCAAACGCGGCCATATGAGGGCCCGTAAGCACAGACCGCATCCTCAATTCCTACTGGGGCCTGCATGCGTGCACGGCCCACCGCTTACCTGTCCGCCGCAGCCATCTACCGCGTTGACGATGGATGCGTGCGCCTGAGCTGAGAAGGGGAGCTGCCGTTGCCTCCAAGTCCCAGATCTGAGGGGCACAGCATTTCAGAAGCGGGCTAAGCACAGAGCAGGTGCATTGCTGACTACACCTCGCTGTTGCGGTTGCACTGCCACTGCTGGGTTACGCCAATCTGCCCATCTCCTGTGCGTCTCTGTCGGAACCCGTTACTGGTGATGCCACGCGTTACACTGCTATCCCACTTTCCACAGAGCTGTGGAGTGCCGTGGCAGAACGGGCAGCAGAGGACACCCCTGCATGCCAGTTCCGCCCAAGTTCTGCCCAAGACCCATTCGGCTTTTGTCATTAGCTCGGCAAAATACCAGGAGTAACACGCGCACAGCACCTGAGGCCAGTCCTCCGGCTGCTCACCTGCAGTTCACCGCCGAAGTTGCCGGTGGCTAGTCGCCTCTCCGCCAGGCTGGACGCCCCGAACGTCCCGCACTTGAACGCATGCTTCTTCTCCGTCTCCCGCACGGACTTGAGGTCAGGCCCATCGAGCTCGTACACCTGCGCCGTAGTACACCTGCCTGTTTGGTGCACTGAGGAAAGGTAAAGCCTCCCCAAGCACCCAGAGATGGTAGCAGCAACACCTTTGCTAGCAGACATCTTGTGTATGATGCCTGCCACTTTCAGGCAATGTGCGCACAGTTGCATCAAGCCCCCTGCCTGCCCTGTTGCCGTGGCTGGCGTGGCAGCATCTCAGATGCGACCCGGCAACGAGCGTCTCGGCCTCCCATGCACACGTGCCACATTGGACTCGCTATGCAGCGGTCCGGACCGCAGCACCCTGACTGCTGGTGTCTTCGCCCACACATACTTCGTCCCGCTGGTGCCAGCGCCAACGCCGCTATCATGCATTCATGCTACGGCCCTCCCAATGCCCCGCGGTCGTGCTACGGCCTCCTCCCTGTGCCGCAGACCCCTGCTCGACCTGCAAGCAGCCTGTGTTGCGGGCATAGGACCCAAGTGTTACGAACTTGGCGCTCCCGGGTATCCACCTGCGTCGAAGGGGAAACAGTGCTGAAGGTAAGTGGCTGATACTCTTGCCCATGCCGATCGCCTTCATTAGCATTATGAGTCTGCTGCAGCACGGACATTCTGGCACATGCTCGCGGTGGATCCAGGCCCGACGCACGAGCAAGGTGTCCCAGCTTTCCCCCCCTGGCCAACATCATGGCTCCCGTCCCTGCGCCTTACTTGCAGTCATATAGTGTGACAGTTAAGCTCTTGTGAAGGTGTTCAAGGATCTGCGGCTTATTTTGAGCGTCCATGCCAGTGTCCCACGGTTCGGGGTGGCAACCCCTCCACGACGCCTGCCAAGCTGTCCCTACTGGTGGGGCCTTGGTTTACCCAGCGCACCCTGATACTTCAGGACCGCACCGAGGGAGTGGAAGTTGCTACGGGTAGTTGCGCCTGAGACAGTTACAGCTTACAAATGCAGTTGCTGACTAGTCAATGGACGGAACAGCGAGGACGGAATGTCGCCGAGAAACCTCACAAACTTAACACTAGATTTGCTTTACTTGTGGTTGCATCATATATTGAAAGGTTGGCTGTGCCTACAGTAACAGCTTTTCCGCTCAAAGGAAGGAGACGCTTGTGCCCCGCATGGGCGGGTAGTACAGCGGGTGCCATTGAACTCACGCAGCTGCCTGAAGCATCACTTCCCTTGTCGCGAACGTTTTAGCATTTGACTGTTAATAGCGGTGACCCTGCCCGGTAGTGCTACCCCTCGCTCCTCTCCCTCCAACGGAATCAGCGAGCTCGTAACACAAGGTGAGCTCGCGCGGACAGCTGGCCAGGTCGGTCACGTTTCGCTGCGTAAGGACATGATGATCTGCTTAGCAACGGAGGGCGTGGTGCTAGAAGCGTGCAGCGGCGGCGTGATGATGGCGCGAGGTAGTTCGCGCACTAAGCAGGGGCCAGCGGCCTTCTACTGGAGCAAGCAGCTGATCACTCATCTGACTTATGTTTATAGCTGTCAGAAGCTGGGAGTATGGGAATGTGTTGGGCGTGACTGCAACCATGCCATTCGTGTGAAGCTTTTCGTGAGCACCGCTTCACGGAAACAAAAGCATTGCTTCCGCATTATTAGTCGACGATGACAGTTTTGCTAATACCTGACTGGTGATCATCGGCTAACCTTACTACCCGCCCCCTGACGACGACGCAACTGTGTCTTACGTCGTTTGTATGTTGCAGATGTCGGGTCAGAGCCAGCCCCAGCCTCCTGCTGCTTGGAAGGCGGCCAAGCCGTTCGTGAACGGTGGCCTGTCGGGCATGATGGCAACTTGCATCATCCAGCCCATCGACATGGTCAAGGTCCGCATCCAGCTGGGTGCTAAGGGCAGCCCGGTAAGCCACGACGTGCACACGTTGTTCATCTGTGGTTGTTCTTTGCTCGAAGCACGTACAGCAACAGCCCACAACAACGGCAACGGCTCCAGCTGCAGTTGGTTGTCCGTGTCTCCTGGGTGGCCCCATTACTGTATCTTCGTTGCATGTGAGCATGACACGAATCCCATTGTCTACTCCCGTTACGTGCTGCAGCTGGCTGTCGGTGCTGACATCGTGCGCAAGGAGGGTGTGGGCGCCCTGTACAAGGGCCTGAGCGCTGGCCTTCTGCGCCAGGCGACCTACACCACCACCCGCTTGGGTGTGTTCAACGTCATTTCGGAGGACCTGAAGGCCCGCAACCAGGGCAAGGTGAGCTTGTCATTGGTTCTGCGTTAACATTCTACGGCTCCGTGCGTGTTAGCACACCCGTACACTACTGGACCTACCCTTGCTGTGTCTTACCCATGCCGACCTCTCCCATGTGCGCAGAACCTGCCCCTGTGGCAGAAGGCTGTTGCCGGTCTGTCGGCTGGTGGCATCGGCGCCCTGGTCGGCTCGCCCGCCGATCTGACCCTGATTCGCATGCAGGTGGGGTAATTGCCTTCGTAGGTGTACGTCCAAGTGTGGTTGAGAGGTTACACGAGAGTGCACACTGTGCGAGCCTACATATATGCCCACCGTTCCTGTCTCTCCAATGGTAAGATGTCCCGCGGTAGTTGACTCGGCTATTTTGGGTCGCAGGCCGACTCCACCCTGCCCGTGGAGCAGCGCCGCAACTACAAGGGCGTCGGCGATGCGTTCATCCGGTGGGTACTGATGCATTCGATGGGTACTGGTGCAACCCATCGTCAGCTTGTCACAACCCACCATCAGCATGACACGTCACGATGCACCATGAGCGTCCGGTGACCAGCCGCGCAGCTCGCTTCCTGATTTGGGTCCTTGCTGAAGCCTCCCTGCCGCTTCCCGATGACGTGCAGCATCGTGCGCGAGGACGGTGTGGGCGGCCTGTTCCGCGGCGCTGCCCCCACCGTGGTGCGCGCCATGTCCCTGAACATGGGCATGCTGGCGTCCAACGACCAGGTGAGGCTGGTGCTGAGGGAGGTACATGATGTGGGTCGTAGGAGTTTGCATGTCAAAGTAAACCTTTGGGAGGCCGTTACCTTGCCGGCATCAGGGCTCCCATGGGGTCATGGTTCATGCCATGCTGTATCTTCCTGCGTTGGGAGGTCATTGCGGCTGATGTCAGAATGGGTCGCACTGTTTTGCACCTGCTTGAATGCTAGATGGGAACACTTTACGGCCCGAGCGGTGGCAAGCCCATTTGAACAAGGGATTTGCGTGTGTTCCTCGCAGGCCCGCGAGATGATTGAGGCCGCTGGCTTCGAGAAGGGCGGCTCCGTGGCCGTGCTGGGCTCTGCTACCATTGCCGGCTTCATTGCCTCCGCCTTCAGGTGCGTGCCCGGGGGCAACCGTGTGCACGTACGGCGACCCTTGCCCGGCCAGACCAGACATGTTACACGTGTCCCGTACCTGTCTGCTGCTCCTACGGGCCTTTTAAGTCGGGTCCCAGTTCAGCGGCAGTCCTGGAGAGCCATCATAACGTGTCCCCAATCCTTCCTGCACTCCCCGCAGCCTGCCGTTCGACTTCATCAAGACCCGCATGCAGAAGATGACCCCCAACCCCGACGGCACCATGCCGTACAAGGGCCCCATTGACTGCGCCATGAAGACGCTGTCGCAGGAGGGCCCCCTCAAGTTCTACACCGGTGAGCATCACCTAACGCACTTACCGCAGCCAGTCCCGTTTGCACTGCTACAATGACGGGGGCAGGTGTGCTCCACCTTTCTCTAGGGCTTTGTCAAGCGGAAGGACACCTAGTTTGCGGGTCATGCTGCCTGGTCACAGTGCGTTGACGCCGTGGTGATTCGACCCTTCGCTGCCTGTCGCAGGCTTCCCCACCTACTGCGTCCGCATCGCCCCGCACGTGGTGTTCACGCTCGTGTTCATGGACGCGCTGCCCAAGTTCCAGAAGCAGTTCGGCCTGTAAGCGGCTGCTGGCTGTGGCAAGACCGCGCCCCACGGCCAGGCCGTGGAGCAGGAGGCTCGGCAGGACGCCGCTGCTCGCAGCCGTCCTGCTATTCAGCAGCATCCTGCTATACAGCGCACATGAGCCTTTCTCAGGGGCTATCAGCTCCATGGCACGAGTGGAGGAGTAACCACGTGTGAGAGAGGGTAGGGGAATGGAGCGATCTACGGGCAGAGTGACTGGAGCTGGCCCATAAGAGCGTGAGCGGCTGTAGTACTGATGGCTACTGGGGAGCCGTTCAGTGGCTTGAACCAATGACTGCAAGTAACCGTTAAACAAGAGCTTCTTTGCCACCTGCTGAGTAAAACCTGTGCGGCTCAAGGGCCTCAGGGACTGGCAGTGCGGCGCTCGTTTTGACAAACCGTTTTGGTAGACCCTGACATCGCGTCGTACATCGGTTGGACTGCTGGCATGAGTGTGCGGATCGCAAGCATACATGCTCTCGAGCATTCAGGGCTGTGAAGCTGCGTAGCCTGGCTAGCCCGTGGTGCCCTGGTGACGTGCGCATTGCACGCGTTCATTGATTTGGGTTTTGATTTCGACTGTAGTGCGCCGTGCACACGTGGCGGTGGGAAAACTTGTAAGCGCAGTCCCGCCGTGCTGCGGCCCCAAGGCTTCTGTTGCCACCTAGTGCCCTCGGGCAAGTGTCCTCATCGGCATGCGCAGCGGCTCCCTTGTTGTCACTGCTTAATGTAGATATCCATGGGCCTGAAGCACAGGTGCGGATCCCATGAATTGCACGCTTGCGCTCGAACAACGCTGCCCCAACGGAGCAAAGGGACAGGGGGCTTGGAGGGTGGGGCGCAGGTGGGCTTCCACGCCATGCCACTAAACACTGGACACCGCCAGCGCGACTGCCTGACGCTGGCGTGTCTTGTCCTTTACTCCTTGAGACACAGCGATGGGCATTCTGCCATTGTATCGTGGACTGAAGGATTGGCGGGAGCGATGAAGCATGCCCGTGTATGAAAGCAGCTACTCTCTGCTTGCAGCCCCGCCTCTAGTGTGGGCCGCGGGTGTGGGCGGTAGATAGGGTAGGTTCCTTGCGTCCCGGCAACGAGTCCTCGTAGGTGAGTCCAGGCAGGTGCAGGCATGACGGACTGCTCCTTACTTCAGCCGTGAAGTTTACAGTTGCCGGCACCTTCTGTACAGCCTCCCACACCATGATCGAGTTGTATGGAGGCGGGGTCCAGGGTTCCCCTTGCGGGGGCCCCAAGCATAGGGCTCGCCGACGTTATGCTTTGTCGACACACGAAGGCTTACGTGGATTCAACTGAGCACTCAGTGGACACGCGAACACCACGAAACCGTAATACCCATGTGGTTGCACACCAGCATCAGCCAACACCACAATTGTCAGCAAGCGAGACCCAAGTGCGGCACACCTCAAACATTCAGCAGGCCTTCACTTATGCAGCGAAGGTACGACAGGTTCTGAACCTCATCAGCCAGCGGTTATCCTCCCAACACCAAACTCCCAGTGCCCAAGGACGGAGTACGGAGCAACGTCGAAGACTCCCGAGCCCGTTGCTGGACACCAGGGTCTCCCCTGCTGGACATGGCCAACGTTATGAACAGCTCCCGGCCCTTATGCAGCTGCCAGGTAAAATGAATGACAAAACCTCGCCCATGAGCAATTGCTACGTCGCCAGGAAGGCATGTGTACCACCACCACTCTGCCTTTAGGCACCACGCGCACGACAGAACTGGACGACCAACCCACATGTACGCTGCAGGTTGCCTGCGACCTGGAACTTGCAAGTGCTGGGGTTTAACAACGCAGGGAGGCACACCGTGCGTCCACAAAACATGGGAGCATAATCGCCGCTGTGAGACATGCGGCCCACCCATGAATAGTAGACAAGGCGTCACGCACGTGCTACAACTCCAGTGCAACAACACGCCTCTCTGCCTGCAAACACTACGACAAACGAGATATGAATATGACTCATTCGCTTCAGCGCAAAGGCGCCCATATGCTTACAGCACCCAGTACCTTGATTACCTCCAGCACTCACTGGTGTAGCAATGTTTACCCGTACGACTCAATGCTTCAATACCTAGCAATGGCTTCTCGCAAATGCACGCGCAAGCCTACGACAACCTCCCGATCACCCTACATGACCAGCTCTAACCACCCAGGCACTCACTCCGTAACCACCCGGCCGCCTCTCACCCCGGGCGCTACCGCCTGCGGGCGACCGGGGCCGTGAGCGGTCTTCGCACGGTGGCAGCTGCTGAGTCCACGTGCACCCCGTACTGCGCCGTGCCGTAGCTGCTGATGTTGCCACTGTCCGCAAAGCTCGCGGGCGAGCAGCTCCAGACTCGCACGTCGTCGTCCCGCCCTGCTGTCGCCAGCATGCTGCTGTCATTGCTGAACGCAACGCACGACACCTGCATGGAGAACAAAAACAGGGGCACATGGTGTTGGCGTGGGTGTCGTTACGAACGCCGGCGGATGAGGAAAGGAGGATGACATCAGCATCTCGGTAGCTCGAGCGAGAGATCAGAACGACATGATGTTTTGGAAAGTTCCAAGGGAAAAGCATGTGGCAAGGCTGCAAGCGCCGCGTGCGTCAGGCACTGGGAGATTGTCCTCTGCACCCCGGTGGCACAGAGCGCCCCGGGGCGTCGGAAAGATAACGCAGACTTGTGCTTGTAAGCATCACACGCAGCGGGGCGCAGTACAATGCCACCACGAATGCACAATACGTGCAAGTCCAAATGGTGTCAAAGGTCAGTGCGCAGGCAGGACCAGGATGCACATCACGAGGTTGGCGGCGCGTCAGGCACATAAATGTGTCCTCAGCACTCCCCGACGCCGAAACGTCAAGGAAGCTGCTCGGTAAGATAACGCAGAATTGTGATCGCATCATCCGCACCATGCCTACGGTACAATGCAGCTGGCCACCGTATGCAAGCCTTGTAGGCGTGCTGGTCATGCAGAGCTGCCGTGGCAGCTGCTGAACAGTCCTGCCAACCCCCCGCCCCCAATGCAAACCCCTGCAAAGCCGTTGATCACATCCCGTGGGCCTGACGCTGTTTACCCCCTGCCAAGCCTCCCTCAACCCTCGCGTTACACGCGTACCCTCCCTTGACCCACGACCCACCACCACCATCACCAGCGCGCCCTGACTGCTACCCACCATGTGCCGGTGCGCGTCCAGCGTAGCCAGCGGCAGGCCGCTGTTGGCGTCCCACACCTTGACCAGCCGATCGTACCCCCCGCTGGCGATGGTGCAGCCGTCAGGCGAGATGGCACAGCTTAGCACACCGAAGGCGCCCCCGTGTGCGGGCAGCACCGCCAGCTCGCCCCCGTTGCCCAGGTCCCACACCCGCAGCGCCCTGTCGAAGCCGGCCGTCACCATCCACTGGCCGTCGGGGGCAACCGAGATGCACGACACCGCGCCCTTGTGGCCCTGGGATGAGGGCAGGAGAGTACGGCAGGGGGTGGGGCAGGTTGGTGGGCAGGGCAGCAGCGTCGGATGGGCACGCAGGGCACAGCATTTTCAGCCATTACCACCTCTCATCTACGGGTAGTCAGATTCAGACTGCAAAAGGAAAATGTGCGGTATGCCCCACCTTGAGTGTGCGCGTGCACTCCCCGGTGGCGAAGTCCCAGCACAGGATAAGGCGGTCCGTGGCCCCAGACAGGATGGTCTTGCCGTTGGGCGTCACCGCCACGCTGCACACGTCCCCGAAGTGCCCGCGCAGCGTTGCCATGCAGTAGCCGCTGCCGACGTCCCACACACGGACCGTCTTGTCCGCGGAGCCCGAGATCAGGTATTTCGAGTCCGGGGTGGTGGCCATCGACAGCACTGGCTTGTGATGGCGCTTCAGCACTTTCTGAACCACCCGCAAAGCGGATGCGTTCCCTGAGTGAGACGCGTGCATGTGCGTCATGGCTGAGCAGCTGGCTGCCGATCGCGGGGTGTTGGTCGTGCTCGCGGCGCCGCCGATTGACCCCGCCAACCCGGTCGAGCCTGGGCCCTGCGCCGAACCGGGATTGAACTGCGTCCCGATCGGATTTGTTGAGCTCGGAAAGCCCGGCGGTGTCAGGGTCACTACGTTGCCGGGCTGGAGGTACTGAAGGACGGACTCCATGGACCACACCAAAATGGCGCAGTCATCGCTTCCCGAGCACAGTATCCTGCTGTCAGGCGTGAAGGCCAAGCAGCGCACGAGGCCCGAGTGGCCATCGAGAGCGGCGCGAAGTTTGCCGCTCTCTTGATCATACAGCCTAACATCCCTGCGGCACACACAAGGTGGAGGCCCGTTGGTATGACCCTTGGAGCGTGACGCGCCGCAGGCGTTAGGCCCTTCCCCGCTAGGCCCTTACCTACTAGCGGTGGCTATGAACTGCCCGTCCTGGCTGAAGCAGACAGCGCTGACACTGAAGTTGTGCCCGCTGTGCAACTGGTGCTTCGGGATGACCTGGAAAGGACAGCAAAGTGTGTGCAGAATACAGCAGCAAGCTTGTATGACGACTCCAGGAATGCTGCAGCAGGAGGTGTCATGACAGTTTGCGCGAGCGTGCTGCACGCCCGAGCAGGGCAATGCGCCAATGCCAGTGCGCCCTGAACCCCATGCCGGGAGTGCATGCCGCAGCAGGCAGGTCAAACTCGTAGCCCTCCATTGTCTGGGTACGTTAAGCAATTTGGCCATGCTGGCATACCATGCTATTGCTCCGTGCCTGCCCAGGGCGTCGCGAGCATGGCGCGCTCACTTCGCCTCGAGGCGCCCGGCTCGCCAGCCAACGCTGCGAGCAACATGGAAATGTAGATCAGTATAGCTGACTTTTGGTTAAGACTGAAGCTTAAATTGCTATCCTGAGGTCACCCAACCGCCATGCGCAAGCCACGAATGCCCTTGAGCACGCACGAAAACGCCACTGTGTTGTTATTCGATCTCTTGGCGGCGCAAGCAGGAGGGACTTCGGCTCAACGCTCCCCTCACCGCTGTCGATTGTACGCGCGTGTTTCTTGTGGACTTCTTCTGCACATACTTGCTAGCATAGTCACGCGTAGAAGCAACCGAATGGCTGGAGGAGCGCTCACAGTTTATCGGTGCTTCATTATCGACGAATGGTGTTTCCTGCTGGGCTTCTGCGACCAGCGCATCTGCTTGCTGCTCCTCGGCCTCCATGTCTGGGACAGAGCCTTCGACATATTGATCCTCCATAATATAAAAAGTCAGGTTTGCTGCTGAAAGATGGGGGCACAGCTGGGGGAGAGGTACGCATCAGGGTGCCGTTGCCGACAGAACATTGAAGCACTGCATCAGGACGGCACGCTCGACGCTATCAGTGCGTCATTGCGTATTGCTATCCGTACTGCTTTCTTCTTACTGTTGGTTAGCTGACTCTTGTTCCACTTTGCTGCGTTGTGCGCAGGAGTACGAGAGTCGCGCCGCCTGCGCTCAGCAGTTGAACTGCTCCGCTTGTCGACGTCATAACAACGGCACGGATATGCCGTAAGACATTGCTAATGTGTGTGGGAGTGGGCCTTGTCGGTCCAGGTCGGTCCATACCGGAAAGTGCGCGGCGGGCCGCCCCATGGGTCATGACGACACCTCCGGCCATCGCGTCCAACGCCCCAAAGACCCCTCAGGCATAAAGCCATCGCAGTGCCTGGTATGCCAACCCAACGACACCCTGCCTCTGTGCTTCCTCGACCTTGTTGCTACAGTCTCAAGGCCCTCACCGCGTATAGTCTGCAATAGGTCGTATCCCCAACCCCTAGGCCACACCTTCCGCGTATCCCTTACCCTTGGCCAAATCAAAATGGCCAAGCCTGCGACCATGGGCACCCGCACGGTGCTCTTGTGCCTGGTCGTGGTAATGGGTAAGCTGGGAACGTATGTATCTGGAGGGTTGGCTCTGGGCGCCGCAGCTACTGGCCGCAAGCTGTCCGTATCCGCCCTCGCGGCGACGCACGTGCCATCAGCTTCCCAAGCCGTCGGACATGTATAGCGACAACGCGACAACGCTTTTTCTGCTGCAAACTAAAACATGGGGGTCGGCCCACCCGAACTCCACGTTTTGCAGGTTCGCAGCTGTTGGGAGCGACCGCGTCGCGCCGAGCGCTACAGCAAGTGCCTCCTCCTCCTGCTCTGCCCGCGGTCGCGGGCCCCAACCCCAACGGGGTGAGCGGCGTAGATGGTGCTGTATGGTGGTGATATCGTTTGGGATAGAGCTGGAGGAGGTCTGTGCCAGGCGCAGGTGCACAAACGCAGGCATGCTGTCCCTCGCACGGCAACGGCAGGCTGTGGCCTAGTCCCGCATGGTCAGTAGCATGCAAAGCTCCCTTTCCCCATGCATAGTACCAGTGGCCCTGCACACACACCATCCTGCTTCCTTTGCTCTTCATAGATAGTTAATAACCATACTCTGCCATGCATCAGATGTGGTCTTGTTGGCACTACATGCGTTAGGGCTTGTCGAGTGCCTGTTGCCCCCTGCTGGCCGTTGCTAACCTCAGACGGTGTTGGCCGTTGAGTCGCTCAACGCCACGGGTGCTTCCACTGCACTGGCCAACGAGACAAAGGCAACCATCTTCGCGCCCACGGACGCGTGAGTGGCCTCTAAGCGCCTCATCGTCATAAGTGCGCCAGGGTGCTACCACGACGTTAGGTGCCGACAAGAGCGTGCAAGCTACACTCGTATGCACCGCATCACATCCTACTACTTACTCATACGCACTGCACTTGCAACCGGCTGTCTTTCCACGTTCAGTAGAGCGACAGTTGCTGCTCCACCGTCATGCGAGTCCCTCGCCGGTTGTCACCACCCCTCTGTGTGTTGCCCCATCTCGCCTCAGAGCGTTCGAGGCCCTTGCAGCGCAGCTCGGCCTGGCCTCCCCCATGGACCTCTTCAACGCCACCTACAACGCCACCGCCGCCAACATCACCGCGCTGCACGTCATCCCGGGTAGGCATAACACAGAGCATTGGGGCACAGCGCAGCAGCAGGTGCGGCGTCCCTCTTCTTACCGGCCTGACAATCCATTCCTCAGTTGCGGACACGTGTGCTACCAAGCGGTGTCATCCTGCATAAATGAAGCCCGTTCACCGCTTGCAACAGCACCCTGACGTTCCCTTTGAGCACGTCGTGTCGGCATGGCGCCATAAGCCCTCTTGAGTGCCTCGATCCGTGCACCACCGTCCGACGCGTTTCTCTGTCGAGCCTACTCCTGAATCTCGCCCCGTGCACCTGCACAGGCGTGGTCATCACCACTGCCAACCTGACCGCCGGGGTCAACGTCACCGAGCCCTCCCTGCTGGGCCCCGTCCTGGTCATCTCGCCCCTCACGTGAGTGTGTACAGAATCTGTACGGCCCTGGTTGTCTACAGAGGAGTGAACGGCCAGATGGAGGAGATGCACACGTGCAAGTAGCCATATGCATTGGCTCGAGCAATCTTGATTTCTGCCGTTTGCGTCGCCTAAGACGGCCGAGTTGTTGGCACATGCTCGATGTAAGCAGTTCAGGTAATGCTCTACCCAGACAGCTGTGCAAGGAGCACCTCCCGAAAGCTTCCGCCCACCTACCAGCTGCCCTCTCGGCGTCAGGCGGCAAGCAGTTACGTGCAGTTACGTGCAGGGGCCACACCCCCTGGCCGCAAAGTACCCGTACGGCCACGCATGCACCACGTGACCACCCACCCACGCCCACATTGTCACGCGCCCGCCGACACAGTAACGGCACTGTAACGGTCAACGTGCTGGGCAGCGACGTGGTGGCCACCGTGGTCACCCCCGACGTGCCCTTCAACGGGGTGAGCGGGTCCTGGGCACCGTAGAGAGGGTGTGGGCTTACCCACAACGATGTATGTAGCTGCGATACCGTAACGGGGCGAGCGCTTTTGGTGGAGGAAGATGTTGTCACGCTGTGCACGGGGGATCTGGGCTTGCGTACCCGCAATGGCCTGGCTTGGGGCCAGCAGTAGCAGGTAGCCTTTATCTCTTGCCCGTGAGCGGCTCCTGTCGTAACGTGTTGCATGCGCTGCAGCCTAGAGCACAGACAGCACTCCATGGAGGCACAACTGGGCTGCTTATACTCTGGTCCCGCCACGGATGCGTGCCTACGGTAGTAGAACATGCCACCTGCCCGGTGTCGCACGGCTGCGTGCCAAACCACACCAGCCGTGCGACACCGGGACCACACCATGAACCGTGCTACGCGGCAACGTGGGATCACGGCAACGGCTTTTCCTGCCCTCCCTGCTGCCTGCCCGGCCAGTCCGTGGTGCACGTGATCAACAAGGTGCTGCTGCCGCCCGCCAACGAGACTGCCACGTGGGGCATACCCCTCTGAGGGTAGATCAGCCGCCGCCTGCAGTCTGATGTACGGCTCCTGGTGGGAGGTGGCCCGGCGACCACACGCGCCCACCTGCACGCAAGGCGTGCGAGGGCGGGGGGTGTGACTGCTGAGCACCGGTGTGTGGGGTGCGACCTTACCTGTGGTTCCCCTGACGTACTCATCCTCCTTACAGTTGCTCGCATGCTGTTGTTGTTTATGCTGGCTACATGTACCTTGCGATGTTGCGTACGACACAGCGCGGCATGCGCTTTGGGTGTGTTTGGGAGGTGGCAGGTCAGCGTGCCACGTGCCACGTGTCATGCCCATGGCTTGCAGGGAGGCAGGGAGAGGGGCAGAGGGCCAAATTAGGGTGCTCGTGAAGTTGCAGTATTTGTTGGTTGGTCGCTTTTGCAGCTGAACGGCCTGCAGAAAAGCGGTGCAGTTGCGGCGGGCGTTGTCGCAAGCCTAGGAGTTTCGCGCACCAGTACCGTACCGGTATGCGAGTGTTGCTGCACGCATACTGGTGGCATTAACCCTGCTAAACACAAAACCACATACCGGTGGTATGAGTAGACATGGTGTAACGTATCATTTGCTGCTCTAGTTCACAGCAGCTTGATTGTGTGAAAGATGTCTTGACTCGGGTCACCAGGCGTGCGGCGTCGACGCAGGAACCAGCACCTCTGGCCTGCCTAGTGCGTACCCAGCAGCAGGCCCGCCCCATCCACGAGCGCAGCATCGGGCAGGGCGGCATGGAATGCCTTCGGTGCGCAATGCGAAGCTGAACATCAGTGCAGTGGAAATGCAGTATCGGTAGTAGGCGGCAGCAGCGTGGCCCTCCGTGACGGGACGATCGTACGAGCACAGGTACCCAGCGGGGAAACTGTCAGAGCGAGGTGCTGCACATACCTCCTATCCAGCTGGGTGTCGGCCCTTGACACGGTGTCCCCTACGTCCCACCTGCAACAGCAATCGAGTGTCTGAGGTACACTATGTATAACTGTGCCAGGGGAACCAATAAGGACCGTACTTGTGGCCACACCACCGCTGCTCAGCCCCAGGGGAACCAGGGCGGACCGTGAGGCCACACCACCTGGCCAGAGCCTGCACATTCCAGCATGTGTGTTGAAGGATGCGGTGATGGGAGTACAAACGCAAGTTCCAGAGCAATGCCAGCATGTGTGGCCTCAGCAGCGCCGGGTGGCTTCACTCGCATGCTGCTGCTGCGCCTCGACAAGTGGTGCGCACTGCTGCTTGGATGCACGCGGCGATGGCGATGTCGACCGGGTATCTTGCGGTAACGCTCGCAGGCATCAGCAAACGACCCGAGGCCATGCCTCCATCGGCCTTCGGCCGCATAACTCGGCCTCAAGGTTCCAACAACCCACAGAGAGCGTAGAGCATCCGGGGACAATGGCAAGGAGTGGCAACTGGCAAGCGCGTGGTAACTTGCAAACTTGGGTCACTGCGCCCTGTCTGTCACAGAAACACCACAGGACCTTTGTCCATTATGGACTTGCGTGCATTGCGACAGACCCACGGGGGGACCCGTAGCTGATGGGAGACGTGGCCCGTTCCTGTGGCCCATGGGGCGATTGGTTACTAATCGTTGTAGGTTGCGGCTCAGCCATAAAGCGGCAGCTGGCCCACAACCACACCATCAGTCCTGCAAACTCCTAGACTGGTTAACGTTCATTCGTCTAGCAATAGTGGGATGGCCTCTCGCGTTTTCATCGTAGCGCTGGCGCTCGTCCTGGCAGGTGCGACGCGCGGCGTTGCCAGCCCAAGCAAGTGACCCATGGGTCGTCTGGTGCTTATTTGGATATTCGAACTGCATTCTTTGCGACACAGTTGACAGGGCTTGGGAACAGTAATAAGTGAAGTCCTTCATGGCCATGCATGCCACCCGCCACTCGGTGTCCGCTGCCCCCATCGGCCCCCTGGTGGTCGCCCCGCATCCTTCCGTCAGCTTCCGTTCATTGCCCATGTGCATACCCCGCGGCACAGGCGTCGCCACGGCACGCCCAGCCCTGCGCAGCCGCGGCCTGCTGAAGAGCGATGAGCCAAAGGTCAGTCGTGCAATGCGTTGGTGCACCCTGCCCAAAGCCAAGCTCCTCCGTGTGTATAGGCTCCACGCTCCGGAGCTTGCTAGCCGACTCCTGCACGGCACAACTGATGCTAGGAGGCTTGCATACATGCCCCCCAGCCGTGATTTGCACAGCTTACTTGCAGCATATCTGCTGGTCGTTGTTGTCCGCTGAGCTACCACGTGTCACGTAGGCCATTTCAGGCTCGAGCAAGCAACCTTCTTGACGATGCATGGACGTGCCCCTTGCCGTACAGGTGAGCGTCGCCGTGGCAGCCTTCAACGCCACGGGCGCAGGTGCTCTGCTGAAGAACGACACCGTGGCGACCATCTTCGCCCCAGATGACGCGTGAGTTGGGCTGGGTCGTGACGGGTCCTGAACCACGCAGGTGGACGGTACGCTGGGCAGCTGCCAAGTGACAAGTCAGGGGTACATCTTACCTTGTAGGCGGGGCAGCAGGACAGTCAGGACCCTAGTCGCTACGCCCGCACATGCATGCATGGCCTCTGCAACCGTTTGGCCTCATTGCTCTTCATAATTTCCTCGCGCTGGCCCCCGCAAGCACCTAGATAGAATAGGATGGCCACGCCTGTTTGTCCCCCTTTTTGCAGTGCCTTTAAGTCTCTGGCCTCCAGCCTGGGGGTCCCCGTGACCGACCTGCTCAACGCCACCTACCTCAACACCTCGATCGACATCCTCAAGCTGCACGTGGTGCCCGGTAGGGTATGGTACCAAACAACTATTATTGCAAACTGCTTGTATGTGAAGGACATGAAGGGCTTCGGGGGTGAGGAGCTGCGGAGACGCTTCGGTGTTGGCACTGACGCTCTCGTGCTGCGTGTGCCTGGCAGAAGGGTAGCTGTGGCCTGTGGGTCAGAAGGTAGCCGAGCAACCTCGAACTGCATCCCCGGTGGTGACAGGCTGACGGGTCGAGTGCCAGGGTCATATGTCTCTGGGGTGGGGTCTGGGGAACCGGGGTGCTCAGTTAGGCCCAGGCGGCGGGGCCTGGGGATTCACAAGGCACAGGGTGTGGGTGCCCGGGCTATGCTCCGTTGTCCGTTGTGCGTATGCGGTGCTGCAGGGTTCATGACAAAGTAGCTAATGGTCTCCAACGCCTACCGTGAAACTGACTGTATCGTGGGTAAGCCTGTGCCCAGCACCCACGTGCCCCGCCCTACACCCTGTGTCAGTCCAGGCCAACAGTTGCCATGTGGGACATGTGCCACTAACTGCGGCCCATGCCATGGCCAGGGGATCTGCATGCGTACGTTGCCTAACATACCGTACGGCAACAATTGCCATACAGTAACAACCGCCGAACAACCCCCCACCTCCCTCACAACCCAACAACAGGCGTCGCGATCAAGAGCACGGACCTGCCTGTGAACCAGCCCGCCAACGCCACCACGCTGCTGGGCCCAGTGCTCATCGTCACCCGCTCAGAGTGAGCTTCAACTTTTCAGCTCTTAATCAATCCCGTGAATTAGGGCCCAGTTTTCTTCTTTTAAGGTACCACAGAGGCCCGTGGTGTTGCGAACTGGGCAGGTTCAACGAAAGCCATGTTGCGCTCCCAAGCAAGCATTGTGGGCGCCAATCAACCTTGTGCTGCCCCGTGTGCCTGCTTGCAGCGGTGGCGTCACCGTGGCAGTCGAGGGCTCCAAGGAAGGGCCGGCAAATGTAACCTATGCGGACATCCCCTTCAACTCGGTGGGTTGAGCGTGCCACAAATGCCAGGACGTACAGCGTTGGTGTCATCCGGTGTCACGGAGACAGGCAGAAGTGGAGGGGCAAGTACGGAACTGGCTGGTAACACCTCCTGGGCGTCAGGCCCGCAGCTATCTGCTTAGGTCGTACGTATCTCTGCTTGAGCACGTAATCCGTAGCCAGCATGTGCGTGATGCATGCCCGACTGCCTTACATGCGCACCACAACCTCTGTGATCGTCGGGTTCCTCGCGCTTTACGCGTACCCTCTGTGACCGTGCGCTTCATCCCGCATGCCCCTACCCATATGCGTGCAGGCCATCGTCCACGTCATCAACAAGGTCCTCCTGCCACCAGCTTGATAAGCGTGTTGCCGTAGTTGGCCAACATTGGATACGGAGAGGGTAGTAGTTGTGTCAAGAAGGGCTGAGGACTACCAACAGACGCAACGGTAGGATGCAGGAGTCCAGTCGCAGTGCGTTGGCTAACACAGTTGCATGCAGGTTGGCACGAGACAGGGTTGGAGCCCAGTAGGATGCAATCGGCTCCAGCATTGCACTTATCAAACGTCGCGTGGGGTGCTGCATTCAGCCCAGAGCACAAGACACGTGCACGCAGTTCCATGCAGAATGCGCCATGGTGGTGCACTGCAGCCCAAGCGACCAAGTGTAAAGTGTCATCCTTCTCATCTGCTTCGGCTTCCCGCTTCTACAGCATGACATTTGTAACTAGACTCCGATACAAGCGTACGCACGCTCTCGACACGTGTATGGCACGGCAGGTCATCAGACACTTATCCGTCGCCTGCACACCAGCAGAACCCGAACAGTGCAGTGTACTTGCGCTCGTCATTAGCAGAACACACTGCAAAACAACCAACAGCAGAGCACTGCAAGACACTCACCCAAATGGTAACAGCAAAGACGTTATAGAGCGTGTGCACTCGGCAGATGCGAAAGCGAGAGGATGAAGGGAATAGATCAATACGGCATGCAAGGACAATACCGTTGCCAACGCCAATATGACAGCATGGAACTATGCTTAGGGGGGGTTTACATATGCACGTCGGAATTACGGACGCGTCCGCAAATTTCGAGCGTGCGTATGTGAACCCCCCCTTACGCAGTGCGTGTGTCGCGCCGGCCACGACATCATCCAGTGGTCAGGTAAAGCCAAGTGCAGTGTGCACAGCAGTGTATTAACCCATAACCTCCTTAAGTCCATGTCAAGCCCCATCCTTCATGGTAAAACGGCAGCATACGGCACAGGAACGGTACAGTACAGTGCAGTACCGTACTGTGTACGGCATGTCCTAGATAAAAGCCCCCACCATCTCCTCCAGACGCGCGCACGCCTCCTCACAGCTAGGCCGGCCCTGGGGGTCCGCCTGCAGGCACTGCTCGGCCAGAGCCACGTAGCCAGCCGGCAGGAACGCACCCTCCGCAGCCCCCTCCAGCCCCCGGCCCCCGCTGCCCTGCTGTCCGGCCCCGGGCCACGCCAGCAGCTCCGCCGGCAGCGCCGCTGCCTCCTCCTGCGGCACGAAGGCCTGCTGCGCCAGCCAGCCCCGCACAGCGCCGCCCTCCGGCTGCGACAGCAGCTCCGGCAGCGGCACACCTGCCGCCACCTCCCACAGCAGCACGCCGTACGCGTACACGTCAGACGCGGGGGTGCACCTGCCGTACCGTACGACCTCGGGAGCGATGTACAGACCGCTGCGCCTACAGCATTGTCGTGCATGGTACGGGTTATCATGGGCAAACAGGGCTTACCAACGCACTGTCATACGATGCAGCGAAATAGCACGACACATTCTTCTGTGAATAGGCCGACCATTGCGCGCAACTGGCGTACCACATGGCGAGGGAACCACTTGGATGCCAACCGTTGCTAACAAAACCCACCCTGCGGGTCCGCTGGCGTGCGTGGCGTCCTCCGGCAGCCTCCGGGACAGCCCGAAGTCCGCCACCTTGGCCACAAAGTCAAGAGACGTTGCGTCGGCCCCGCAGGAGCCGGGCGCCATGCATTCCGGCCCTAGAGCAGCTGCCTGCTGCCCCTGCTGCTGCTGCTCCTCTTGCTGTCGGTGCCACTGCTGCGCTGCGCTCCCGAAGTGCAGCAGCACGTTTGCCGCCGCCAGGTCGTTCCACAGCACGCCGTGGCGGTGAAGGTGCGCCGACCCGCGGGCCACGTGCAGCGCCAGCCGCAGGGCCACGCCAGGCCGCAGTGCGCGGGGCCAGCGCCCGCAGCACCTGCGCGCCAGGCGGCCCGCCAGCAGGCTGTCGCGCAGGCTGCCGCCGTTGCACAGCTCCTGGACCAACGTCAGCTTCCACACCTCGACTTGCGGCGGACCTGGCGCTGGGGGCTGGCTGCAACCCGCACTTGTGCGTGGCTGAGACAGCAAGGAAGCTGACTGCCGCAGCTGCACTGCCTCTCGCGGGGTCCCGCTGACGATGTGCCGTCGGCCCCTGCCCTCTCGTTTCACCTCCTGCCCACCATCCTCCTCGGCCTCCCGCACACTGTGCTCCTGCTCCTCGACCACCTGCCCTACACCCAGGTGGCTCATGGGGTCATGGCGTGCTTCCTCAGCCCCACGTGGGGCGCCCCCGCCTTCCGCGCTGCCAGTGCCGTGCAGGTCCAGCACCACCATGCCAGAGGAAAGGCGCTCTTGCGTGGGATCCATGCCGCCGACCCGGCTGCCTTTCCTGCCGGGAAGCGGCACTGAGGCCCCTGCCACCGCCGTTGCAGGCTGCCGCTGCCCCTCCCGCCCCTGCTGCTCCTCCTCCTCCGGCCCGTGCACGTATGTCGCGTAGGTGGCCACCACGTGGGGGTGTGACATGGCGGTGGCGATGGAGCCCTCGGCCAGGGCGGTGGACAGCGAGGGGCCGTGCCACGTGCCGGCAGGGCCAGCAGACTGTGGACGGGGGCAATGAAAACTGGCAGTCACCACGCTGACATAGTGTGACACTGTTTGACTGCAAAAAGGACACGTTGCTCCCCTCCCAGTGACCCCATGGAACCTAGGCTTTGCCAGGCGTGCAGCTTGCAGACGCTAACAGATTTGCAACATAACTCAGCGCAGATAAGGCTACAACGCTGCTCAACGCCCCGCTCACCTGCTGATCCTTCTGCTCTGCTCCGGTTCCCACCAGCCTCTGCATGAGCACGCTCTTGACCGCCACGTCCAGCCCCCGCCACCGCCCCGCGAACACCACGCCCTGCGCGCCGCGGCCTAGCTCGCGCAGCAGCACCAGGGGGTCACCGCACGAGCCCCTGCCGCCATCGCCCCCACTATCTCGCGGCAGGCTCTTGCTTATGCTGCTCACGGCGCTGCCCCGCACGCTGCTGCCAGCCACGCTCGTGGTCGGCAGGAACGCCAGAAAGCTGGTACCAGCATCGCTGGCGGACACCTTGCCCAACGGGGACAGAGCTGCCCCAGTGTTAGCACCTGTCACTGCCGCTGCAGGTGATGCAGCTCCCCCAGGGGCCGCCAACGCGCGTGTCTGGGGCGCGAGGGGCTGCTGCTGCTGCTCCTGCATCCCCTGCCGCTGCTGCTCCAGGTGCAGCCGCAGGCCCACCGTGGCTTGCTGCACCACGGCGCGGACCTTGGGCGGCAGGGAAGGACGGGAAGGCCTGCAGCCAGGGCGGGGGGACCCGGAGGCGGCCGGGTTCCCCGTGCTGCTGCCTGGAGCCTCACTACTGTCGGCGTGTGACGACCCCAACGCCTTAAGGGCGATACCTTCTGTCGCAAGCGGGGCCGTAGCATCGGTGTTTGCTACTGCACCGGAATCGCCTGCATTGGGCCCGCCGCTTCCGCCGTCGCCGCTGCCATCGTCTCCATGCGTCATCGAAGGCTTGCCACTGGCGCTGGCCTCCTGCCACTGGCCTGCAGGCTTGTCGGCAGGCTGGGCCCTAGCACGCCGTCTGCGCACCAGCACGAGGACAGCCACCGCCGCTGACAGCAACAGCACCAGGCCCAAGCCAGCCACCAGCCCGGCCGTCAAACCCACCGGCAAGGAGCCCGAACTGCTGC
The DNA here is from genome assembly GCA_036984285.1 of Chlamydomonas sp. KOR1. Classification (NCBI taxonomy): domain Eukaryota; kingdom Viridiplantae; phylum Chlorophyta; class Chlorophyceae; order Chlamydomonadales; family Chlamydomonadaceae; genus Chlamydomonas; species Chlamydomonas sp. KOR1. Next base: position 81,803 of record BQMZ01000404.1, on the reverse strand, counting down.
CGCTGCTGCTGGTCGCCTCAACCAGCGGACCGAGCGCCCCAGCTGCGCCCGGCGTTGCTGTGGTGCCACCGCTGGCGTTAGTACCTGGGCCGTGCTCCGTTGGACTGCTGCCGCCGCTGCCTCCGGGCTGCCCACCAGCATTGGGGAGAGCACTCCGTTCAAGTAGGGCGCAGCCGGCGATGGCATGGCCACAGGGGCCAGGCTGGGGCCCGCCGGGTCCGGGCCTGTGTTTCCGTACGCCACGGGCAGGTCCAGGTCCAGCGGTTGGTACGACAGCGCCGTGGGGCCAGGCAGCTGCGAGGTCAGGGTGACGTTGCTGCCCAGCAGCCCGCACCACACCAGCTGATCGAACACCAGGCGTAGGCCTGCGGGCAGGGCGGGGGCGGCGCCGGGGCTGCTTAGCGAGACCCGCAGCTGCTGCAGCGCCGCCGCCCCGCCCGCCAGCCGCGAGCCGTCCAGCATCAGCTGCAGCTGCTCCGCCAGGCCAGGGTCGGCGGCGTGGCGCGTGGCGTTGGTGGCCCACGTCCACGCCAGCAGCAGCAGCTCCCGCTTGGGCACCACCAGCTGCACGGAATCCAGCAGAGCGTAGGACACGTCCACGGGAGACTGCATCCGGTAGCTGCTGCTGTTGCCGCTGCTGCTGCCATCTGTAGCAGTCAACGCCTCGCCACCTTGCGTGCCCAGCTGCATCCTGCCCCGCACGGCCTGCCCCACCGCCGCCCGGTCCAGCTGCAGGGACCACACGCACGAGGTAAAATTTGTCAAAGAGGAAGGCATGCCGCCAAGGTAGTCAGCAGGACTACTGCCAGGCTCTGGCACACCCAGCTGCTCGCCGTCCGGCTGCGCCTGTAGGAGCGCTCTCAGGTTGCTGTCGCTATCACCACCACCACCACCACCACCCATGCGACCGCTGCCCAACTCAGGCCGCCCGCGCAATGCCGCTTCAGCGCTGGCACCCCCCTGCAGCGCCTGCCTCCTGGACCCCACCGGAACACCGCCGGTGCCACTTGGAGCTGCTGCAACGGGCGGCGGTTGGTCACCGGACCGCACGAACGGCCCCGCCGCCGGCAGGTTGATCAGCACCACGTGCCGTACAGTCAGCGACACAGGCTCGGACAGTAAGCCCCGCTGGCCCGCCGCCCGCCTCCGCTCCTTGATCTCGTCCAGGAACGGCAGGAGTACTGCAGCATCGGCCCATCCGTATGGTGTGCGGACAGTGCGGCCCGGCGCCTCCCGCTCCAGGACCAGCGTGCTGGGCAGCCCCGCCAGGTCGAGGGTTCGAACCCCAGTAGGGTCGCCCAGCAGCAGGAAGCCAGGCAGCCCAATGACCGCCTGCTCGTAAGTGAAAGAATACTGGTCGCCAGTCCAAAGCGGGACGTCTTGGACCAGCACAGTACCGTAATTTAGCACCGCCTGCAGCGTGAAACTGTACGACAGGTCTGACGGGCCGACCGCATCGGATGTCCCGGCCTGCACATAATGTTGTAGTGTGGGCATGGCGAGCGCGGGCATCAAGGGTACTGGGCCGGGAGGAGGCAGCATGCCAACGATGCCGACGGTGTAGTTGTTGATGAGGTCCCACAGCTGATCTGCCTCAAGTGCGCCCGGACCGGGGGCTAGGTCGCACAAGGCAGGGACGTGCTCTTGGGTGCTCCGCGTCTCCAAACGCCACCCAGGTGTGGCGCTAGCTTCTGGCGGTGACATGGCGCTGAGTGTTTGTCCCTGCTGCTGCTGCTGCCCTTCTTGCACCAGTAGCACGTTCCCCAGCACCGCAAGGCGGCTGCGGGTCATGAGAGTGCGTGCGAGGAGGCAGTTGGCGCAGCCGGGGACCTGGCGGAGGAGGGGGGCGGCGACGGGAGGGGGGCAGCACCATGTCGCAAGCACAGGAATGCAGCGTTCTTGCCCATCATGCAGTCCCAACCGCAATCAGACCGATACATAGGATTAGAAGAACCTGCTGGGTTACGTAGGGTTTCCACATCATGCTGCTGTGTGTAGCTGCACCATGCACGAGTATTCTTGACGAGCATGGGCCCAGGAGATCAGTGCCGTTGCTCACCTCCGAGAATTTACTTGTCGTCCAGACCTCAGCGTCCACCAGCACACACGGTAGCTGGCTTGCACCTGCTGCGTCCCCATCGGTTGCCTTACTGGCTGCCGCTGCGGCTGGCGACGAAGATGTTGTTATTGGCAGTCCCGCTTCTACCCGCCACGTTGCAAACTCGTCAGGCGGCAGCTCAGCAGTTACATCGCTGACATTGAGCCTGGTCAGGGCCGCAGCGCCAACGTTATTCCGGTAGAACGCCCACGTCCAAAGCGGCAGGCGCAGCAGAGCCGCAGGTAACATGTTGGATGGGCCCAGCGGCAGCCCCCGCAGCGTGAGGTGCTGCACGCGCGCCGCCCCATCGTCGAGCAAACCAAACAGTGAGCCGCTGCCAGCCAGGTCCAGCACTGAAGAGCGGTCGGGCGGGCCGGCCAGCACAAAGTAACTCTGCGTGATGCGAAGTATAGCCTCCTTCGGCAAGTAAGTCGTGCTAGTTGCATAATCCGCGCTGTTTGGGTCAGCGCCGTTGCTTGAGGCATTGTTGCTGCTGCTGCTGAGTGCCTCGCGTAGCTGGTTCACAGGATTTCCGAGTGATACTGAAGACTGCAGGTACACGTATAAAGGCACCCTGATCGCTGGCCCTGTGCTGGGTCCGCTTTCCGTAGGCAGCTGATTGCGCGCCTCCCATGCTGTCACTGTCTGAATCAGCTGCGCCCCGCTGCGCACCACCGCCGCGGCGCATGGCGCGGGCAGCTGCTTGCCGCTGCAGGTCAGCACCACGTCGTGCGCGGACAGGGAGGCGGTGGTGAACGAATGGACCACCAGGGAGGTGGGCGTGACGGTGAAGTTGGGGGAGGGGGCAGAGCGGCAGGCCAGCTCCTGGTGCAGGGCCAAGGACACGCATGCTGCGGTTGTGATGGTGACGTGCGACAGCTGCAGCTGAGCGCCTGGGCTGAGGCGGATGGTCAGGAGGGAGAGAAAGGAGGTGGTGGGGAGCGGGAAAGGGGCTGTGGGGAGCTGGGCGCCGGTGATGTTGAGGCTGGTCAAGGTGAGGGTGCCGTTTGGGGGCACGACCAGGGACGTGAGGGCCAGGCGGGACAGGTCAAGCTGCGACGTCGCCGGGATGGTAGGGACGGAGGGACTAGGAGAGGCGTCTGAGTTTGCATGGCTGCCGCCGTTGGGGCTGCCGCTGGGGGTGTTGGTTGGGCAGCATTTGGTTCCGGGCCCCCTCGTGTACTCCTGACCAGATAGCAGGGTGTTGAGTGGGAGCGTAGCTGAGGCGCCTGGCAGTAGCGCGGTGGTACCCTCCGTCAAGACGGCACACCAGGTGTCTGCCTTGTCTGTGACCAGGCCGCAGTCCTTGAGGGTAGCTGCAAAGGACGTTGGTGTATGCTGGGAGGCCCCGGCGCCCCTAACAGCAGAAGCAGCCGTGACGATGAGCAGCACCACCGCCAAAGCCCCACTGCAGTGTCTCCTTTTGTGCATAGCGGTGCTTCAGGCTTGCAGGGTTGCTGCACCGCTTTGCGACGCGCTGTAAGAACCATCGCGCTTGTTGAACCACAGAAGAGCCTTGTCCATGGCAGTCAGCACGACTGCGCATAGCAAAAGAAGTGGTGGCTAGTAAATACAGTGCGTGTTACGTAGTCTTGAGCTCTGTCGTCGACTCGTCTGACTGACTGACACCCGTGGTAGACTGATGTCGCCCTGTCATGACGCTTGTCCACACGCACTAAGCTAGAGATGAAGGAAAGATGGTATCTATCTGCAACCCCTTGGACTGGAGGGCAGCGGAGTGGGGAGGCCTGGGCCAGTACGTCATTTGGCCCAGGGGAGCTCCCCTGATTTGGCCCCTGCACCTGCCTCCGCTGCCCGTCTGCACCAGGGGGGCGTTGTTGTCTGGGGCTCGCCTGGTCTGCACATTGGATTCCTTTCACCGAGCTGGTGGCCTTCCTGTGCTCCTTATGGGCTTATGGTATGCAGCTCGAATTTTTTAACAGCAGTGTGCCAGCACTCCGTGTTCGCAACACGTCCTTGCGTGCCGCTGGGTGTCCTGTCTACCAGCTCGGTAACAACGCTGCGGGTTTGGGTGCTGGAGGTACGACACGCGTACCGTGTAGTGACTATTGGAGCTGAGGCTTAGGAGGACATCCGCTTGAATGCGTTGTCGCGAGCAACTGCGTTTTGATATGCAGTACCATGCATCAGGTGCACAGTACCATGAGTGGCTGCACGCAATCGGACAACCGTAGGACGCCCACTGAACCAACGACGCCATGTGCTGCTACAAGCTCCCGCGGTGATGTTTACATGCTTGGACACCGGGTACGTGGGGATCGTGGTACAGGCCTGACCATCGTGCAAGGCATGGGCCCTGAGCCTGTAAGGATACTACCCGAACCCCGATGGCAATCTCCGTCCGGTGGGAACGTGGGATGGCATTCCAAGCAGCACGTGTTGTTGTGGTCCACGACGTCAACTATATGCTGCAATCTCAGCAGCACGCAGGAGAGGCCCATTCCCCTTGCCAGCTTATGCTCAGCAAGGGTCTGGCAGGGATGCACAACTACATTTGCACAGTAACACGATTGGACCAGTGTACGTACCGCCCGTGTACACGGAATCGCTTCCAGTATGACCCTAGCAAACGAAGGTACCATGAATTCGATTTCTTATGTGCAATGATGTCAATCCAGCCGCAGTGTATTCACGCCCGCAGCTCGCTCGTATCCATGAAGCCCATCCCCCATCCATATGAAAGCACACGTATCAGTGACGAGCAAAGCATGCACTTGCGGGCAACAGAAGTCAAGATGTCACTGATGTGCATTCGCCCTAATGCCCACGGCTACCAGGTCGACAGACCAACACTGTACAGCCCCGGATTGAATCTAGTCGACACCAGGTGCCGTGCCCTACTAAGGCACATTGCCGGGTCCTCCTACATTCTTCCAGACTCGTTTCCTGTACCTACCGCCCCTTCCCTCCGCCATCCGGCCGCCATCTCTTCCAGTCGAGCGCAAGCCTCCTCAAAGCTGGGCCGCGCCCCGGGGTCCCCCTGCAGGCACTGCTCGGCCAGAGCCACGTAGCCAGCCGGCAGACACACACCCTCCGCAGTTCCCTCCGTCCCCTGTCCCCCGCTGCCCTGCTGTCCGGTCCCGGGCCACGCCAGCAGCTCCGCCGGCAGCGCCGCCACCTCCTCCGGCTGCACGAAGGCCTGCTGCGCCAGCCAGCCCCGCACAGCGCCGCCCTCCGGCTGCGACAGCAGCTCCGGCAGCGGCACACCCGCCGCCACCTCCCACAGCAGCACGCCGTACGCGTACACGTCAGACGCGGGGGTGCACCTGCCGTACCGTACGACCTCGGGAGCGATGTACAGACCGCTGCGCCTGTGGAACAGGAATGACACAGTAGACAAGGTTCATGATGTGATGTTGGCAAACGAAAACACAGCAGAAATGGCAAACTCCAGCATAGGCAAGGAAGGAGAGGCAGCTTGCACGTGAGTAACCCACCCTGCGGGTCCGCTGGCGTGCGTGGCGTCCTCCGGCAGCCTCCGGGACAGCCCGAAGTCCGCCACCTTGGCCACAAAGTCAAGAGACGCCGCATCAGCGCCGCACGTGCTGGGCGCACTGCCGTCCGGCCCTAGAGCAGCTGCCTGCTGCCCCTGCTGCTGCTGCTTTTCTTGCTGTCGGTGCCACTGCTGCGCTGCGCTCCCGAAGTGCAGCAGCACGTTTGCCGCCGCCAGGTCGTTCCACAGCACGCCGTGGCGGTGCAGGTGCGCCGACCCGCGGGCCACGTGCAGCGCCAGCCGCAGGGCCACGCCAGGCCGCAGTGCGCGGGGCCAGCGCCCGCAGCACCTGCGCGCCAGGCGGCCCGCCAGCAGGCTGTCGCGCAGGCTGCCGCCGTTGCACAGCTCCTGGACCAGCGTCAGCTTCCACACCTCGACTTGCGGTGGACCTGGCGCTGGGGGCTGACTGCAACCCGCACTTGAGCGTGGCTGAGACAGCAAGGAAGCTGACTGCCGCAGCTGCACTGCCTCTCGCGGGGTCCCGCTGACGATGTGCCGTCGGTCCCTGCCCTCTCGTTCGACCTCCTGCCCACCATCCTCCTCGGCCTCCCGCCCACCGTGCTCCTGCTCCTCGACCACCTGCCCTACACCCAGGTGGCTCATGGGGTCATGGCGTGCTTCCTCAGCCCCACGTGGGGCGCCCCCGCCTTCCGCGCTGCCAGTGCCGTGCAGGTCCAGCACCACCATGCCAGAGGAAAGGCGCCGTGGCGTGGGACGCAAGCGGCTGACCCGTCTGCCTTTCCTGCCGGGAAGCGGCGGTGAGGCCCTTGCCACCGCCGTTGCTGCTGCCCTAGGAGGCTGGTGCTGCTCCTCTTCCGGCCCGTGCACGTATGTCGCGTAGGTGGCCACCACGTGGGCATGCGACATGGCGGTGGCGATGGAGCCCTCGGCCAGGGCAGTGGACAGCGAGGGGCCGTGCCACGTGTCTGCAGAGCCTTGCTCCTGGCCCTACAAACGCGCAAAATTCAAGGTAAGCACCGTGCGCCAACACACAAATAACTATAGCATTGCTTCAAAGTAGCACCCTGGGGTCTAGCGTGTACATATGCCATACCTTAAGTTGACGTAACCACAGCGTGTGCAAAACCCACATGCCAGTCTCACCTGCAGCTGCAGCCTCTGCATGAGCACGCTCTTGACCGCCACGTCCAGCCCCCGCCACCGCCCCGCGAACACCACGCCCTGCGCGCCGCGGCCCAGCTCGCGCAGCAGTACCAGAGTACCACCGCCATCGCCGCCGCCGCCATCGCCGCCGCCGCCATCGCCCCCACTGTCACGCGTCAGGCTCTTGCTCAAGCTGCTCAAAGTGCTACCTCGCACGCTGTTCCCAGCAACGCTCGTATTGGGCAGCGACGCCAGAAAGCTGCTGCCAGCATCGCTTGCGCACACCTTCTCCGAGGTGGACAAGCCTACAATAGGGCCAGTCCCTGCAGCTCCAACTGCAGGTGGTGCAGCACCGGCAGGGGCCGCCAACACGTTTGACCGCGGCGTGAGAGGCTGCGACTGAGGCTGCGGCTGTTGCATCCCGTGCCGCTGCTGCTCCAGGTGCAGCCGCAAGTCCATTGTGGCTTGCTGCACAACGGCGCGGACCTTGGGCGGCAGGGAGGTCTGAGAAGGCTCTCGGCCGCGGTGGAGTGAATTCAAGGCACCGTGGTCTCCCATGCCGCTGCTGTTGCCCTGCGACGCGCCTGGGCTCGTGCCGAACGTGCGGCTCAGCAGTGCTGGCACGTTCGCGCTTGCGCTCGCCTCCGCCAGGGTTGCTGCCACCGGATCCGCAGTTGCAGCAGAAGAGCTCTGGCCTCCACTTTGGTTGGCACACCCGCTCCCGATGACGCTGCTGCTTGACAGCACGGACGGGGACACCTGCAGTCCGGGCCCGTCCTTGTCCAGAACCTCGGCCCTGCTTCGCTTCTTTCGCAGCAGCACCAGGACCGCCATCCCTGCTGCAACTGCCGCACTCACACCCAGCCCAGCCACCAGTCCTGCTACCAAGCCCACAGGCATAGACGAGCCCTGTCGACTGCTGCCGTCACCAGCATACACGGGACCCTGGACCCCGCCTGCCCCATTGGCAGTCGGCTTGCCGGTCGTGTGTCCGCCCTCCGGTGGGCCGTTTACAGCGTTGCCTTGTGGGATGTGCGCTGGGCTAGCAAGGGCAGGAGGGGTGCGGCTAGGCACATCTATTGCACCTCCTCCTTCAGCAGGAGGCCCCTGCGCCCCGCCTCCCCCCTGCGGCCCCGCCGGATCCGGGCCTGTGTTGCCGTACGCCACGGGCAGGTCCAGGTCCAGCGGTTGGTACGACAGCGCCGTGGGGGCAGGCAGCTGCGAGGTCAGGGTGATGTTGCTGCCCAGCAGCCCGCACCACACCAGCTGCTCAAACACCAGGCGCAGGCCCGCGGGCAGGGCGGGCGCGGCGCCGGGGCTGCTTAGCGAGGCCCGAAGCTGCTGCAGCGCCGCCGCCCCGCCCGCCAGCCACGAACCGTCCAGCATCAGCTGCAGCTGCTCCGCCAGGCCAGGATCGGCCGCGTGGCGCGTGGCGTTGGTGGCCCACGTCCAAGCCAGCAGCAGCAGCTCCCGCTCGGGCACCACCAGCTGCACGGACTCCAGCAGCACGTAAGACACGTCCACGGGAGACTGCATGGTACCGCTGCTAGCCCCCGCCACCTCACCCTGCTGCATCCTGCCCCTTACGGCCTGCCCCACCGCCGCCCGGTCCAGCTGCAGAGACCACACGCACGAGGTGAAGTTGGTCAGCGAAGGGGACAGGCCGCCGAGATGATCTGCAGCTGCACCTGGTTCCCCTTCCGGCTGCTGCGCTTGCTGCAGTGCCCGTGTCAACACACTTGCGGGCCGCTTCATGCCCTCGTGCAAGCCTCCAAGGCGCCGCCTCTGACCAAATTCTCCTGAGGGCTCTCCACCCCTTGCTTGAGGAATGGGAGGAGGCGAGCCCGGCGCCGTGTCCTGCACGAACGGCCCCGCCGCCGGCAGGTTGATGAGCACCATGTGCCGTACGGTCAACGACACAGGCTCGGTCAACAGGCCGCGGTACCCCGCCGCCAGTCGCTGCTGCCGGAAGCTGTCCAGGACCGGCCGCAGCTCTTCGGGCCTGCCCCACGCCAGCGCTCTGTTCACCAGTGGCTCCCGCTCCAGTACGAACGTGTTCGGCAGCCCCGCCAGGTCGAGGGTTCGAACCCCCACAGGATCGCCCAGCAGCAGGCAACCGGGAAGCTCGACAATCGCCGGAGTGGATGCAAAGCTGCTCTGATCACCCCGCTCTGCGGACACTTGCAGCTTTGTATCCAGCATTGGAACCACAGCAATGGCCCAGCTTTGTCCAAAGAGGGCGAAGGTCAGATCTATGGGCTGTGCAACGCCACCCCAACAGCAGTCATAGAAATCGACCAGCGTTGGTATTGGAGCGACCCAACTGATCAGCGGAGGCGGCGGCAAAGGACGCTGCTCCTGCTGCTGCTGCTGCTGTGTCGGCTGGCTTGGCGTTGCAGTGTCTGGGGCCTGCAGGGGCTGCGACAGCGGCGAGGCTGGCGCAAGGCCGGGCCAGGGCGGGGGTGCGGAGGACGGCACGAAGCTGGGATCCAGGGCGTAGGCCATCGCTTGGTTCACTGCAGCACTGAACGCCAGTGCCTCCAGGGCTCCTGCCCCGGGCAGCAGGTTGCACAGGGGCGAGCACGGCCGCGGAGGCATCTGCAGGAGCCCGCGCGTTTGCCCGTAATTCGCAATATCCTCAGCAACACCAACATCCGCTGCGCCTGGCCCTGGCCTCGGCCTTGGCTCGTCCGCACTGCCGCTGGGTGCAGGGCCCTGTACGGCGTCCATCTGGCCGACGTACACCTGACGCCGCCGGTCGCAGCTGATTTGTTGCTGCACCTGCTGCTGCTCCTGTGGCGTGCCCCCGCCCTCCTCCACCAGCAGCGCGTTCTCCACCACTGATTGGGAGCTCCTGCTGACCAGCCGGACAGCCAGGATGCAGCTGCTGCAGCCGGCCACCTGCGAGCAGGCATGGTACGGTAAGAGTGAGCGCCTGCACGTGTGGGTCAATGTGCTGTTGAGAAGGAGCTCCACGCATTTCCGTCGCACGTAACCGGCTCACTAGAGCATGTATCCTGAGCGTCTTAAGCCAGGCCACCTGCAAACGACAGGTGCTGAACTGATGCTGAGGCGCCATCTCATCCCACAACTGCGTGACCCGCATGTGCACTCACCGGGCGGAACTCCTGTGACACCCACGCTATCACAGCTTCCGTGATGCACGGAGGGCCAAAGGTGTTGCCAGCTCCCATGGCATCGGCGACGGACAGCTGGTCGACCTCTGCGCCACGCGCGTACCGCCACAACGCCATCTCCTCGGGCGGCAGCTCGATTGTGACACTGCTGACGTGCAGCATTGTACCAAGGGAAGACCCGAGCGCCTTGCGCATGAAGGCCCACGTCCACAGCGGCAGGCGCATCAGCGAGGCCGGGTAGGTGATGGCCGGCCCCAGCGGCAGCCCCCTCAGCGTGAGGTTCTGCAGCTGCACAGCTCCGCCCTCCATGCCGAACAGCGAGCTGCTGCCAGTCAGGTCCAGCACCGAGGAGCGGTCTGGGGGCCCGCCGATGACCACATGGCTGCTGGTTAAGCGAAACACGCTGTTGGTGAGGTACGCCTCGCCAGTCCCTGATGCACCCTTATCAATCCCTGAGGCCGTGCCATTTGAGCCATACTCCCCAAACCAAATGATGTCATCCGTAGATGGTCGACTGAGCTGCACTGTCCCCTGCACCCACAGGTACAGCGGGGCAAGCGGCGTGTCTCCGCGTGTGACCCAGCCTGTGACGGCTCGGAGCACCTCCACCCCGCTGCGCACCACCGCCACGGTGCATGGCGCGGGCAGCTGCTTGCCGCTGCAGGTAAGCACCACGTCGTGCGCGGACAGGGAGGCGGTGGTGAACGAATGGACCACCAGGGAGGTGGGCGTGACGGTAAAGTTGGGGGAGGGGGCGGAGCGGCAGGCCAGCTCCTGGTGCAGGGCCAGGGACACGCAGGACGGGGTGGTGACGGTGACGTTCGACAGCTGCAGCCGGGCGCCGGGGCTGAGGCGGATGGCCAGGAGGGAGAGAAAGGAGGTGGTGGGGAGCGGGAAGGGGGCTGCTGGAAGCTGGGCGCCGGTGATGTTGAGGCGGGTCAAGGTGAGGGTGCCGTTTGGGGGCACGACCAGGGAGGAGGGGGCCAGGAGTGACAGGTCAAGCTGGTGTAGTAGCGGGGTGGTGCTGTTGCTGTCTGTGGTACCATGCTGTCTGTCCGGGTTGCTGTCCGTATCGCAGCATGCGCCTGACGGCGTCCCGCCAGCAGGGGAGCCGCCGAGGGCGGTATGCTGAGGCAGGGTGGCAGGAGGCCCCAGCTGCAGAACTGTGGTGGAGCCGAAAGCAAGTACAGCGCATGCCCAGGCCTCATCGGGTTGTGCTCCAGAGGAAGGGCAGTTCCGCAGTGACAAGACGAAGGAGGTGGGGGAGGGCTTGTTGGAGTACGGGCTTTGCGGTGGGACGGCCCCTACACCTTGGGCGCCAGTGCAGCATAATAACGGCGCCAAACATAGTATTATATAGTTTGTTGGAGCTCTCAGCTTGGTGCATTGACTGCTGTGCGACATAAATCAGCCCACACAGGGTGAAAACCCTGAGCACTTGACCAACGCGGCTATATGACAATACTCATAGGCCTTGTCTGGTGACGAGCTCGCAATCCTTCTCCTTGAACGCGCAGTGCTCGAGCTATGTCATGTAACATGTCAGGTTGCGTATCATTGTCGTTTCAAACTTGATATATGATTCTGCTCTAAGCGAATGCCTTGGCCTTGCTGTTGCGATAGTGGGCTCGCAGGCCGCTGCATGCACTGCCCGTGCGCGCGTGCAGTACCCATACCGTACCCTGACTGATATGGCCGACGGCATTTTAGCAGGGACCCAGGGCATTGGTAGGCCAATCTCCTCCGTTTTCAATGGAGGCTTGAGGCAGGTTGCCATCAATGCACGCGGAAAACCAAGTGGCCCTGTCCACGTGCTCACCTCTGGTTCAGCCGCCTGCTCCATGTGCAGGCACCCCCGAGCTTGCAGACCTTCTAGGCCACCCTTCTGGTCCCAGGCCCCCCTGCCCGTAAGCCACCATGCTGAGCTGATCACGCTTCCTTGCTTGCCCCCTGATTCCCACGATATGCTCATGTGCGGCTGCTTGCAGTCTTTCACCACTGTGCTGTCCGCTCGCCAGCCGCCACCAGAGCCAGCCCGTGCAGCACGACGTCTGTACTTCAGTTGCCATAAGTCCATGCCCCAACCCCTGATTACCGGAAGTGCCTGCATAACTCGCACGTACACCTGAAGTATTCGCATGGACAGTAGCCTCCGGGGTCTCACAGTGGTGACTTCCTCAGTGACCCTTTCGACCCCATCGTGCTGCGGCGTGTTCCTCTTGCCCGCGCCAAATGCTAATGCCCACCTGGATGATGTCACTGCCCCGGTAAACAACCCCGGTATGCAAATTATGGCTATGGGGACGACAATCGGGCCCTCCTTCGGCCCATGATGCGCACCCAGGCACGGGGTATGGGATGTTGCTTGATTACTTGCTTATGCCCACGTCTTTCGCACACAAGTCAACTAGTAAACAGTCATAGGATGACCCCTATTGTTTGGCATAGGGCAAGAGACCTAGGCACATCCACATCTGCGCGCCTTCCTGTTGTGCCACGGCTAATTGTACGCAGGCCCTGTTTGTGGTATGGATATGGAACATGAAAAACATTCGTCCAACTTCCCGTTTTCGAGGATTGGAAAAGCAGCGTTTCCGGCCTGCATGTCGGTGCTGGAGCTCATGGCCCTTCAGGCGCCTAGGACATGCTGCAATTATTGTCATCTTCCAGCTAGCTGCAGTGTCATGCTGCGCGGGCGCTCAACCGCTACATAACGTTTCGCAGCCCACCCCGGCCCTTCTCGTCGCGACCATCAGGAGCTGCCCAGCAACCGTACAACAGCCTAATGGCACCTGGGGCTGCGCTTACCTGCCCGTCTGGTCCACGACTGCCCTGCAGCCCGGGCCTCCCGCCTCGTTCCCTCTCCTCGCCACCCTCAGCGGCGGCCCCGCCACAGCCGCGCCGTCCACCTGCTGCGATGCAGGCAGCACGTTTCAAAATCCACCGCCACCAACAGCAGTGTCCAACTTCACCAGTGGCGACAACACCACCCCGCTCCTGCCCCAGCTTGACATGTCCCTCCTGGCCCCCTCCTCCCTGGTCGTGCCCCCAAACGGCACCCTCACCTTGACCCGCCTCAACATCACCGGCGCCCAGCTTCCAGCAGCCCCCTTCCCGCTTCCCACCACCTCCTTCCTCTCCCTCCTGGCCATCCGCCTCAGCCCCGGCGCCCGGCTGCAGCTGTCGAACGTCATCGTCACCACCCCGTCCTGCGTGTCCTTGGCCCTGCACCAGGAGCTGGCCTGCCGCTCCGCCCCCTCCCCCAACTTCACCGTCACGCCCACCTCCCTGATGGTCCATTCGTTCACCACCGCCTCCCTGTCCGCGCACGACGTGGTGCTTACCTGCAGCGGCAAGCAGCTGCCCGCGCCATGCACCGCGGCGGTGGTGCGCAGCGGGGTGGAGGTGCTCCGAGCCGTCACAGGCTGGGTCACACGCGGAGACACGCCGCTTGCCCCGCTGTACCTGTGGGTGCAGGGGACAGTGCAGCTCAGCTGGGCTGACGCAGATAGGTCGCTCGCACATGGAGAGGCAGTTGGCGAAGATGAAGTGCCGAGTACCTTTGAGGACAGCTTAATCGGCATACCCACCGGCCGTGTGGTCATCGGCGGCCCCCCAGACCGCTCCTCGGTACTGGACCTGACTGGCAGCAGCTCGCTGTTCGGCATGCAGGGCAGCGGGGCGATGCGGCTGCAGAACCTGACGCTGAAGGGGCTGCCGCTGGGGCCGGCCATCACCTACCCGACCTCGCTGATGCGACTGCCGCTGTGGACGTGGGCCTTCATGCGCAGGGTGTTGGGGTCATCGAGCAGCACGCTGCTGCACGTCAGCAATGTGACAATCGAGCTGCCGCCCGAGGAGATGGCGTTTTGGCGGTACGCGCCTGGGTCGGATGCAACACCGCCAGTCGCTGCTGCACTGGAAGACGGTGACAGCCGCGACCTGCCCTGCTGCACGGATGGCGTAAACCTCTGGTCCAACCAGAGATTTCGTCCGGTGAGTCAGCAGCGGGGCCGTAGTAATGCACCCTGGGGGCAAGGGCTATCACGTTTTGAGTACCAGTATGCTGGCGCGCGTGCTTGAGGGTCTTGCATGTGATTTGCCGCGCATGCTCACTGTACCACGCCTGCTCGCAGGTCGCCGGCTGCAGCAGGTGCATCCTGGCTGTCCGGCTGGTCAGCAGGAGCTCCCTGTCGGTGGTGGAAAGCGCGCTGCTGGTGGAGGAGGGCGGGGGCACGCCACAGGAGCAGCAACAGCAATCAACGGAGGCCAGGTGCGACCGGCAGCGTCAAGCATTCCTTGGCCAGCCTGTGTCTGCCCAGGGACCTACATCAAAGGCCCCTATCCCTGCACAAGGTAGCACGGCCGACGAGCTGGGCGAAGGGTCCGCTACCCGCAGCCCAAGGCCCGGGCTCCTGCAGCTGCCTCCGCGGCCGTGCTCGGCCCTGTGCAACCTGCTGCCCGGGGCAGGAGCCCTCGAGGTGCTGGGCCTGTACGTAGTTGTTGACGACGCCTACCTGAAAGCCTCAGGGTTCGGGTACAGCCCCTTCCCTGCCGCCCCCGAGCCGCCCGCAACACCTCATGCGCCTGGTTCAGCCGCAGCAGCGCCTAGCCCTCGGTTGCCCAACAGCTCACAGCTGGCGCCAGCGCCGACAGCAGCCCAGTTGCTCGACTGGCCGCCTCAAGTGCCAACACTACTCAGCTACCGGGACTGCGGCTGGGAAGGCCATGTTTCCCCCTCAGACTTGACTTTCACCCTTGAGCCTACCGCTGTGACGGTCTTGGCTGCGGTGCCCACTCAAGATGTGGCACTCTACATCAGCGACGACTGGTATGCCACTCACACCTTCTACCAGAAGCAGGCGGTGGTGGAGCTGCCCGGCTGCCTGCTGCTGGGCGACCCCGTGAGGGTTCGAACCCTCGACCTCGCGGGGCTGCCCAACACGTTCTTCCTGGAGCGGGAGCCGCTGGCGAATAGGGAGTGGTCTTTGGGCAGGTCCGAAGAGCTGTGGCCGTTTCTGGACAGCTTCCGACAGCAGCGGCTGGCGGCGGGGTACCGCGGCCTGTTGACCGAGCCCGTGTCGTTGACCGTACGGCACATGGTGCTCATCAACCTGCCGGCGGCGGGGCCCTTTGTTGTACGGATTGGGCCGCCGACGCCGCCGTGGCCCCCCGGTATGCCGTGGACCTGGGATGATGAAGGTCGGAGACGGCGTTCCATACTCGCCTCAGCCGGTGACGCCGTGCTTCACAGTAGCACCAGGGCACACATGCGATCTGGGGCTCGAGAGCTGCAGCAAGCGCAGGAGACAGCTGATGAGCCTGGCGCAGCGGTGCCAGCAGGAGACGGCCTTGCTGCAGTGGATTACCTCGGCGGCCTGTCCCCTTCGCTGGCCAACTTCACCTCGTGCGTGTGGTCCCTGCAGCTGGACCGGGCGGCCGTGGCGCACGCGGTGCGGGCCAGGGTGCAGCAAGGAGAGGTGGCGGGGGGCAGCAATGACAGCATACAGTCTCCCGTAGACGTGTCTTACGCGCTCCTGGAGTCCGTGCAGCTGGTGGTGCCCGAGCGGGAGCTGCTGCTGCTGGCGTGGGCGTGGGCCACCAACGCCACGCGCCACGCGGCCGACCCTGGCCTGGCGGAGCAGCTGCAGCTGATGCTGGACGGTTCGTGGCTGGCGGGCGGGGCGGCGGCGCTGCAGCAACTGCGGGTCTCGCTAAGCAGCCCAGGTGCCGCGCCCGCCCAGCCCGCAGGCCTGCGCCTGGTGTTCGAGCAGCTAGTGTGGTGCGGGCTGCTGGGCAGCAACGTCACCCTGACCTCGCAGCTGCCTGGCCCCACGGAGCTGTCGTACCAACCGCTGGACCTGGACCTGCCCGTGGCGTACGGCAACACGGGCCCGGATCCGCCGGGGCCGCAGGGTGGTCCGGCTGGAAATGATGGGGCCATCACGATCCCCAGCGGACCGCCTGCAGCCAACTCGCGGTCATCCGCCCCACCTCCGGGCGAAGTACCGAGAGGCAATATAAGCACAGGTGGCGGCATGAAGGATGCCAATGGCACAACGGGCGGGCTTGGGACGGGCGGTCGGCAGGAGGGCGCCGAGCGTGGCAACAGCAGTGGCGGCGTCTCAGCGTTTGTTCGGGTGGGCTTAGCGGCAGGGCTGGCAAGTGGGCTTGGCGTTGCAGCTGCGATGGCAGTCGTGGCTCTGGTGTTGGTACGCCGCCAGCGGGCGAGGGCGCTGCAAGTGCCCGAGGAACCACACACGAAGCTGCCAGGGGCGAAAGCTGCTGACGCCCTTCCTCCTCCTCGGTTGCCATCTGCTAGCGGCTCCAGCAGGAGCGCGGATTCCACCGGCAAGCCCTGTGTGGACAGCTTATCCTCTGATAGAGCGGCGGTGGCCGCAGCGTCGGAGACAGCTGCGCAAGAGCCCGTCCTGCCATCTCATGTGTCCCTTGGCATCCTGGATTACTCGCACAGCAGCGGCAGTGCTGCTCGCGGCAGTAGCGGTGCTGCTCGCGGCAGCGTCAGCACGGGGGAGCTGAAAGCCCCTGGTTCGCCATGCCCAAGCCACGGCCAGGACCGGCCCTCCCTGTCGCCCGAGGTCCGTGCCGTGGTGCAGCAAGCCACCGTGGGCATGCGACTGCACGTGGAGCAGCAGCGGCACGGGTTACAGCAGCAGCAGGAGCAGCAGCAGCACTGGGGACAGGTGAACATGCGTCCAATTGCCTCTGCCTCTGCGTCACCAGGGCCCCTATCGCTGTCAGCGCCTCAATCGCCAACGGCAGGTGCTCCAAAAGCTGAGCAGGGAGGTGCGCTTCAGGCCCAAGGCGCCAGCATGCCGTCGGGAGCAGAGGGAACGACAGTCGACGGCGCCGCTCCCGAGGCTGGCGTGGTGGCAGCGTCCGTGTCTGGCACGCTCAGCTTGAGCGATGTTGCAAGTAGCTTCATGGCATCCCTCATAAGCGGCAGGACCACGACAACCAGTGTGCACAGCAGCGCAGTCAGCAGCATGGGAAGGCACCTGCAGGTGGACAGTGGCGGTGGCGGCGGCGGCGGCGGCGGGGGCTCGTGCGGTGGCCCCCTGGTGCTGCTGCGCGAGCTGGGCCGCGGCGCGCAGGGCGTGGTGTTCGCGGGGCGGTGGCGCGGGCTGGACGTGGCGGTCAAGAGCGTGCTCATGCAGAGGCTGGTGGGACGGGGGGCGGAGCAGCTGGAGAAGGTGAGCGGACTTTGTAGCACCTCTGCAGCCTCATCTGTGCTGTCAAGTGTTGCCCAATTGTACAGCTGGCAGTAGCTAGATTTGCGTTGGGTTGTTGGGACGACGTCGCCTTGTTGTGTACTGAAAGCATTTCATCAGTGTTACTGTTGGTCGTCCCGGCGACTGCCTGTTCCCGTCCCGTCCATCCTCAGCCCGACGGCTCCGTCGGCACGTGGCACGGCCCCTCGCTGTCTACCGCCATGGCCGAGGGCTCCATCGCCACCGCCATGTCGCATCCCCACGTGGTGGCCACCTACGCAACGTACGTGCACGGGCCGGAGAAGGAGCAGCTGCAGGGGCAGCAGGAGCAGCGGCAACACCAGCATCAGCACCAGCCTGCTGAAAACGCAGCAACCGCAGCGGGAGGGGCATCGGCACCGCTTGGCGTTTCCGTGGGCTCAAGCATGGCAGGCTTCCCATCAGATCGCACGCCTCCGCACGCGAGCATCCCAGGCTTTAACTCCGGCCCCCTTGCTGTTGGCATAAAGCTTGGCAGCATGGAGGGGGAGCAACGGGAGGAGAAGGCGGATGGGGAGATGCAGGATGTTCACCAATCCATGGGCCGCGCCAGCGAAGCCAAACCGAGCAAGGGCGAGCTTCTACAGCTGCGGCACCAGTGCCCGTTGCCACTAAAGCCACCATTGCCCAGCAGCGAACGTCGTAGCCAACCAGGCGGACCAGGGCCGGCCCAGGTGCAGGTGTGGAAGCTGACGCTGGTTCAGGAGCTGTGCAACGGCGGCAGCCTGCGCGACAGCCTGCTGGCGGGCCGCCTGGCGCGCAGGTGCTGCGGGCGCTGGCCACGCGCGCTGCGGCCTGGCGTGGCCCTGCGGCTGGCGCTGCACGTGGCCCGCGGGTCGGCGCACCTGCACCGCCACGGCGTGCTGTGGAACGACCTGGCGGCGGCAAACGTGCTGCTGCACTTCGGGAGCGCAGCGCAGCAGTGGCAGCGACAGCAAGAGGAGCAGCAGCAGCAAGAGCAGAGCCCGCAGCAGGCACCGGCTCCAGGGCGTATCGGAGGTTCGCATAGCACGTGCAGTGCTGATGCGGCGTCGCTTGACTTTGTGGCCAAGGTGGCGGACTTCGGGCTGTCCCGGAGGCTGCCGGAGGACGCCACGCACGCCAGCGGACCCGCAGGGTAGGTGTATTGACCGTGCATTAAAGATCCACCACGACACACTGCGCGACAGGCTATGGCGGGTTAAGGGATGGGGGGGGGTCGCACATGGTTAGAGCGTAGCGAGACCCGCCGAGTAGCAACGTACAACAGCCGAGCTAAGACACATCGGCAGGGAGCATTAAGGTGCTGTTCTTCTGTCATTCCTGTTGGCGCAGGCGGAGCGGTCTGTACATCGCCCCTGAGGTCGTACGGTACGGCAGGTGCACCCCCGCGTCTGACGTGTACGCGTACGGCGTGCTGCTGTGGGAGGTGGCGGCGGGCGTGCCGCTGCCAGAGCTGCTGCCGCAGCCGGAGGGCGGCGCCGTGCGCAGCTGGCTGGCGCAGCAGGCCCTCGTGCCGCCGGAAGAGGCGGCGGCGCTGCCGGCGGAGCTGCTGGCGTGGCCCGGGGCCGGTCAGCGGGGCAGCGGGGGCCGAGCGCCGGAGGGGGCGGCGGAGGGTGCGTTCCTGCCGGCTGGCTACGTGGCGCTGGCCGAGCAGTGCCTGCAGGGGGACCCTGGGGCGCGGCCCAGCTTTGAGGAGGCGTGCGCACGGCTGGAGGAGATGCTCGTGGACCGTTAGCGGTTAGGGGTGCATGCAATGGTGTTGCCATTGACCGAGTCGACCCTAGCAACAACCGGCATCGTAGAAACCGCGCGCTGGATGTTACATTCTTTCACTCCCATAGAAGGACGATTCCCCATGTTTGGCAACGGCTGAAGTGACAACACTCTGAACTGTACGACCACAGCCTAGAGGTGCGGTCGTCCGTACCGACATTAGGCCATTCGTGGCCTTATCCATTTTTTTGTGCATGTGGATCAAATTCTTGCTAGTGTGGCGCTTCTGGGTAGCGGACGTGTGCAGGTGGTGTTGACCTATTTGCGATTCATTTGCACATCGGCGTCATCCTAAGCCAGAAATGCCGAACTTCTGCTTGAACCCAATCACCGCTGTTGGTCAGGTGCTGGCCTCGTGCCTGTTGGTGTATTGATGGGGCCTGTGTGAAAGTCCTTGATGTCACAGTTCCTGCTGAAATTGCACATTCGACGACAGGCCTGTGAGAAGCATGTGGTTAGCCTGTGTGGCTAGCTATGTGCCCAACCTGATGAATTCAGCTGCGTACGACACGTGCCCGTGGGACTTATGGTGTGTTGTGGTGTGTGCAGGGCAAGATAGCCACTCGTTGGGCATGACACGGCACTGATTCCGCTGACTTTTGCCTTGCGTTTGTGCGCGGATAGACCAGCCCTGTGTTGCTTGGGGTCCCCCAGGCACCACACCTCGAACCTGGAACGTCGGGCCTCAGGGGGCCGGCCTTGCGCTGTCGTACATTGCATGTAGGGGCGGAAGTGTGAGAGGCTGACCTGAGGGCCCAATGTTGTGACTGATAGGGTACGTATCCGTATGGGACTGCATAACAGGAGCGGCTTCCGTAAGGACCAACAGGTGTTTGAGCGCTGCGCACAGTAGGCCGGACAACCCCGATCCGCTGCGCTCACTGCCATGAGTCGATCGCCGCCCTGTTAACGTGCCTGGCTCAGTGCCTGTTTGTATGCATGGTATCTTGTTGTAAGTCCAAGTAGGCACCTCGGGACCATGTAATCAAACAGGCAGCATGGAGAAGGGTAGCCTTCCCTTCCCTGCACTGACGCATGGGCACGACTGAACGAGACCAGCCCGCCCCTATGTCGTACGGTTTTTACACTGATACGCCGCTCCGCAGAGCCGGCTCACAGCACGGAGGCCCTGTAAGGGTCCTCAAGGCAAGCGACCGGCCCCCAAAGTAAGGGCACGCCCCCTAGGCACACACCCCTCGCAAGGGCGAAGAGCCACCCGAACGACGGCACAGGCGAGGCCACACGCACACACCAGCGCGCCGCACCCAGGGCACCAGCCTGGACAGAGCAACAAGAAAGCAAGGGGCAAACACGCGGGAGAACCCTAGGCCCAGGCAAGCCGCCCGACCCCCTGCCGGGGTCAAAAGCACATTAGCGGCGCCACACGAACAGCAAGCCCGACAGCCCCCCAGGCAAAGAGCCCCCCACCTAGCGCCCCTAACCCACAAGCCCCCGCTCCCCCACCCCAGTCCCCAGAAACGCGCCGCAACCGGCTGTAGAGCAGCAGCCCCCACCCTGTGCCCCCAACCCGGTACCCCGCGCCCCCCACCAGAGAGCCCAAAGCCCGAAGAGAGCACAAGCACGCACGCCCAGCAGGCCACACCCCTCCGACTCGCAGCACTCCACCTAGCAAGGAGAGAGACGGCCCAAAAATGCCGGCACAAGCCTAGGTGGCCCTCGGGGACGCTCCCCTGGGTTGCCCTAGGCAGCCTCTCACACCCGCCAACCAACAGCACCTGCAACGCACGCACGGGTCACACTCCAAACGAGCTCCCACCCATGAAAACTTTAGGTCTTTGGCGAGACCATACTGTTCTGTGGCAGCCAGTAGCAGCCCTACGGACACATTATGCCACTTTTGCCTGGCGGGAGGTGCGGCAAAACACGTTCAAAGTACAGGCCAGGCCGGCGGCCCTGGTGTGTTAGAGGTTTAAAAAATGTGCGGACTGCGGAACGCAAGGGAGAGCCCTCCCTTCCCCTCACGTGTTGAGGCACAAGGCGGGCCGGGGCGCTGCAGTCACACGCAGGGTTCAAATACCTTCCAAAAGCGCAACGTTTCGTGGTAAGGCTGACTTGCCTCCCTCCAAAAGCTGCTTGCCATCAGCACCACCGCAGCACTGTACCGGTACAGCAGACGACACACGTTTACGCCATCAGTTGCTGCTTGGCTATGGCAAAGTGCTGCTGTCACCCATGATGTACTCGAGTTTTTGCCCTGCTAACAGTAACCGTGCTGTGATGCGAACCCGCGGGCCCCCGTGTGCGCGTCTACACACTGATCCTGCAGCCGCTGCCCCCAAGAGGCGACAACGCGACAAGTACACCACGCCACCTGTCGAACCTGCACCAAAAACTCCACCGGTCTCAGCACACACGCGTTATAAATCAGCAAGTGCTTTCCCTTCTGCTCTGCATCTTGTACCCTGTCCAGTGCATCTCACGCCTCGTCCGTATCCATTTAACGCATCCCGCACACCGCATCCTGCACACTGATACACAACCTTAATACACAACCCTCACAGCCTCGAGTGCTTGCCCAGCTCCATCTTGGCGATGGTGCCCAGGTGCACCTCGTCGGGGCCGTCCGCGATGCGCAGCGTGCGCGCCGCCGCCCACAGCCGCGCCAGCACGAAGTCCTGCGACACGCCCGCGCCGCCATGCGCCTGCAACGGCCACGTATGCCAAGGGAGACCCGTCACAGCATGTCGCTTTGACTCCCGTGCGCTTTGCACAGACACGTGCGTGGACACGTGCTCACCGTCCACATGTGCACGGGAGAGCCGGTCAACAACATGTCACTCGAACTGCAGTTTAATCATGCTCCAGCAAATTTGTGAGGGGTGCTCAAGGGCGTTGGAGGCTGTGAAGGGTGCAAGGGAAGGTGTAGCGAGGCCGCGGTGCGCATCTGCAGCCGCCGCCCACGAGTGCCAGCACCAGCCCTCCCTCGGGCCGTCCCACACGTGGTAACCAGAACCTTGCAGATCGCTTGTCGATGAATACCGTGCCCCCACTGAAACATGACCCAACAGCATGGATTGGACCTAGCAAGTGCAACACGGAAGCATGACAGTAATTCTGCACGCACAGCGTGCCTTCGCACCCCCCTACTCCTGTCTGCTGGCCCAAGGTTCGCACTGAAAGGAAGTACTAAACGCACCGGCGTCCTAAAGGGAGATGCTATGCCGGCACAGTTACTACGACTGGACGCCACTGGCGCGACCCGAGGGCGTTGCCCATGCCCAGACGCTTACCCTCCTCCCACCATCATCACAGGCGTGCACTTGTGCCACGTGTGTCGTACCTGCATGGCCGCGTCCAGCACGCGCAGCACGGCGTTGGGCGCCGCCACCTTGGCCGCGGCGATGGCGCCCGCCGCGCCCTTGAAGCCGTGCCGGTCCAGCGAGTCGGCGGCAGCCAGCACCAGCAGCCGCGCGCCGTCCACCTCAATCCTGGGGACAAGCAGGCAGCATACAGTTCGTGTTGTGATAATGCCTCTGGTCTACGGTATGTGCATACGTGGTTACGCGCCCTGCTCGGTCAGCACCAGCAGTCGCGCGCCGTGATCTGGCAGAGCTGCGCAGAGGGCCGTCACCGGTATGCTGGTGCAACGGAGGCACATGGCGCTGAACCCTTCCGCTGCCCCCGCTGCCGGGTTCATCAACCTCTTATGGGCACCGCCGTAGCAACGTACGCACCACACCCTTCTCCATGCCCCCGTCCTGCCCTCCCCGCGCACCGCTCCCTCCCCACCGCACCTGCACTTGGCCAGCTCCGCCCGGAAAGCACCCTGCGCCGCCAGCGGCCCGCCGAACACCTTCCGCTGCAGCGCCCGCCGCGCCATGAGCTCCACCGCCCGCTCCCCCGCGCCCACCAACCGCATGCAGTGGTGCAGCCGCCCGGGGCCCAGCCGACCCTGGGACAAGGGTGACAGGGGGAAGTATGAGGGGCGGGTAGGAGGAAACTTGAATTGTGGGATTGGAGAGCGACAGCCTCGTGCAAGCTTTCAAGTGAGCGAGGGCGCACGGGTTTCGAGGGCACCGGGATCGGTCCCCAGGAACCAAACAGCTGCGTTACGTGGATGCGAAAGGCGCGTCCACCTGAGGGGCACCTTGTTAAATGACCCTTGTGCGCACAGCACGCCACGTGGCCAATAAGAGAGCGGAGCGCGTTGGATTCGCCCCTGGCAACTTAACGCACTCGCCGCACTGACTGACACACTGGCCTGCGCGCTTCCTTGCCCCCCCACCTGTGCGATCTCGAAGCCGCGGCCCTCCCCAAGGATGAGGTTGCTGGCGGGCACGGTGACACGTGTGAAGTGCACCTCGGCGTGGCCGTGAGGTGCGTCATCGAAGCCGAACACCAGCATGGGCCGCACAACCTGCGGGTACAACGGTAAAGGCATGTTGCAGCTGCCAGGGTAGGTCAGGTGGGGACCGACAGGCCCCATGCTGTGCCCCAAAAAGCAGCCCCTGATATGACGAAAAAGCAAGAGACGCCACCAAGCAAAGCGCTCAGCTGTACGCAGTATCAATGAAGGTACGAGTGGTGGACTTTACTGCTGCGTGCCAGGCTAACGCTCTGCGCAACGTCGCACCTTGACGCCCGGCGTGTCCATGGGCACCAGGATCATGGACTGCTGCTTGTGGGGCGGGGCGCTGGGGTCCGTCTTGCCCATGAAGACGGCGATCTGCGGGCGTGGAAGGGAAAGGGAAGGGAAGGCAAGGAAGACGACAAAGGCAGGCGTCACAGGCTGGCACCACACACCGTATGTAGCCCAGTATCCCCACTCAGCCAACACATACAGCAAGCAACCGCTTGCACCACGTTGACGCGGTGCAGCGAGGCCCCTGCGCTGTTTTCACACGACATCGGCCCACTTGCCCGTGCCAGCCCAGCAGCTCGGAGTGCACCGGTATCTGTGCTGCATGAACCGCCCGCCTTGCAACTCACTGGGTCCACATCGCAGTGCGCCCATATGCCAGCGCACGCAGCAGCTTGGAGCCTACAGTTGCCGGCCCTAGCAGCTCTCATTGCAGCCCTTTTGGGTGCGCCCACCTTGCACGTGCCAGGCGCACGTGCCAGCTCAGCAGATCAGAAGAACGTGCCGGCATCTGCGTTGCATGCTCTGCCCACCTTGCATCGCGGGTCCATGGCCCCGCTGGTCCACCACTTGACTCCGTCCACCGTGTAGATACCGCCGCAGGGCGAGCGCACGATGGAGGCGGTGATGTTGGTTGCGTCGGACGACGCCACCGCCTTCTCCGTCATGGCGAAGCAGCTGCGGATGCAGCCGCGCAGCAGCGGCAGCAGCCAGGCGCGCTGCTGGTCGCGGTTGCCGTACTTGGCCAGCACCTCCATGTTGCCTGGGGCGGTAACAAGGTGCGTTTAGAGATGTGTGTGTGGAAATAAAGAAAGAGAGAGAGTCGGGAGCAGGGTTAAGGGAAGGGCGTAGGATGGCCAGCACCTCCATGTTGCCTGGGGCGGTAACAAGGTGCGGTTGGAGATGTATGTGGGTTAGTCAAGAGAGAGTTGGGAGCGGGGGCAAAGGAACAGCGTAGGATGGCCAGCACCTCCATGTTGCCTGGAAGGTGACAGGGGGCGGTAACAGGTCAGAAGACACCTAACAGAAAGGTGAGAGCGAGGTTCGGGAGTGGCTTAAGTGGCCGTGCAAAACCACCACCTGGCCTGGGGCAATGAACGCTGTGAGGTGGCCAATAGGATCTAGAATGCTAAAATGGAACACGTTGAAAGCATGGGGATAAGGAACGGCACACAGGCCGGTGCATTAATAACCCCCGCGAGCAGCTGAGCGAGAGTGGTAACACTGTATGGATAGTCTCCCACTTGTAGGCCACCCTCTGTTCCCACGCGCCCCCACAGGTGAGCAGGCCCGCCCGGTCGCAGTGCCGTACGCCCCGAAACCCCCAACCAGGGGGCCAAACACCGTCAGATCCAGCGCGCATCCACAGCCGTACGCTCTGCCCAATGTCCACCCCAATGCCCACCCACCAGTGTCCGGTGCGGAGCAGTTGAACACCTCCGGCGCCCAAGCACTGCGGCCCATGACCTCGCACAGGTGTGCGTACTCCAGGTTGCTGAGCCCCGCGCCCAGCAGCATGCCCGCGTCAGAGGCAGGAGAGGAGCACGAGGTGCTGCTGCCCTGTGCGGCCGCCTCCTGCTGCAGCCAGGTGAGGCTGGCGGCGAGGGAGGCGGGGAGCCACAGGTTCCACAGGCCGGCCTGTCGGGGTGAGTGAGGGCCGAGTGGGTGCGGGGAGCGCGCGCGCACCGGTAGCAGAGGCGAGGACTTCATGCATCCGGATAGAGAACGGCGAGGGGTGAGGAAGGCTGGTGGGCTAACAAGGCCGGGTCTGCATGGCGGAATGCACTTTTCTGGTTGCTCCCTGGGAGTAAACAATGAAGAACTGGTAACGGGCACCCTGTGAGGAAACAAAGTACTAGTAACGGCACCCTGCGGGGAAACAAAGTACTAGTAACGGCACCCTGCGGGGAAACAAAGTACATGGGGGAACGGACCGACGCACCTGCTTCGCCTTGCTCTTGAGCTCCTCCATCAGTGGGTGGATGGTCCACCGGGACTCCTGCAGCCGCAGGCAGCAGCACACATGTCAGGGGCCTGGCGCACATCCTCGTAAATGTACCAGTCTAAGACCAAAGCCGTGACGCTGTTGTGTTGTTGTTGCTGACATGCTCACATGTCATCACACTGTGCGAACGTCATATCAGAGCTGGAGCGGTCCACGCCTGCTGACGCTCACGCGCCCTGCAAGTGCCACATTGCCTCCTCCCTTCTGCGCATGCCTCCCCTGGCATGATACCAAGTTGGGTTGGCGTGCCGTCACGAAAGTAATGATCGAGATAGCTGCCGTTCCGGGCTGCCCCTGGCACGACAGGTACCCCGCCCCACCTGCGGCCCCATGGCATGCGCCTCTAGCACCTCCTCCGCGGGGTACACGTGCTGCTCCATGAACGCCACCAGGCGCCGCCGCAGCTCCAGCGCCAGCTCGCTCATGCCCAGCAGCCCGCCAGGCACCGCCCCAGTCCCCGGCCCGCCACCTGCACCGCCGCCATCTGCCCCCTTGCCTGCACTCGCCGCCGCCGCCGTCGCCGTCGCGCTGCCGCAGCTGCACGCCGCAACGCGGCTGCCACACCGCCCTGAACCTCCCGCCTGCTGCTGCCCCTTCTGCTGCTGCTGCTGCCCCTCCGCACGGTCGATGATGCCCAGCGCCGCCGCCGCCAGCGCCGCCAGCACGTCGTCCGCCGCCACCGCCGCCGCGTTGGCGCTGCTGGCGTTACCCTGCCCAGTGGGGCGACAGGACACGTACCAATTGAAACCCCGCGCACCGCTCACCCTCACCCCCACCTGGGTTGCGTCAACACGTGCCTCCGTGCACCGAGCACGCGTGGCAGGTGAGGAGCAGTGCCAGAGTGTCACTGAGACTTCCTAATGCAAGCGCCCACCTGCTTGGCTCGCGCCTGCACGCCAGCCAAGATGGCCAGCAGCCGGAACAGCGACAGCGCCAGGTAGAACGCCCAGTCCTGCGGCGACGGTACGGCAACGCCCGCCGCCGTACAGTACGATGCGAGGTACTCGGCCTCGGATGGAACGCCGTCGGGTAGGCGGCCGGTGCGCGGGTCGGGGCGCAGCCGTTGGAGTACGGCGAGGTCCGGCAGGTGGTACGGCAGGCAGTTGTACGCCACGTCGGCCCAGGGGTTGCCCAGCGTGCACAGCTCCCAGTCCAGCACGGCTAGCGGCGTGAAGCTTTGCTGCTGCAGGCTCGCGTTGTCGTGCTGGCTGTTGTTGCTGCTGCTGCTGAAGACGATGTTGTCCAGGCGGTAGTCGCCGTGGCAGATGGCGGGGCGCGGCGGGTTGGCGTCCTCTGCCGGAATGTGCTCGCCCAGCCACGTCATGAGGCGCAGCACCTGGGGGACGCAGCACGCAGCACGCACGTCGCAGCCACTAGATGGACAATGACGGCCCACTGGGTGCCATGACCAAGTCATGGGAGGTGTGTTCCAGAAACACGGTACCCTCAGAAAGTGTAGAAAGTGTAGGACCGAACATTCGGCAGAAGATACGAAAAAGTAGAAGATGAGTATGTGAGCGGCCCTACCAACGTCGGCCGAGGACCTGACTGCGAAGGCAAAGACTTACCGTGGTCCGTCCCCTTGCACTCCATGGAGCTTCCCTGCACTCCCCGGTGCCCCAATGTGGGTCTCAACGCCCCCAGCACCCACCTGCGGGTCCGGCACCCACCTGCCTGTCGCTAGTCGCTAGGCATGCTGCTTGCTTCGACCCTGTAGCAAGCACTTGCCTTGTGTTTTGCTACTGTGACCCCGCAGCTGCATCCTTACCCACCTGCGGGTCGAACTGCGGCACCGAGGCCCGGTACTGCGCAGACCAGCGGTGCAGCTGCCGCGCGCAGTAGGCGCGCGGGTTGCCAAAGGAGGGCGGCAGGGGCAGCTCCCCGGGGGGCAGGCGGTGCAGGGCGGCCAGCACCTGGAGGGGAGCACAGGACAGGACAATGCAGCAGCTCTAGGGCTCCAGGACATGCACCCGCTTCACTCACGGCACGTGGCCATGAGTGCCGTACGCGGTTCGGCCATGTAACCCCGATCGCCTATACGCTGCAAGGCGGGGCGCCATGGACCGCAAGCTGAAGCAGTGCCGTGCAATGCCCCTTGAAGGGTCTATGCAGCTTGCTATAATCAATGTTCGCACCTGCGCCATCTGCTGGTAGATGCTGCTGCGCTGCTGCGGCAGCAGCTCCGGGAGGTTGGGGTCCAAGAAGATGCGGCCTGGGACAGGGCCCGAAAGTGCTTCAGGGTCAGCGCGTGCGGGTGTGGATGCACCGGTGGTGCGTAAGCAGCAATGCATGCTGACCCAGATGCTCTGCTGCACGCGGTGAGCCGCAGAAGAGGAAGGCAGGATGGCATTCCGGTGGCCGGGCAAGCACTCACAGCTACCTTGTGCAACTGCCCATGCGCGCAGATGGGTGGATTTGAGCCCATGGGTCATAATCGTTTAATTATGACGCTGCATGCTCGTCAGATTTACCTTCGGCGCAGTCCATTAGGTAGAAGGGCGTGCCAATGGGCTGGTCCTCGGTGCACAGCAGCAGGGGCCTGGGCACTGGGAAGCCCCGGGCAGCGGGTGCCGACAGCGCCGCAAGCACCGCATACTCCCGATCTACCGCATGAGCTGACGCAAGGAGCTTGCCAGGAGGCTTCTTACGGAGGACCAATCGCCGGCCTGAAGGCTGCAGCGTCACCAAATAAGTGGGGTTGGACTGCCCGTGGCTGAACTGGGACACGGACAAGCCGCTGCCGGGGCCCACAAGTAGTCCCGGAAGTTGTTTTCGGATATAGGCCTCTAGCTGCGGCACGTCGAGCTCCAAACCGCGGCGAACAGGTCCCAGCGACGCAAGGGTTGAGAAGGAGGGAGACTTGCTGGGCGCCATCCTAAACAATCATGTGAGTTTATGTACAATGGTACATGGCACACCGCAACCTTTCGTCTGGGGATGCCGTGTAAGCACGATCATACGCAAACTGCGACGGTTGTGCCGTGTTGGACACTGACGATTGCAGCCAGCGTAAACCTATTGTCGCAAGTACCGTGTCATAAAGCTCCCCTTGCTTGTAAGCCACAATACTGAATACTCAATCCGCCCGCGGGTCGCTGACTTGAAGTTAAACTATGACGACGACAAGTCAGCCCTATCGGCGCGGCGCAGCTCTTCGCGCTGCCCTGGCGGCTGGTGTCGTAGGTGGATGCGATGACGGAGACGACGGGCAGTCGACGGCCATGTTCATGGATTTGGACCTGCTGCACGACACGCTGGTGGCGCTGCAGGTGGGGTAGGCACGTGGAGAAGCGGCCCCACGTGCTGCTCACGCTCACATCAGCAGCAACGCTGGCTCAGCAGCATTGCTAGAAGGTAGCACTCACGGGCTACTGCGCACTACTGCCCTCAGCGCTCCCCTCAGCAAACCCATGCCTGCACCGCTGGCTCAGCAGCATTGCTAGACGGTAGCACTCACAGGCTACTACCCGGTACGCACTACTGCCCTCCGCGCTCCCCTCCGCAAACCTTCCCGCCTCCCCTCCTGGTCACAGTCCAGCTCCTTCCCTCCCGGCACGCTGCACACGTTCGCCGTCAAGGCCAACCCCGTGGGCCGGCTGCTGCAGCTGATGGCACGGCACGGCATGGGGGCCGAGGTAAGTGGCATGGGAGCTGGAGCCTAGATATGTGGCTGGGCGGTGCTGGAGGCAGGGCACGGGGCAAGGGCCGGAGGCGCTGGATTGCGGCACACACACAGAGCGCGGCTCGGCGGCGTGGCATGGGCTGCTGCAGTCGTGCTGCTTGCTTGCTGCTGCGACACACTACATTGTACGGTATCGTAACCCGTCTCAATCAAACTCGTGGCGTTGTTGGGCGGCACGTAGTCTTGACGAAAGTGCTCGTATACGCCGTGGGGCGTATGCACGATACCCCTGTGGGCATTGCCCACATGCATGGGGGTCGCGGCCAAAGCGTCATGGCAGCCTGATCCCTGAAAGCTACGTACCATAGCTGCCAACGCCCACCAGCTCTTAGCGCCCCACAAGTATTGCCGCGCCGCATGTGTCATACGTCCGCAGGTGGCGCCGTACGGCGATTTGTGCGGGCGCTGATCAACGCCTTACGCTGTGCCCAAACTCATGCTGACGTCAGTTGGTGACCGTATGCCGTACATCCGCAGGTGGCATCGTACGGGGAGCTGCGCCAGGCGCTGGCGTGCGGCTTTCCGCCCGACCGTGTGGTCTTTGACTCGCCTATCAAGACGGAGGGAGAGCTGCTATTTGCGCTGAGGGCAGGTGCGGGGAATGGCCTTGGATGCCCTGCTGCACTGACAGGTTCACACCCAGGTGCAGTAGGGCCTTGCTGGAATGCGAGGCGCGGAAGGACGGTTTGAAGGCATGTGGCGGTTGGGAGCAAACCCCCAACCGCCACATGCACGGAACGGTTTGAGGCGGGCCAGCAGCTCACGCAGGGGACCACAGACTAGGACGCGAACGGCAAACATGGAGCACCACAACGTGTCAATCGGTCTCCTGGCAATGTAATGCCAACTGCCCAAGCACTGAGTGTGCCCAGTCGCTGCCCACAGGCACCCTGCCCCCGTCCCGCTGAGTTGATAACTGTGCCGTCCGTCGACCCTGTGCCTCAATGTTTGTGTCTACACTTTCAGGTGTGCGGATCAATTTGGACAACCTACAAGAGGCTGACCGTCTGGCCAAGTTGTTTGACCAACACCCCGAGCTCGTAATCTCGTCCGATACAGCGACCGGCACAGCAAGCAGCGGCAGCAGCGGCAGTGGAAGCGCGCAGCGCATTATCGGCATCCGCATTAACCCGCAGGTGGGTCTGCGGATGTGGCCTCAGCGCTGGTGGTCACCGGCCGCGGCCGGGAAAGGCTGTGCTTCTTGCAGCAAATCCACCGTGTTGGCCTCATCGTGGCGACAACCCAATACCGCTACCGAGGACAGGCCATTTTTACCTGGTCTGAAGCTAACCGCCTTTTCCTACGCTGTCCAACTTGTGCTCGATCAGGTGGGCGAGGGCCGCATCGCCGCGCTCTCAACGGCGGGCCGGGTGTCCAAGTTCGGGGTGCCGCTGACGGAGGTGCGAGCGCAGGTGGTCGACGCCTTCGTGCGCCACCCCTGGCTCAACGCGCTGCACCTGCACGTGGGTTCGCAGGTGGGGGCCGGTGCATGTGCGTGAACAGCACAGCAACGTTACCGTAGTCAAGCCCCACGCGCCTTTGCCTGCCGTGTCTGCCTGGCGTGGCTTATCCCCACAACGGCAGTACCGTACCTCACACTGCGCAGCGCATGGACGCAAGACCTTGCCTTCCTCGATTCATCGCGCATACTATGCGCTACATATGGACACGACATGTACGACGTTCTGTTGTGTGTGTGGTGCAGGGCGTGCCGCTGGAGTTGACGGTTGAGGGCGTGGCGGCGGTGGCCGCCCTGCTGGCCGAGCTGACGGCAGACCCACGGGTCGGACCCGCACGGCTGGTGGCGCTGGACATCGGTGGCGGGCTGCCCGTACATTACGACAGCGACGACCTGATGTGGCTGCTGGGTGAACAGCAGCTGGCGGTGGATGGGACAGGTGCAGCAGCACGGACAGGGGAAGCGGGCAGAGACCGCCTCAGCCAAGGGCATGGGTTAAGCATCTTTGAACGTTACGCGAGGATGCTGAGGGAGAGGGTGCCGCAGCTGTTTGAGTCGAGCGAGGGGGTACTTGGGAGCGGCCAGAGACAGCAGAAGCAGCAGCACCCACGGGTGCAGCTGATGACGGAGTTTGGGCGGTGCGTTGTGGCCAAGGCCGCGTTCGCTGCTGGCCGGGTGCAGTACACCAAGTGGTGCGGCGGGCGGCACGTGGTGGTTTCGGGGCTGGGTGGTGACCTGCTGCTGCGGGCCGTGTACCTGCCTGACACGTGGCCCGTGCGCGTGGAGCTGTGCTCGGCGTTGGGGGAGCCAATGGCGGCAGCAGCAGCGCCAGCAGCATCATTACCAGCAGCACCGGCAGCAGCAGCAGCGGCTACAGACGGGCCCTCCTCCGCACAAAACCAGCAGCAAGGGCGGGGGTGCAGTGGCGGCGACGGCGAGGGAGGGGAGCAGGGGTGTGGCGAGGCCGGGCCCCGTGGAGGGGCAGTGGTGCCTACAGGCGGTGTGGTGGGGGGCACACAGGCGGTGCCGACGGACGTGGTGGGCCCGCTGTGCTTCCAGGGAGACCGCTTGGCGGAGGCGGCGCCGCTGCCCGCGGCCCAGCCTGGAGACTGGGTGGTGGTGCCGGACGTAGGGGCGTACACGCTGTCCATGTTCTGCAGGTGGGAGGACCGCGGCCGGGTTGGGAATAAGAAAAGGATGGCTGTCGGAAGCAGAGCCTATGTTGCGCATTGGCATTGGTGTCATAACTGGCCACTAGCCTGGTGTCGGAGTGACTCCAGTCCACACCTGCCTGCTGTGCTAGAGGTGGAAGGCTATCAAGGTCACCGTTTCACGCCTGCGCCCGCAGGTACAACAGCCGTTGCTCGCCGCCGGTGTGGGGTTTCCGGAGCGCACGCGCAGACGGGTCGGTCGGCTGTGCAATGGGCGGCGCAGCGACAGGGGAGGGCCCGCGGCAGCGGCTTGAGCTGCCGGCTGAGTGGGATATCAGGCGAGGCACCGTGGGCAGGGGTGGGGAGGCAGGGGAGCAGGGGAAAGCGGAGACGAAGGCAGGGTGTGAGAAGGAGTTGGAGTTTGTGCTGCTGAGGAGGGGGGAGACGGTCGAGGAGGTGCTGGGCTTCTGGAACGCCGTGTGAGGAGGGTGTGGGGAGGGACTGAAGAGGGTAGCCCTAGCTTGCCTTTTGTGCCCAAGTGACTCGCCCAGATGCCAAAGCTGCGTGGGCACGCCGTGCTACTCTTTCGTGTGTCCATTTCTGCATGGCGTTGTGCTCCTGCACGTCGTACCAGAGCGCTTGCACCTGGGCCTTCAGCACGTGCATGTGCTTACTGCGTGCCGGCTTTCAGGCTTTCCGTTCTATGTGGCTATGATGAATGCTTCATGTGCTCACAGTGCTCTTGGCTTGAGATGGACGCTGGCAAGGAGGGCGGGAGCGGTTGTGGCCTTTTGCAGGTGCGGTTGTGCCCTACACTGACGTCATGAGCAGGGATCAAGGATGTGTCGAGGATGGAGGCTGCTGTATAAGGCTGTACACAACAACGGGGTGGCAAGAGGCCGAAGCACTATTTGACCCATGTCGTCCGAGCCGTTGCCTTGGCATACTGGTAGCCAGGGCATCTGGTTGCCAGGGGAGCTCCCCTGCTGGTAGCCCTGGTAACCCCTGCTCACATAGAGGGGCAGGGATCGATGGCTGTTCATGGTTCTGCCACTGTACGCGTCGCTCCTGCACGTGCCTGGCATTGTCCTGCGTCGTCCCGAACATAAGTCTGTGTAGCACAAGGTAGCCGACTGGACCGGTGTGCTCGTCACACGCATCAACCATACGATACGCGTGTCCAGTTCGCAAGAAGATTGGGTTCTGCCTTTTGCACTTGCGATCTCTGCAGCACATCCAAGGCCGTATGCGAGCGAGCAGCACAAACCTGTGCAATGCATGTCATTTGGCATTATCTCGCCAATGGCATAGCTGGCGCTGCTCCCATAATGGTGCTTGCGTCGGCACGCTGGGAGGCTGGGTCATGGCGCCATGCGCCCCTGAGACATCCACGATTCAACCCCGGCTAGCAGAGCCGACACAGGACACTCACAAAAAATCCCGGCAGTCACCCAGACGGTGACACGCCTTCAACCGAAACATTACATACCAGTAGCACTCGTAACCCTCCATCCGTCGTACTCTGCTGCGTACATGGACCGCCACGAACCCCTTGGCCAACACTGATAAACCTTCAGGTTGCCTGCGGCAGCACAAGCGCATCCGGGCCGTCCGGGGTCCCGGCGGAAGAAGCGCACAGGCGGCGGACTCAGCCCACCACGAACAGCAGAACCACCACCGCCACCACCACCTGCCCCTCAGGCCAGCAGCAGCATGTCCAGGTCCTCCTCCTCCTTCCGCTTCTTGGCGGCCTCGGCCTCCTCCGCGGCCTTGGCCACGTCCACGCCCTGAGGCACGGGAGGTGAGGGGCACGGAGTGGGGCAGGATGTAGGGCAGACAGTTGTGTTGCTGTTGGTGGGTCACGGCACCTGTGCGTAGCACTGCGTGTCGATGTACCCTGTCTGATTGTCGCCAGACTCCTTTGTCAACTCCCACACATGGGCTAACTCATGCGCTGCGTCCTGTACGATTGTGCTCCGCCCGACAAGGACTGAGAGTCCCGATGGTGCGTGCCCTTCCTTATTAAAACAACTCGTGGCAGTTCAATAGCAACAGTTTGTTAACCATTTGCAACAAACTCTTCGCATCGAACGTCAGGAGTCCAGTGGGGGCGCGGTACGGTGCCGTCGACGTACCTGCTTGGCGGCGTACTCGTCGGCCTTCTTGCGGCCGTACACGTCAATGGACAAGTCCTGCTTGATGTTGTCGGAATCTTTCACCACGTTCTCCATGTTCTGGGGTTGGGCAGGCGGAGCAGGCAATGTGGGCACGCCCAGCTTCAGACGCCCTTGGACCACAAGCATACCGTATGCGAGTCAAGCAATTTGTGCAGGGCGTGAACGTGCGGCTGTGTGTTCACCTTGCAACAGCAAACAGACTGTCCTCGTTGTACCCTAACACTCTGCACAGCCCTGCACACTCTAACTGTAAACGCTGATACCCAACGCTCGCTTCTCCCCTCCTCTACGTTGCATCTGCGCCTCATCTGCACATGCACGGGGGCCTGCCGCAGCTGGGCTCATTCCCCCCCACAGCCCTCACCAGCACGCGCTTGTCCTCCAGGCTGAAGTTGAAGTTGCCGCGGATCTTGCCCAGGGGCACAATGTCCCTGCGCGGCACGGCACGGCACGGCACAGCAAGGACCTTGATGTCACGTACGAAAAGGGTTTTAACCCATCGTACCCTGGAGGGCAGCGGGCAGGCTGCACGAAGGCAAGACAGATGCTCAGCCTTTGGAGTATTGAAATTTGGTAATGGCAGGCAGTACAATAAGGTGCACCCTGCACCTCAAAGAGTCCATGACTCACATCAGGTTGTCTTGCGCGTGGGGGCGCAGCCAGGTGCGCGCCGCCGCCTCGCAGCGGAACTCGAAGTTCTCACAGAAAGGGGCCTCCCTGCGAAAACAGAGATTGGTGTTCGCGGTGTGGACAGGAGCAGGTTAACAGAGGCTGAGCGAGCTGCCAGTTCCAATCCACACTGCAGCCGACACGGTGCCACGCCCCTGTGCCGCGTGACCCTTGGCCTGGGCCAACCGCAAAGCAAGCACTTGACGTGGTGTCGTTCCAGCAAGTGAGCGGTATCCGTATCGCACTTACTGGAACTGCTCTGGAAGCGAGCCGCGGTTCCGGCGCATAGCATCGCCGAAGTTGACCGCAGTGACCACCTTGTAAGACGTGCGAGCCCCTGCATGCAAGCGAATCAGCGCCGGTGTCAGCGCGGATCTAGCACACATGACAAGCGCGTAAGCAGCATCGGGAGATGGGCACGCCTGTTTTACGGCGCGGACTGACCGTTTGCCAAGCATTCCAGCGACGAAGCGGACAGGGGCTCAATTACTGTTACAGGTGTCAGGGATCCGCCTGCTTTCCGGAAGCATTGAGCGAGGCCCTGCAGAGAAAAGCGCACAGGCCGGTGAGCCCAAAGCGCAAGCGGCCGTTCCGGAGGCAGAATCGAACACAGGTATGCAAGCTCAACCAGCGGATCCTGCGATGCTGGCGGATCTCTACAAGCCCTGAGCTTACCAAGCATACGTATGCGTCCTCAGCAACGTCACTGGCATACGCAACCGCTCGCACAGCGCTCTGCCGGGAAGGCCGGCTTGTTGCGGGGCACCGCGTTGTAAGCGAGGGCCGCTGAGCTGATGACATGTAGCGTTGCATCGCAGTCTGGCGATGTGTGCATGACTGCAGTGCCGACATGGTGGGCTGGCAACAAAGCGCGATGCAGAGTGACGGTGGGAGTCTGCTAGACGAATCACCAGTCGCGGAAGCAACTATTGTAATTAGATTGATGTCAGGATTGTGTTGCGGAGTTGCGGACTTTAATATTGCAAAAGTGAAAAAGTAGATTGTCTTGTACGGCAGTTTGTGGGTTTGCCCGAGCCGAGGCCTCAAGTGAACAAGCTGCGAGACAGAAGACGAATAAAAGCGCTGTGTCACAGGTCTTTGTCCAAGGCTTACAACCGCTCGTTCCAGTCGTGGCCCCACGAGACTCTCGATCCTCAGGTGGCCCCAGTCCGGTGCCCTATGCAAATCAGCCTTGACGCACCCTGCGTGCTACCTGCGCCTGGACGCTGTTACAGTTATTATCTTGTTCAGTAAGGCCCTGCCCCTCTGCATGCCAGACACGGAAAAAAGGGGCAGGAACCTGGCACCCGGTGATCATGCCCTAGGCCCCTGCCTACTGCGCGGGCACTGCCCTCCGCTGAACGCTCGGGGTGCACCCCCATGGGATGCGGTGGGTACGGACAGTGCAGGCTGCCGCCTACCGGTTGCTGCGGATGCAGGCCTCCAGATGCTGAGCGGGACGCCCGCCTCTCATGGGAAGCCATACAGCAGACAAAGGGACTGTTGATACGGTGCCGCGCGTCACAGCTTCAAGTGTGTACCGGTTGGCATGTTTTGCTGCCAGGGGTATGCAGGCGTCAGGACCGGGGAAACCCCCATCATCCGGACTTCTGGCAAGCTAGCTGAACTAGCCGTTGTACGGCACAGCCTGGGCATATGAGGGCAGAGGAGCGGGAGCCAGACTCGGGCTTGCAGCGTTCTGTGCCAATGATGCCCCTGCTCATGTGGAAGGCTTGGGGCCGTCCTTGCCCTCGAGGGCTGGGCGCTTGTGTGCCGCACGGGGAGGAACAGGAACGGGCAGCAGGCAACGTGCGCGCTAAGTAATAAGATCGTGCTGTTACACTCCTCCAACTCCCTGCACGTACTGAGGTGAGTAGGTTGAGGACCAGGCTTCGAGCTGCCAAGGGTTTCTCACTTCCTAGCAGAGAATGTACGCACCAGGGCACCCTGGTACGCAGCGACCTACAACCGCCCATGTGATGTGTCTCGTGCAGGGCCGATGCCACGTGCCAGCAGCTGCCAAGGACCACGTGCTTGCTGACGACCCTTGCACCTTGCGCTGCACGCTCGAGAACGAGTCGTAGGCGCGCTGCGTGCCCCAAATTGATCTGTATAGACAAGGCCGGCCAGCCTCTCCAGCAGCTGAACAAAGAAGCGGCAGGATGTAGGGGAGCTTCCTGTCACGCCTAAACCACTGTCGTGGAGGGTAAGCCGGTCCCGAATTTGATCCTCCTGAAGTTCCGATACCCGCTAGGAACCCCCAATACAATAATTCCTCCGTGCTAAGGCCACGGCCATAGAGAGCAACAAGAGGCCACGATAGAGTAATGAGCAAACGGCGCCTTTACACAGCCAACGGACAGCACGGCCTGTCACGACAGCCGCACCAGGCCGCACCGGTATCCCGTACGACTTCTGTAAGATGCGACACAATGCTCCCGGAGTAGCCGACACACTTGGCACCTATAGTACACTAGGTCAGCGGTGGCACCAGGTGCATGGCCCACACCAGGCAGGCACCAGGGCCCCTGCAGGGGCACGTCCCCATTATTAATACACTACTTTGACAATCCCTGCATACAGTACCCTTGCACAACGCTACGTATCGAAATGTGGTATGAACTAGTCAAGACCTTGAAGAGTGGAAAACTGCTCTCACAGACGCGAGAGGGTTGGTACGCAGGGTTGGTGCGAGGGCTGCGCACATGACCACCCACACTCGCAATTGCCACCCAAAACAGATGACAGCCAAAGGCCTGAGGGGGTGCCCCACACAGCAAGCTAGGCCCATTGCAGAAGCATGATTAGATAAAGCCCGCGCGAACGCGCTGTTGCATGCGTGTCCAATGATAGCGCAGAGTGCATGCAAGGTCCCATGCGGCGCTTTCGTCGTCCCTCCCCTCTGTCTCACACATTCCTGCATGCCCCTGCCACAAAGTCCTTTCGAAATAGTCCTCCTTGGCACTATATTTGTAACCTTGACCAAATCAGTATCAGCAGTCTTGCACCATGTTTCAGTCCCCAATACCGGCAAGGAAGTACAACGACAAGACTACGCGCACGTGCTCACTTGGTCGCCCGGCAAGCGCTACAGTGATGACGTAAGCCTGTCCAGCTCACCACGCCTGCAGCTGCTGGAGTTGCACCAGCTCACACCTCCTGCACTCTTTCCACGCCGCCGCCAATAATCCTGTTCTCAAAGGTCCTCGCCTCCTCTAACAGTGCGTGCGTCCGGCGCGATGCCCCGAGGATGCACCCCTACCTTCCGCACGCTGAGGCAGCCCACTACCACATGCGTAGCTCATTCGTGCGCAAAAGCTCATCGTAAGTTAGTAACACCAAAGACCTGTTGGAACGCACGCGCACATCCCTACAATGACATGTACCTATCATCGCTACGCAGCAACGGGTGGGTACGGCAAACCGGGCGATGTGGCCCGGCCGAGCGACAGGAAAGCAAGAATGCCGTACAGGAAAGGTCCCGTGTCGTACACATACCTGGCCAGCAGGAGACGACAATGCTGGTTGAGTCGGTCGCACAATCATGCACATATGTCTCCACCTCAAGAAGACGCTGCTACTCCAGTGCATGGACTGCTTCCCCCACCCCATGCCAGGGGCACATCCCCTGCTGTTTCGGGTCGGGTTTACCCTCCCTTGACGCCCCGGCGCCCCCCCGGCTCCTCGCCCACCTGCAAGCCAGCAACAGAGTTTGGATGCGCAAACTTAGTGAAGCCGCACACGCAGTGGGCATGGCATCACACAGAACGATGACTAACGCACAAGCGGGCCAACAGGGCTGAACAGGGGCTGCCGTACACGCGCTGCTGCACGCATACGACACCTCTGCCAGCCGCGCTCACCACGAAGCCCAGGATTTTGAACTTGGACCCGCGGCAGGCCTTTTTGGAGGGGTCCTTGTCGCAGGCCTTTGCGTTGCCGCCGCTGGAACCCGGGCCCAAGGTCGTCACCTGCAGCACGCACTCCTTGCTCTGGGACACCTGCACACCAAACGGGGTCAAGCCACGGGGGCCAGCGGTAAGGATACTGAGACGGGAAGCAAGGTGTTGGCGGGCAAGGGCAAGGGCAAGCAGACAGGCTCAGGGAACAGGGCGAGAGCGACGTGGGCCGGTCGGAAAGTCAAAGGGGGCGCCTGCATGTACTTGCTGAAGTGATGCTCTGCATAATGCTTCCGGTACGTCTGCCGACACTCCTTCGATGCGTACCCTTCCCGGCTTCCATGCTATTTCGCCTGAACCACAACAGAGAAGCAGAGCTCCCCTTTGCGTTGCACAATCTTGGACGCACCTGTATGTCTGCCATGACTGACACCGACACCGGCCGATCGCTCCAACCGTCGATGATCTGCCGCGTGCACTTGCAGCCCGACTCGCAACTCAGCTTGGCGGCGCCCATGTCGCGGTACGACTGTAGAAACGACATCTGGACGGGGCAGGCACAGGAAGGGGCAACGAGTGAAACGCGAGGAAACCGTGTAAGGCCTCAAAGAAGCACGGAGACGCTGGTGCGTGCAAGAGAAGAGAAAATGGGTTGACCAGCAGGGGAAAGGGCGCCTTGGTTTGACTGCCGTATGTCCGCTCGTCATTGTCCACAGCTGAATGCATGCTATCAAGCAGTCGGCCACACGTGCAGGTGCGCACAAGAGGGCAGTGCCCGCATTGGAGCGCGCACTGAGGGCTCGCATGCGACCTGTCGTACACCATGGACGTTCCGGATACACGGTGCACGGGCTGCGGACAGCCGGACGGTAGTCAGCGGTGCTGTAACGGAGCGTAGAGCGCTACCGGTGCCCCCTGCCTCATCGCACAGCAGGTGAGGGGTATATGTACCAGTCTAATACCAAAGCCGTGACGTTGTAGTGCAGAACTTGGTCTTGGTGGAGGCGTGCGAGTACGCCGACCCGCTCATCTGAGGGGTATGTAGCCACTGCCCACTTCCAACAGCATCTTGCTGCTTGCCCCCGAATCCTAGCCTAACACGTTCAGCACTGTACCCCGCCCACGGCACGGCCCACCTGCAGCAGGATGGGCTCCTGGCTCTCCACGTTGGGGATGGCTGTTTGCAGCTGCAGGCGGCATGGGCCAGGCGCACGGACAGCAGGGGGATCAACGTTTGGGATCCGTGTGGCTCCGTAGAGGAGAGTTCGGTGATTGCGTGGTGATTAGCCAACAGAAGGCAGTACGACCGAACAGATGTGTGCTCTCATCCGCACCGGCACGGCGGTACCTGACCTACACCCCCACGGGCACATACTCCGCTGGAGGACCGCATTTGTGCCAAAACCGAGGGCAGCAGCACCAGTTGGTGTACACCCAACTATGCTGCTCACACACGTATCCGCTGTGTAGACCAACAGGACAACAATCTCGGAC
Organism: Chlamydomonas sp. KOR1; assembly: GCA_036984285.1. Taxonomy (NCBI): domain Eukaryota; kingdom Viridiplantae; phylum Chlorophyta; class Chlorophyceae; order Chlamydomonadales; family Chlamydomonadaceae; genus Chlamydomonas; species Chlamydomonas sp. KOR1. The sequence goes on along the minus strand of BQMZ01000404.1, from coordinate 41,788 downwards.
GTACCTTAAAGCGGATTACTTGCTTTGCTTCCAGCGCCACCCAGCCCCACTTGTTGCGCCCCTCGTCCGTCCAGTTCCACCCCGCGCTCACGGGGGCCACCGCCATGGCCTGCGACAAGAGATTGCGAGTCGGATGGTTGGCATAGAGGATACTACGTGCGGCCTGGCGTGACACGTTCAACCGTCGTTGGAACAACACGGCACGGACCACAGAGCAACGCACTGCGTAGCTCCTTCCACGGCATGCAACATACCGCACGCAGCCTGCACACCAGCAGCAGCTGTGGCACGGAAGGGGTTGCTGCCCTTAATACACACACCTGCAGCTGCTCCTGCAGGTAGCAGGTGCTGCCGCCCGTCTCCCAGTTGTCGGGGGCCATGGGCGGCGGCAGCGGTCGGAAGGCCGTGCGCCGCAGCACCGACGCCAACGCGGCGGCGGTGGTGTCGCCGGAGCTGTGGCTATTGGGCACCTTAGACACTCCCTGCTTGCTGTGCCCGCGGCTCTTGGCGGACCTGCTGTGCCGTACGGCGGTACTGCCCTCGCCGCCACTGCCGCCGTGCTGCAGGGCGGCCTTCAGCATGTGTTTTAGGTGCTGGTCGGCGCGCAGGAGCTCCTGCAGCATCGCCAACGAAAGCAGCGCGCAGTGTCGAGATGAGCGAAGAGAGCACTGGCAAAGGCGCCAGGGTATTATGCACCTACCGTGACACACGGATGGCATGGCTTCCTCTTTCACGTGCCCAGAACCCGCTCAAAGCTCTTGGACCCTGCCCTAGGATCTGCCTCTAGTATGGCTGTATGGGTCCTGTGCTCCTAACTACCCTTGCCACTCCACTGCGCTGGCACCACTGAGCCACAAGCACGTGATTTCCTACTCTAATTGCACCTGCTCCCCGCACACGCTCAGCACACACGCGCCTCACCAGGCACAGCGTGATGAGCAGCTCCGCCACAATCACGTGTGCGCCCTGGCCCGGGTGCTTCAGCGAGCCGTTGAAGATGGCCTTGTACTGCAGCTCCTTGGGCGGCTGCTCAGACAGCGCCGCGGGCATCACCGTGTTGCGCAGGCTCACCTGAGAGGGACAGGTTAACGACATGATGAACAGGTTCGAGAGAACGGGGGCCTTTGCACGAGGCACCGAATCGCAGCTGGCCGGGCAAGGTCTGGCTGCATCCTGTGTACAGAGCTGTGCAGGAGCCGTGGCCGCATAGCTATGGCCGCTGGGTCAGTTGTGCTCCCGCCCGACGACCCTGCGAGCACGCCTTGCGCACCACCCCGTCCCTGCCCCTCCTTCCCGCCGCTGCCCAATGCTCCTGCCGACCGACCCATGCTCATTTACCGGTGCCTGCCAGGAACGTCTCCTCATTTTCATGCCAGGCCCTGCGCGCCCCTGCCCGCGCCTGGCACCGAGCCATCCCACGCCCCCTTCCACCCCACGGTCCCTACCACCCTACGGCCCGCCAACCCTGCCCCTGGCCCCACCGCTGGTATGCCGTAGTAGGAGGCGAGCTCGTTGAAGTCACGCTCTGCGCTTTTCCAGTACCTGGGGTGGTATGGGAGTTAGGGTGCGCGAATCGGGTAAGACGCACGGGTAGGGTGGTAGGAGTGCAGGCGTATGGAAGCCAGGAAGCGCGGCATGAGGGGCTGGGGCTGGGGCTGGGGAAGGGCCCACCCTCCCCTCATGCCTAGGGGGACGCTTAGGGCCTCTCCCCTGCACAGGACAGGCGCCAGGGCACGCCGTGTGCGCTGCTGTCTGCAGCTGCCCATGGCACGGCCCCTGGTACCCAGCCTCCCTTCCCCTTCCCCTTCCCCTTCCCCTTCCCCTTCCCCTTCCCCTTCCCCTTTCCCGCCTCCACGTTCCCCGCCCCCGCCGCCCCCGCCTCATCCTTCCCCGCCCCTCTCCTTCCCCGCACCCGGCCCCGCCCCGGCCCGGCCCCCGCCCCTGCGCTTTCCTCGTCCCCACCCTGCGCCTCCGTCTCACATATTAACCCTGCTAAAGCACAAAGCCGTGACGTGGTCCGTCTCACATGTTCTCTCGCTCCCCCGCGGCGTACATGTGCACCAGCGCCACTGCGGGGCGGCGCGGCAGCTGCAGCACCTTGCGCAGCAGGCGCTCAAAGGCGCGGCGGTTCTCGTCCTCCCAGTCAGTGGTGGGCCGGTAGTCGTCGTTGACCGCAAACTCAAGCAGAAACAAGTCAACCTGGGCATACATTGTGGATAAGGTATAGGCTGTGAGCGCGTGCGGCAGCAACAGCTGCAGGAGCAGGTTCGCTTGGTGATGATCTGGCTGTAGCGGCCCCATGTGGTGACGCGAGTGCCCCGACGGCGGCGACCGAAGCAGGGCTTTGCACCGCGCTCGACAGAGGCGCTTGTCCTTAGGCTAGGCAGGAAGCCGAAACGTTGAGCTGGCCATAACACCCTATTGACCTCTGGCCCAGGGAACCACCCTGTCTTCCCCTTACTTCGAGGACAGTGGAGCTTGCAGAAAATATGCTTGCCGCTACAGCTGCACCCGATTCAATCACAATTGATACATGCTTGCTCCCGCCGCCTTCCCATACACATGGTGCTGTGCTGACCAGGACACCTTACCCGCGGCCCTGCCCCTTGAGGGCTGTGCGGCACCCACCTCCTCTACTGGGACGTGGTACTGCATGCAGGAGGACATGTACGACGACACCGTGCCTGCAAACACACGCGACTACGTCAGCAGCGCACAGGTGAATACCAAACATGGGGGACAAAAGTGCCTCCTTCCTGCCTCCACCCCAGCGATATGATTCACACTGTGCCCTTGCAGGCCCATGCCTTCTGCCCACACATTGGTTCCTACAGAATGCAGTCCTGACCAGGGGACCCCTGGTCCTGACAGCGCCTGAACCTCCAGTTGCCTTGCTGCCTTGAGTCACCCACCCGGCACTGCTCCGTTGTACAGCGTGTGGGCCAGCGCCGTCCCCTTTCCGTCCCCGCCGTCGGCGCTGTCTCCGCCACCGTTACCGCCCCGGTCAGTAGTGCGCATGCTTCCGCTGGCGCCGTCCTTGCCCTCGAGAGCAGAGCGCTGCTACACCGCACGGATGGAAGCAGGAACATGCAGAAATCCATGTGCTCGGTAAGTTCGTGGTCGTGCTATTGCACAAAACTCTGGGTCAATACGGGGATCAGGCGGCTAGCTGCCAATGGGCGTCTTGGACCCAGCAGGGAACGAAAACGCCGATCTACCAGCGCCCACGTGCGATGTCTCATGCATTGCCCATGCACACACAAATGAGTTGCGGATGCGCTGCGGGCACACATGAGTGTGGGCCTGGACGCACTTGCTGCAGAGCCAGCGCGCCAGATTCTTGCAGAGTCTGGGATTGTCAGCATTGAAACAAGTGGCCGCCAGCACCTTCTGCGCAGCGACCCTCCGACAGCTATGCTATATGTTGCCCTAGAGCTCGCATACCTGGGTGGCTTTACCGGTAGTGATTGGCGGGAAGGCAGCGTTTAGCCATTCCTGCGTAGGGTGCGGCCAGGGGGGCGAAGGGGCGCTCGGTTACGATTTGTCCCATATGTGGTCAACCTGGGTCAACCAAGCCCCCCAATTAGCAGTAACCTGACCCAAGGACGAGCAGCTAGCTGACGATGAGCTCCCCGCCATCCTGGGTACGGCATTGCCCACGTCGCCACGTGGGCCGCCAAGCAAGGCAAGGCGGTATGGGTTGCCGGCTGCCGTGAGTGCTGATGTACAGGATTTAGGTCTAGCTGTACTGAAGCTAAAGTGCCCAGCAGTGGCGAGGCAAGGCCAAATGCATGTGCCGTACGACCGCTCTTGCTCCCTGCAGTTGTACGGCAATGCGCCCGTGCGCTCTGGTGTCCCCGTGCCCACCTTTCCGTGCGTGCCGCACTATGGTGGTCCTACGCACACGGCCCTCAGAACCCATGACAAAGAATAAGCGCTTACCGTGAACAGAGCCGCATACGTTCCTGTGAGCCCCCGGGCGTCGGAGCCGACTGAAATGCTGCCGCCCAGCACACCAACCTTGAGGGCCTCGCCTGCAGCAAGCACGCACGGATTGAGCGCAACTCAACAGTAAGCAGAAATCTGGAAGGCGCCTATGTCCGTGTGGCCTGCCGGTTGTGGAGTTGACATGCTCGTCTCCGTCCTTGCAGCTTGTGCACGTGCATGTCAGCGAACGGGAGCTGCCGCGTGCAAAGTTGCTGCCCGGGGCGCCCGCAGCCCCAACCGCAGCACGACCGCGGTGACGCCGGGTACAATTCATTAAGATAAAACGCAGAATAATGGAGCATATGTGCTGAGCATCTGGGTCAATTAGTCGGCGCAAGCTTGCCGTTGCTCAAGCGTTAAGGGCGTCCGCATCGACGACTCGACCGAGCCGCTAACGCAAGCAGGACGCCCATGTAAGTAATAGGATTTTGCTCGACTGAACAGCTTCAGGGTTCGCCTCTGACCCCACCCTAGCAACGCCTCGCACCTTGCGCTGCACGCTCAAGAACGAGTCGTAAGCGCGCTGCGTGCCCCATGTATGCAAGGCCGGCCAACCTCTCCAGATGCGGAACAAAGAAGCGGTAGGACATATGGGAGCTTCCTGTCACGCCGCTTCCACCTTCGTGGTGGGTGACCCGGTCTCGGATTTGGTAATTCCAGTAGAGTTCCGCATACTCCCGTTCGTCCGCGTTTAGGCCATCCAGGTTTGGCTTTCGACCGCTCTCTGCTACAGCAATTGAGCTGCATGACAAGACTAGAAGGCACGAGAGCAGCACAGCCTGTCTGAGAGTAACAGTAGGGTCGGGTAGTTCACCTGTGAACAAGGCTGCGCCCCGCATTGTAACAATATTAAAAAGATAACAAAACTGATGTGATATATCAACCGGGATTCTCCTGCTGGTTTGTCCCTTGAGGTTCGTGTATGCTCCGCAACCGCGTGTCCGGCTTCAAGCCCGCCGGCCGGCCTGGAAGACGGCGAAGCCCGCCACCAATGGGAACTAGAATAGCAGAGCGCCAAGAGGTGTAGAACAATACAACCATGTACTTAAGTTGGCTCTTCTACATTGGAGTTCACCAACTTGGTGTGCTGCGATCTTGGCTTAGGGGCGCTCCTGCAGTATGGGTATGAACTTGCCAAGAAGGCATCCGGAAGTATAAACCGATGTCTATATATTATTTCATATTGCACATGTGCTGGTAATTTTGTCCATGAGTGTCTGACAAGTTACAAATTCCCGTATGTTTCTCAAAGGATTCTGTATCGGCACCTCCTCATTTCAAGAGGAGAAGTGTAGGACCCACGTACGACCGTTATCGGTGTGACCTACGGCCAGATTTTTGCGTTTTGAACGTCACACCAACGGGGAATAGTTAGTGTGACGAACTGGAGCCGAAAAAAGGGTGCAGATCTGCAGAAGGGCCACGCCAGCCCCTCCCTCGCTGCCCCCCGCGCGGGGGGCAGCGAGGAAGGGGCTGGCGCGCCAATTGCAGGTGGTAACTGAAGTGAAAATTGGCATGGCACGCGTCGTGCACCATGAAGCCTGCACAACTGGGTCTGAGGCAGCGTGCTGAACCCCAAGTCCACCAGTACACGGACCTTTCACGGCTTGCACTCGTGACCTTTACCGGTGACTGTTTTACATGTAATACAGCTGCAAACAACAGCGGAACCCAGCGCCGAAATGCAGCAAGGTTTGTGCATACTACGACAGGGCAGGGTCGCGCAATGTCAAGCGATCCCGTAACGCATCTCCTGGAACAGGAAAGGGCGGCAGGAGCCGCCAAGCCCTCAGCTGGCGAGCCTGGCACAGATCTGGCGAGCACTGCTATACTCACAGCTGGCGTTCCAATAGCCACAGCCACGCACTCAGTTATGGTCGTAGGTCTGGTGCCCTAATGTGATCCCAAGAGTCACAAACGGCTACAGCCATCCATTACCAGTCAGCAACAAATTCACACACGAAGTACCAGCAGGCCCCAGCCGAAGGCAGCAGTTTGTTACAGCAAAAGCAGCAGGCCCCAAACTTTAGGAGAGACAAATCAATCCTACCGTACACGTGGAAGAAAAACGCGTCTGTTTCCTATATCCTCGCAACAAAAAGGATAAAAAGACACGTGCAACCTATGGCACACAAGGAGCGGGGCAACAAGCGGTATCCTGTGCAAGGCGCCGGGTGCGGCCCCTGTTTGCGGCTTGCTGCTTCACACCGGGGACTGGATACTATACAACTAGCATGGTACAACACCAACAAGAGTGCCCTACAGCGCAGAAACCGGCTGCGGTGTCTCTGCAGCGCAGAACCACTTTGGGACAGCGCTGCCAATCGAAGAGCTCACCCTACCCAACGTCAAAAGTCACTCCTGTGCTGCCCTTGCATCAACAGGTACCCTGCACACGGTATGAAAGCTCAGGTGATGCACTCACTTCACTTACCCCCTGCGGCCCAACACAACGCAAGGCCCCAAAACACCAGCACCCCAAGACCCGCGCCCACTTCCCACCACCCGCTGCAACCACGTGCTGCAACCCACCGTCGCACTAGCCAAGAAGAACAAGGGCGGACAATCGCATGCCGTTCAACACCCCCTCATAGCGTCGAGGGAAACTGCGGCGCATTGGCGGCGTTGCCCGGCTCCTGCTGTCTCCGCCCTCCCGCCACCGCCGAGCTCAGCAGCCCCGCCAGCGCCGCCCTCATCCGCGCCGCCGGCCCTGCGAACCCACCCTGCCCCTGCCCCTGTCCCGCCTGCTGCCGGTGCGGCGGCAACGACACCTGCGCCGCCTGCGGCTGCCCATCCGCCGGCTGCTGGCCAGCAGCAGCACCAGCCGGGCCTGCCGCTGCAGCGGGCGCCGGCGCGGCGGCAGCAGGCGCTTGCGCGGGGGCGGCGGCGTTGGGGATGTTGATGGGGTGGCTGGGCGCGCCCGCCCCCGCCCCCGGCCCTGCTCCCGCCCCGCCGCCTGCCGCTTGCGGCGCGGCCATGTTCCCCGCCTCCACGTCGGCCTCCTGCTGCTGTTGCTGTTGCTGCTGCTGCTGGCGCCGCGCGCGCTCCTGCCGCTGGCGCTGCGGCTGCTGTCGGCTGTTTCCGCCAGCGCCCGCCGACTGCAGCTGCAGGAGAGGCTCCTGCAGGGAACAGGAACGGTCGCGGAAGCAGCAATCGCCATGACAATTCATTTGTACAACGGGGGCACACGGAAGACGGATGGAGGGTTCGTAACATGTACCGTTGACGACAGCAGGGCACGCTGTTGGGCTCTGTCCCCATGTCCCAAGGTAGGTAGTTGTTCAGGCATATGCCCAGGTGCACGGCCCTCACCTGCAGGCCCCCTGCCTGCTGCGGCGGCTGGTTGCTCCTCCTGGACCGCACATTGCGTGGGTGGAAGGGTTGCCTGCATGGGAGATGGATGGACAAGGTCATCGCCAACCTTTCCACGTTCTATTTGTGTACGATTACGAGTGCCAGCACAGGCAGGCACTGCGTCAAGGAAGCCTCAGCATACGGATGTGAGCGTCAGGCGCCGACAGCATGGCCCCACAACCGCCACTGACCAACTGCATTGCGGGAATGCCTTTTGCTTCATTACCAGCATGCACCCTAATCTACACGCTCAGGACTCCGCCCCACACACGCAGCATGCCCGTGTTGGCCCTAGGTCCTCCGCTCCTCCCTTCAACCTCCCTCCCCTAAACCCCATACCCACATGGGCCCTCGCAGCACATCCAGGAAGCCCTCCATCAGCAACTGCCACCCATTGAGCACCGCGCCGCCCGCCGCGCCGCCGCCGCCGCCACGCGCCTGCGACGTCCCGCCACTGCCGCCGCCGCGCGGTGAGCTCCAGCCGGCACGTGGCATCAGCGGCTGCGACGCGTCGTGCTTGCACACTGGGCAGAAGCGCCGGCCGCCGAGCCACTGGTCAACGCAGGTCATGTGGAACCGATGCGCGCACGGCAGCACCCTGCGGGCACGGCAGCGGCATTACCGCAGCTCAGAGCAGTACCTGCACATGCATTTAGCAGGTCATTTCCATGGGCCGCGGTCCGCGCAAGTGTGCTTTTGTAACCAGAGATGAGACGTATAGCAAGCGCGTCACGGTGACGTTGGCCGTGCTTGGGGCAGAACCCCAAGCCGGGAAACTCCTCGCACCTGATCTTCTCCCCCTCCTCATAGTGCTCCAGGCAGATAGCGCACACGCGCTTGGTCTCGCCCGCGTGCGCGCCGGGCGGCCGCACTCCCGCTCCTGATTGCGGTGCTACCGCCAGCTGCGGTAGCGCGCTGGTCTCCGAGCTGCTCCGGGATAACTGCCGCGCAAGCAGAACCAGGCGGAGCCCGCAAGGTGTTCGAGACGGCTACAGGACTGCAGTAAGTGCGGAAAACGTGTACCCTAATGTACATACGCCGCAAGCAACGTTCCGCAGACTACTGAGTCATCCAGTCGAGCTACCGTACAACCACCAACGTACGGTAGCAACCAGTTAACTGCCGCCGTCGCCCACGCTGCCAGGCCCCACCTGGTCATCCAGCTCCTCGTCCTCCTCGCCGTACTCTCCGCCCTCGCAGCCGCCCTCCTCGATGTCTCCGACACCCTGAGAGCCCAGCAGCGCCGCCTCCTCGCCCTCGCCCCGCTTCTCCCTGTCCTCCCTGTCCCACACCAGGTGCCGCAGCAGCGACCGCGAGTGGCTCTCCGCCAGGGACGCGGCGGCGGAGGCCGACGCAGACCCCGCTGCGCCGGCGGCCGCCCCAGGCGCTGCTGCGACACTCTCTGACCGCGACCCCCGCGCCTTGGACGCTGCGCACAGGGGCATGGCCAACAGCGTTGGCACTATTGATGCAGGAGAAGAGCCCTTGCTGCTGACGACTCAGGGCATAGCAGGACGATGTGGCACACCCAACTGCACGACCCTATCAAACACGCGCGGCGATCATGGTATGCCAGCGTGTTAGACCGCACGCCTGTCCAACACTCCCCTGTCCTGCCCCCACCTGGCGGCTCGTACACGAGCACTGGCAGCTGCCGCAGCGCCTCCGCCGGGAGCCCGTGGTCGTGCTGCGTGGGGGGCCGCGGGCCGTGGGCCTGGCCGCCCGCGCCCTGGCCTCCCGCCTGGCCTCCCGCGCCAGCCTGGCCGCCGGGGCCCCCGCGGTGGTGCATGCCCTGCGTGAAGTCACGCCGACGGAGCACACTGGGTCACCTCGTGCAGATGGCACGTATCTTACGCACGCATGCAGGCGGTGCGCCATACACCCTCATCAACAGGACAGCATGCTTCATCGGGGGTGCCATCAGGTGATGGCGAGACTTGTATATGTACCCGAGACAAGTATGTAAGGCATGCCAACCGTGCTGCTTGCCCCGCGCGACTGCATGACTGCGGCCGTTCACGGCGCTGGATTTGCCTCTGCCCCTGTTGTGCATCCAAAAGTGCGACGCCTGCCGCGTCTCACTGGGTCGCTGGAGTCCTCACGGAAAATCACACCGCCTGCCCTCGCTGTTTCGCGCCACCCTCGCCCCTGCGCACCGTGATCCACATGCTCCAGGAGCGCATGACGTAGAAGGTGGCCAGCACCACGCCCAGCGCCAGCAGCCCCAGCAGCGCTGACATGAGCATGGAGATCCACGCCACGTTGCTCATCTGTGGCACACCGACGTGTGGGCGCTTGGTCAGGGCTGCAGGCTCCCCTCAACGTTGTTCAGTGCCCCCTCAGCCTTACTCAACCAGGGATACCGGTACACCCATGTGAGGTGGCAACGAGTCTCACATGCGCAGGCACGAGCAGAGCAACGGAAGCAAGGGACACAAGGAGGGGAGGGGAAGGGCCGCAGCGTAGGAAGTCGCGCCTCCTGCAGCCGCCAAAACTTGCGAGGCACATACCCAAGCCATTTCGCTCTCCCGCCCGGCCACCAGCCACCACCCAACGAGCAACCCTACCGGCGTGAGGCGCACGCGTATGACGTCCAGCGTCATGAGCTTGCGCATGAGGATGCCCGCCTTCTCCGACACGAACACGGAGGGGATGTCGGGGTCGGGGTGGCCTTTCGGCTTGCTCATGATGATGAGGCTCTCGTACACGTCGTCGTAAACGATGGCGGCGACGGCGCCCGCCGCCTGGGCGTTCATTACCTGGGTGTGGTGGGGCGGGGTGCTGGGTCCGCGTTCGATAGGTGCCATGGGGTCGTGAAAGAGGCATATCGGTACCACGGTGACAACGGCACCTGCCGCCTTGGCGCTCATACTGCGAGTGTGCTGACGGCGTGCCCGTGTCCTAGCGTTGTACGGTTTGCGCTGCTAAGCCAACGCGCCTGTGAGACAGCATAAGAGACAGGCAAAGCACCTCCGCGCCACATGCCGGGGGTGTCGTACATCCTGGCATTCAGGCACGCAGCTGTGAGCCCACCTTGACATCGAACGTGCAGTTTGACGCATGCAGCTGCTGGTCACGCGCAATGAGCGCAATCCAGGGCATCTCGAAGTCGCTGAAGGTGAAGGGCGAGCAGGCGTCCTCTGGGTCCGCTAACTGCATGCAGCAAAATAGCAGCGTACCAAGCAACTTGCCGAGGATGCGTCATCGAGTCCAGGTAAGACAGCAGCACCATACACCACGCACCCAGTAACCATGGGCTGCTGTGCACTGTGACGCCGAGGGTGGCTAACCGCCTGCACGTTACGAGCTCTGGCTGGTGCCATTTACCTACAAGCCGGTTATTACCTAAATGTAAAACCCCCGTTGGACGAAAGCCGTATGCTTCTCAAGCATGCGCAAGGCGGTCTCATCCCCCGTCGGCCCCTGGTGCCTCCCGGGTGACGCCACTCCGACACCGCCCCACCCACCCGCAGGTATGCCTCGATGCCGTTTTCAGGAAGCTCCGGCCCAAAGTCCGCGGGCATATCAGCTATTGGATCGAGGATGTAGTTCGGTGTCTGCAGACCATAAGCGACAGCAGCGAGCAGGCGACGCCCAACATGACTGAACACCTGGCGCCTAAAACGTGCATCAGCGTCTTGCGTTGCAGGTAACGGGCGATAGCGTGGTCACAATTAAAGCGTAGCTACTCAGCTTTCAAACAGTTGGTTTGGGGCAAGGAGGAAAACCGACGCGACCCTATTACCACCGCGCGAGCAAGGTCTCGCAGCGCACACTGCCCATGCTTACGATAATATAGACGTCTGCCAGGGCACTGGTGAGTGCGTTGACGAGAAGCATGGCTACTAGAGCAGGCCAGCCAAAGCGCGCTGGTTCTCGACACGCCATCCTTCGGCTGAGTCTTCAATAATATATCTATATGAACCAATAGTGTCGGTATTGGAGTCTCTTGATGTCGACTCAGAGGTCAGAGGACTAGGGCCAGCGTTTTGCAAAAAAGGCCCGGAAGGACAACGCCGCCAAGTAGGAAGACATATCCTTTTATGAAACGCAGAAACGAGCTGGTCGGCTTTTGGACAAGACACAAGGACAGCAGCAAACACATTTCAAAGGCTCCATGCATAAGCTGTGTCAGCCAGATGGTGTCACGTGTCAGGCACCCTCCCGTGCAATACGAAGGCCAACACGCCCCGGCTAACAGGCCACCACACTACGATGACACAGAAAGATCATCAGCGTCTTGGGCATGCTGATTGGCACCAGGTGGCGCTCAGCGCATATGTGTGAAGCACACCAGGAAGCGCTCCCCACGCTCATGTGGGCTTCCCCCGCAAGCAGCCTGTCCTACGCCAAACATCCTAAGTACGCTACAAATGACAGAGCATGAACAGAGGTTGTCCATTACCGACGCATGCCGCTGTGGGCTACCTCTGAAGTTTGCACATACGAGGCGGCCACGCCCTTGGCCATCAGCCGGCAGCCCTGATCGCCTGGAGGCTCTCATCCTCAGGCTCCGTAACGCACTTCCTTCGTACGCCTATCAATCAATGCGCTAACGAGCTCCCAAAACCGCGTAAGTCATGGCGAGCTGTTGTTCCATCTCAGCGACCTCCTGTTCCAATTTCAGAGTCGTGGCCTGGGCACGTGCCAAGGTCTCCGGGGACCTGCCGCCAGCAGCCGTGGCAGCCCGCTGACGGCTGTTCCATGGGGGCGTCATGGATTGCCGCATCCGCGCAGTAGACATCCGTTGGGCGCTGTGTGGCCTTGACGTGGGTTCGGCGGCCCCTGCCGCAGGCCCTGCTTCCGGGCGCCGGCCCCGGCCTGCCCCGCGCCGCGGTACATCTCAGACACGTGCCAGCTGGGAGGCGGCGGCAGCAGCTCCACGACGCGTACAAAGCTGTAGGCCTGCCGGGCATGGGTCAGCGCGCCGGGTTTTGGTTTGGTGATCAGCATGGCGCACAATCACCACATGGACGTGTACACGGAGCAGGGGTACGCACCCCTTTTCAGGGCATGCGAGTTTGGCCAGGGGAGGTCGCCGGTCCGGGTACCCCAGGGGTCTTTCCAGCTGTTTCCTTTCAACTCCGAGTCCAACCAAACATATTGCCGCCCAATTTATCGATTTGACTACAATACAGGGCCCCTGACATACATTGCTCGCACAGACATACGCGCCAAGAGTGCGTTTGGCTCCTATTGTGGCCTGTTTGTGTCGAGCCCCAGCCCTTCGTCTACCTCGCTCATTTGCAAGCTGGCAGTGCTCCCTGGCGAGGCGGCCCCTTCCCATCCTAGCGCATGTTCCCACGATGCATTATGAGGCGCCCAGCATGGTAATAAGTTACGGCCTGTAGTTTGCAGCTGTTGAGGAAGCGTGCGTGCCGCGCTATGCCAGGAGGATGTGCTCAGACCACAGTGCCATGTGGCTTGGCGTGGTGCGCCAGGATATCAGTGCACGTGCTGCATTAGCCCCAAGAAACCAACGGATTATGATTGTATTTGGCATGTTCACACGTGCGCTTGGGCTACTTTTGGGTCCGTACCGGCAACCTGCGGCAACCCGCACCGAAACCGTGCACCCCCCATAAAACAGTGCTCTCCTCACCGGTAACGGCACTATTGCTGTGTGTGCCTGCAGTTTCACCAGCTGTGCTGCACACCAGGGAAGCAGTATTCAGTACTTGTTCAAATGCACCCGGGTTGAGGGGCTCCAGCGCAGGCACGCAAAACCTTGAACCCCGAATAGACCAAGGGGTCGGGTCCGCCGAACTCGCATGCGCTTCTGACAAGGGGTGAGTGGGTATGCTGCGGACGCCGTTCTCGTGCTTGCGTGGAGAGAATGGCAAGTATGCAAGTTCTTTCCTTGGCTTTAATTCCAGATTCCCTTATGCCTTGCCGTTACCTTCTTGTTGCCGTACGCGACTGGAAGCCGGGAATCGTCCTGGTTCCTGCGGCACGTGGCACCAGCGCAGGGCCTGAGCTCTGGTACGGGTGCCGGCCAGGGTGCAGCAGCACCGTGCTATCGTACATGCAGCTCCTGCGGCATACACGCCGAGCAGAAGCTTCCCACGGAACGCGCACGATTCCCTCCGTGCTCCATGCATATACCAGAGACCACCTTTGGTATTAGACTGGTACATGTACTAGAGACCACCAAGCACTGTAGGGTCGCGTCCGCGTAGTCAGTGCAAACCGAAAGCGTGCAGCCCAACCAGATGCAGCCTGCGACTGCAGGATCACGTAGCCCGGACACGCAAATGCACCTCGACACTTACCAGGCCAACACCACCGCCACCGTGCGGGGTGCGTGCCACAGGGCGCTGTTGGATGGCACGTGGGTGGTGTGCGTCCTGAGGCACTCCTCCACCGTGGGGTACACGTAAAGGCCGCTGACGTGGTCGGGCAGGGCCTCCTACGCATGCAGGAAGGAAGTGATGTGGCATCGTGCGACAGCAAGAGAGAGCACGCGCTTCTCCGTGGTGTTGTTGTCCATCGAGTGGATCGGTGGAGGAGCAGAAATGGGCAGGCGGACAAACCGCAACCCTGCACGCGGAGCCTGAAAGCGGGAACTGACCTGAGACCTACACCCCGCCATCGGAGGTTGCTCACGGCTGCCAGTCAGTTATCCCCGTTAGATTTTGACTGGGGAGCTACTTAATGGCACGGCGCCCCAAGCGGCTATGGTCTTTTGCGGCCCCAAATTTGCTTGCACAAGGTGCATTTCTGGTGCAGTACCTGGTAAACTGTTACGCCCAAGGGGTACGTTGTTGTGCCGTCATATATGCTAGTTGCTTGGCCGTTTATAACAGCAACCAGCTTGTACATTAGCTTGGCGTACTGGGGTGGGGCCACGTCCACAAGCGCTGGACAAGGCGGGCCCCACTGTGGGTGTAAGACGCCCATGCGCCGCGACCACTGGTGGAGTAGTGGTGCCACTTCTAAACTTCCTTTTGGTATCAACTCCGTGTCGGCCACGAGAGCCCGGCGGACACTAGGAGAAGCAAGAGGGCGATGGCTGTAGTGTTTTTCAACCCACAGCCAGAGCCGCTAGCTCTGCCCACAGCCCTACATGGAAGAGATGACCGCTGATATGAGTAGTGGAGCATGCTTGACCCAGACGCGCTGCACGCGAATGGCAAGTTCAATAATCGTCAACATGGCCGTTGGTCGTTGCCTCGTAGGAGTAGTGCTGTCCTGCCAACAGGAAAGGCTTTGGACATGGGCTGGAATAGAGCAGATTGCTCCCCTCCATGTAGGCATAGCGAGGTGCTCTACTGACCTACAGTCTTTTTTATTCAAACATTAAGGAGTACAGCTTGAGCACCGGCAGACACATCATTAACAGCACTTAATACGTTTGTTGTGATGTTGATTCAGCATTGCACAAAGAGCGGGAAAATCTAGGAGTCATGGAGATGTTGGGACCGCTTCGCGAGGGCGCAAACCTTTTAGCGGTCAGCAACACAGCCATCCGACTTGTAGCTGCAGATGTTCAAGGAAAGGGTGTCATCCGCTTCTCGGAGCAGAGCACACACCCGGTGTCGACTGCAGCCTGGCTGAAGAACGGCAAGGCGTTCGTCACAGCGCGAGGGAGCATCGTGGGCGTCAACCCCGTGGCAGGGGCTGAGACGGCCTTCTCAGTACTGTTCAAGCTGCCCGGGGGCCCTGTGATATGTCGCATCAGCGGCGACGGGAAGTGCCTCGTCGTCGTGCAGGGCAACACCAAAGAGCTGCAAGTGTTTGACCTCTTCCCCCTACTTGTAAGCCACCTGCGCAAGTGCAGAAGTGTATGTCTGCCCCTACATTCTAGCTCATGCGTTTTGCCTTAGGTTCCGTCTCTGCATTCCCTCCATCCATGTGTTTACAACGCTTGCAGTGGTACCCTTGAGACATGTGCACATGCTTGGCACTTCCCCACGTCCACAGAACCAGAAGGCAGGAACACATCCAAAGCCGTTAATCAAGCTGGAGGATGGCGATGCCCCAATTGTTGCGGTTGCTTCCAGCTCCTGCAGCAACCACGTGGCTGCCTCCAAGTGCGTACGGGTCTGGGGCTTGCAGCCTCCGTTTGCCTGCCACACACCGCTACCAACCGCGTTTCTCATGCCATGCCCTGACATGGCGCCTCGGCACGGAAGGGCAGCTCTGACGCCACATGTCCCTCCTTGTACCCTATCCCACACCCCACAGTGCGAATGGCAGCGTGTACCTGTACGAGATCGGGGAGAAGTCCCGATGCTCCCTCGGGCTGCTACCCTGCGGCCCCACGGTAGCTGCGAAAAAGCGCTGCCTGGCCTTCTCGCAGACAACCTCCCCCATGATGCTGGCTGCCGGCTGTGACGACGGCCAGGTGGTCGTGTGGCAGCTGCAGGGCAAGTCCTGGCTGCCACTGGTGCTGCCCGCCAGAGGCAAGGGCCGCGTCATGGGCGTGGGCTTCGCGCCGCTGCACGGCCACACGTCCGGCCTGCTGCTGACGTGCACCGAGGAGGGTGGTCTGGTGATGACGGACCTGCGTGGTGCGACGTTTGGCGCCAGGCAGCAGCCCAACCCCACGCAAAGGCGCCTGGAACTCAACGCGCCGGTGAGCGCGCCGTGCACCACGCGCCACAGTCTGCACCCACTGGGCTCCGGCTGTGTCTGCAGCGCCCTGTGCTTAGGGCAGGCAGGGCACGCAATCCATGAGCACCGGGTTGTTAGGACTATTGGATACCACCACTTGAAGGGAGGTCATGGAGTTCGCGGCTGTGGTGTGTCGTTGGCTGTGTTGGACTCCCTCGGGCTGGCCCGGGACAAGGTTGCGCTCAGCTGTGCCCGTCTGCCGTCGCGGCCGCAGGTGAGCACCATGTCGCTGAGCGATGACGGCAACGGCATCGCGGTGGGCACCAAGGACGGCCGCCTGGGCCTGCTGCGCACCGACGAGCTGGTAGCCAAGCCGGAGGTGCGTGGCCCCGCACCAATTGCTGCCTGTATGCCCGTGTACAAGCACCGTAGGGAGGGCCAGGTCCTGGCATGCAGGGCACAAAGGTTAGTGGATTGGGACAGGGTTTCTCCGAGCGTCAGAGGGTCGGATCCGTCCCGCCGCCATCGTGGCCGCTGGTAGCGAAGTACGAGCGCCAGCGACCAGTAGCCTGTTTGCCGTCCTGGCCTGCTCTGTCCGTGCCTGTAAGACATTGCCCGTTGCCCCATGCTGGCCCTTCAGGAGGCCGTCAACAATATGCACGTTGTGGAGCTGGGCACCCGCCTGGACGTAGCGGACATTGTGTGGAGGCCGCACCATGCCAGGAGCGGGAGCATGAGCGGCAGCCGTGAGCTGCGGGACAGCGGCGGCCTGGCGAGCGGGGAGGCAGCAGCAGCAAGGGGGCAGCAGGCAGCGCCTGTAGCGTCTCGCCCTGCAGCCCCGGGCGCTGTGGCTGGGCACACCGCCGCACCGGGGGCAGGGCCAGGGGCGGGGGTGGGGGCGGGGGCGAAGCTGTCGGAGGAGGGGCGGCGGGGGAGCGGCGTCATGGGGGCTGTTGGGGTGGCGCGGCGGCTGTCGGAAGAGGGCCGCAGGGGCAGCTTGACGGGGTCAGGGGCAGCAGCGGCGGCAGGGGCGAGCGTGGGGGCACCGCCGCTCAAGGAGGCCACGAACAACGTGATGCAGCAGCCGCAGGCGGGAGCTGCAGGGCTGCAAAAGCCCGGCTCGGACGGGCTAGGGGACAAGGGCTTTGTTGCGGCGCCGCATGGGGCGGTGGTGGCGGCGACGGGGCCGAAGTCCGGGCAGCAGCAACAGCAACAACCAACCGCCGGCAGCACGGGAACAGGCGTAACCGGGACGTCAGGTCGGCCGCAGTCCGCTAGCACCACAGGTGGCGGGCGAGGCCTGCCTGTGGTGTCCTTATCCATACCTGGCGGCTCCCACCGGCGGTCCTCGGACGCTGGAGGCGGCCTCCCCCTCCACCCCGGACCCGCCGCCATCACCACTACCGCATTCCAACCATCCGAGCACCCGGTGCCAGTCCCCGAGCAGGCGCCCAGCTACCAAACAGGCGTCCCCCAACCCCTGTCAGGGCCGCCAGCTATGCCTCAGGCAGTGAGCCTCCTGGGCGCCGCGGCCCTGTCCTCGCCCACGGCCTCACCGTCGCGGGGCCGCATATCGTTGGCGGGCACGGGCGCCGGACCCATGGGTCGGCCGGTGGGGGGCGCGGCGGACCAGGCAGCTAGCATGATCTCGCGGGGCCTTGAGGACATGCGAGGGGAGATGCGGGAACTGGTGCGGGGGCTGCAGGCGGACATGGTCCGGCAGTTCCTGTCGCAGGAGATGGCGTTCCAGGCGCAGGTGCAGTACCTGCTGGAGGAGAACAGGCAGCTGCGGGGGGAGGTGGCGGGGCTGCGGCAGCAGCTGCAGGACGTGGTGCGGTTCAGGGTGCTCAACTGAGGGAGGACGCAGCGCACTGGAATGTGGAATGGGATGACTTTGACCGGGGATGGGGTCTACATGCATCGATGGGGATGGTGGTCCAAAGGTTGGGGCTGGTGGTGGAGGACGTGTTGGATCACTGCGCGTGACGGCTGCAGGAGATTCTGTGGCGTAATGCTTACAATCATGTGACGATGTGAGCGTGGGTCTGGGATGGCTCGACGCCTTGAGGTGGTGCTGAGAAGTGCGTGTTTCGGAGCAAGAGCGGTATGCATTATTTCTGGGTGCGATTACCTCTGTGGCCCTTGTACGGAGTGCGTGTGCGCTCACGGGTGTCTGGCTGTCTGGCTTGTGCAATAGGCATGCTGTCCGTGCTTTGCACCGCAGACCGACAGACAATGTCGGGACCGACATGTCAGGACTTCAGTGGAGGCAAGCGCCATAAGGCCATGACTCAATAGGCACTCCTTGCGTAGATAGGGTCTGGCACTTGCATCCCGTTCACACAGGGTGGCAGGCAGCCGCCTCAGTGTAGCGTTGTTAGTCGCAACCTATAATCCGTTCCAGGCCCCAACCTGCCCACGCATGTTCACCTGAGGCTTTGTCACGCCTCAGACTGCCTGACGGGCGTACAGCCCTTACCGCCTTGGGACCAGGAATGCCGTTGTATTCAATTCGTCCATGACCATGGGCCAAACCGCTCCTCCATGTCATAAGGCCAACAAAATAAAGCCCGCTCACAGCTTCCCTGCACAGCTCCGAGCATCAATGCTTGCTGGTACCGCATGCCCGAACACCTCTCCAACGACTTCCGCTAGTCATCTCAACCAACATGCAAGACGCATGTACCATCCAGTACAACCCCGAGCGTTGATTACCGTACGGATTGAGTATCCAGCCTACGAGTATTCGGTATACCGGTACGCGCGCCTACGCGCGTAAGGTCTACAGTGTACTCACAGCAGAGTCCCCGAGCGCTGCAGGTCCCGCCAGCTTCCTGCCCCGCTGCCTCGGGGCACACCCGCAGCAGCACGCCGCTCCTTCACACTTCACACCCTGCCGTGGCTTACTGTCATAACTGCATCACACACCGCATCCGCTCTACATTGGAGTGCCAGTAATCACGGATCCTGCACGCCACCCTCAACGCTCGGGGTGTACTCCTGCACCGTCCCGCCGAATCGCTTCGAGCCCTGAACTGACAACAACTTAATAGCGACCGCTTCCATCACCCCGCCTTGGCGCCCTTCGCGTACGCCCGCAGCAGCGCCCCCGTCTTGGCCAGCAGCCGCTTCCGCTCCACGCGGTAAGCAACCGCCGCGTGCTGCCGCGGGTCGGCCGCCAGGAGCTCCGCGCCCGCCTGCCCGTGCAGCAGCGCTTCATCTTCCTCCAGGGGAGTGGACCCTAAGGGGCAGGCGGGTACAAGGCAGCTGGGCCAGCAGGAGCGGGTACTGGTATGTGGGAAGGAGGTTAGGACTGAAGGGGTGTGGTGCTGGAGCGGTGTGCTGGGGTCCGCCACTGCCGCGGCATGTGGCCTGGTGCGTGGCCACCTGCGCTTTCAAGGCGTCGCAAAAGTACGGCAGCATGCCGTGTCATTGAACTGAAGCAGAGGTGATCGGCTTTGGCACTTTACTGCGGCAGACGAGTAACCCTGGCGAGATGGCGTACACGACGCAATAGGGTGCGAGTGTGCCCACCTTGTGCGACCTGCTGCTCCACCTGCGAGAGCAGTGCCTCCGCCGTGCGGACGTCTGCGCCCCTGCCGCCCGCCGCCTCGGACCCGGCCGCCGTGCTGTCCATCAGTGGCAGGGACTTGATGGCTGCGTACAGGTAGGGGTCTGTGCCACGCAGAGCGGCCAGGAACAGCTGGTCCCCCAGCAGGTCTTGCAGCCGGGACAGGTCCAGGGGTGCTGCTTGAAGCCTGGAAGGAGGGGTGGGCGTGGCAGTGACAAGGGTGCAGGGTGCGACGTTTAGTATGGGGGACGTGGAGGTGGAGTAGTGGGCATATCTTTGTAGGAGCGGCCAGTAGCACGCTCCACAGCCGCACGCCACGTTGCGCAACGCCATGGACGAGGTGCACACTGCCCTGGGTATGCATCACGGTGGGAGCACGGGCGGTCCCTGCCTTCCTCGGCGCATCTTTGTTTCAGTCTGAGCCCAAGCTGCGCCATGCCCTGCCTCTGCGCATAGTTAATGATAATTATTGGGGGGTTTCCTACTCCCTTACTCTTGTGTTAGCTCCAACGGCACCCGGTCGGCCAGGTTGCCGCCCCGGGGCACGAACCCGTACTGCGCCATCCACCTGCAGACCAAAAGCGAGCACGACGGACACATGGCAGACGTGACTCATATGCATGCCTGTTTGCCATCTGTACAATAGAAGGTACCTTTAGGTACTAAGATCCTATCTGCTTGCAAGGACCAGCCTGCCGTCAAAGGCCCGGAGAAAGCGCCGGCACGGTGCACATGGGCTTACCGCTGGTTGGTGTACCCCTCGGCTCCGCAGTAGCTGATTGTGACCTCCTCCCCTGCAGCCAGCGGCCGCACCGCCACCAACTCAAAGCATGATGACGCAGATGGGGGGCTAGGAGTGCCATTCTGTGCCTCCTGCGGCTGCGCAACCCGGAAGTCTGCGTTTGGTGACGGGCTGGCCGGACTGGTCTGGTCCGCGTGGTTGGCCAGGTCCAGGAAGGGCACGAAGGCGAAGGCGTCCGGGCCAGCCCTACGAATGATCGATTAAAAGGGAATGTTAATGCGAGGCCAATAGTGCTCGTGTGTAGCGGGGCTGCAGTGCTGTTTGGAGTTGCTCGACTTGCAAGCAGCCCCCTGTTTCGCTTGGCAGCTGCCAGTGATTGGTCGGATGGAGGCATACAGCAGGTCACCAATAAAGGGTGGCCGCTGGCCGGGCATGCGAAGGTTGTGCAGCTGAGAGCGGCGGCATGAGAGGCAACAGATGTGGTGATGAAGGTCTCCCGAGCCAGAGTAAGAGCGTGCTGCTGAACGGGCGCATAGATGAACTACGCTTAGAGGGCGCACCTGAACGCCCTGCTCCGCACGCTTGCGAACGCCCACTGCAGCCAGCTGGGCGTGTCTAAGGGTGGTTTGCGGGCGTGAGCGGACGGGAGGGGGATAGGTGAATACCACGAGGGCCAAAAGCAAGACAGCCGCCTGTTGAACCGCGTGCATGTCCTACTGCCGTTGCTCCTACATCCAATACGCCCAGAAGCAAGGACTTCGTACATGCACCCCACCTAAGTCGGTCATCAGCAGGGGTGTGCGCCTGGTCTCTAGCACGATGCACAGCATGCATTGCGCATATGGCCTAGGAGGCGCTAGGCCACATGCGGAATACCAGTACTCTACATCCTGCAACACCATACATGTGTTCGATGGCCGAGGTCACGTACCTGGCGCCAGTGGCTCCATAAGGTCTGGGAACAAGCCCCTGAGCCGGTCCTGCACATGCAGCGCAACGACAGCAACGGGGGTTGCTTCAAGACAACGGCACCATTTGCATCCACATCCATCTGTTTGCTGCAGGATATACTTGGGCCGCCAAGACTGCTACATGCAGGCCTCCAGCCCTTCCTTTGCCCCAGGTCCTCACTACTCTGCAAGTACATGGGCAGCCCTTCATGCGTTACTAGATAACTGTCACTACAGGAAGATCAAGCATTAAGGTGCAATCGTTCAGCGCGGCCGCCGTACTAAGTGCCGCCGGTTTTAGGGACCTCCAGGGACCTCCTGGCCGCCTGGGGCCTGTCACATCAGCCCATGCTGCGCGTGCTACGCGCCAGCACAGGCATGGGCACAGCACACGGCGCAGCCCCACCTGCTGCGCCCGCGCCGCGTCCGCTATGGCGGGGTGCTGCAGCTGGTCCAGGCGGTGGGCCTCCCAGCAGCTGGGCAGGCACAGCGCCTCAGGCGCCGGCAGCAACGCGTCGGTGTACTCCTCCCAGAACGCGTCGCCGTCACCTGGACAAGCGGAGCGAGGTTGGCGTGGTAGGTAACAGCGGATAGCACGTAAGGCCATGCACGGTGGTGTCATTGTGTCGTGACAGCCATCTGGTGGTGGTGGGGTGCGGTGCGGTGTGGCGGCGTCGGCAGGCTTTCAGGTGCAAATCCGTGCACGGCGCCCTGGTCGCAGGTGGTTACACTGATTACAGTGTGGCCGGCATGGGAGGCGTACGGGAGGAAGGTAGCGCCCGGCACGGTACTCCCCGCTGTCCTGGTATGCACCTGCTAGGCCATCGATCAGAGCCAACGCCTGGAGGATGTCCCACGGAAGGGGGTCGCCCTCAGCAGACACGCCCGCCCTCAGCCTGCGGGTTGGCAGCGCATGTGATGAGATAGTAAGTAAGCCCGGTAGCCCTAGCATGCTAACAAGGTAGAGCGTACCGGCACATCTTCGTGTCAGGCTGCTGTGCACGCCCACTACTCCGGCTGCCAGCGTCACCGTGTGCCGTGCCGCAAGGCCGGCTCGTGTACCCATGGCGGAGAGGAGTGCACGGAGGAGACGCCGATTGGCGATGCCCCTACCAGGTACTCCCCTACACTTGGATGCAGTGTGCAGGTGCGTCCTTGCCGCGCTCCGCGGCATTCCGGCGGGGGCATGTGGGGGGCCAACCAGCTGACAACCCACGCCCAGGCAACTTTGCCCAAACTACGTTCCTGCGCACACCCGCATTGCGGGCTGGTGCGACAGCAGACCCTCACCTTGGCCAGCGTCCCGGGGGCACCGACAGGCCGGTGTTGTAGTCGACCACAATGCAGGCAGCCCGAGGAACGCGCATGAGCACATCGCCTGGTGCCCTGGCCTCGGGGGTCACCAGCCCAAGGCCGAGACTGCCTCCCGTGCGTAGTTCCAATTGGGTTTCCACGCCCGTCTTTGCTCTCAAGTAGTTATAGCTTCCTTTGATGCGTGTCAACAGCTCTGCCGTTGCGGCGCGGCAGACAAAGGCTGTGCGCCAACCTCTGCGCGCAAGGCGACGCTGCGCCCCAGACCGGCCAGCGGCCACGTGACAGCGATTTCTATGTGCTAGCATCCTGGTTTCATCCGTGTCATGTTGCGCACTGTGATGGACAGGAGCACGGATACACCTCCCTCGCCGATGCAACGACCCCAACGACCGTGGAGTCGTGCGGCTCCATTCATTCGTATCGTTTCTGTCTGGTCTACCTTTCCTGATAAGACGCTTGCGTCTTGTCCTTTCCTCTTGCATCGTACCTGTGCCTTTTCATCGAAAACCAACGGCAATAGGATCACTGGCGCAAACGACTTCAAGTGCTGGGAGCAGACGCTGCCATGAACAAGCGTACGCAGTCGCACCATATTTCAAAGCGCAAAGTACTGATTAGCTTGCATTGCTGAGCGTGCGGAAACCATGGGCGTGGCGGAGACCTGTCGTTACGCTGAACACGACAAAACGGCTTGTTGACTGCTATACTACAGGCAAGGGCAGCGCATAAACTCCAATTCGCCAGGTTATATGAACCCACAATGCACCTAAGGCGCTGGACTGTGGACGAAAGCAATTGCGGCAATTGAGGCCGTGGGCGGGTTGTCCTGGCTCACAATGGCACTGCTTAAGTGTACATCACAAAAGTGATTTTGATGCTTACTTACAACTGGCATGGCCCCTTAGGTTTGACGGCCTGCGTGTGGTACTGCCCTAGCCTTTCGCCTTGTCCTACTCCGACGTCCAGCAGCGATACAGCCTGCAGTCGGCTTGATGTGCATCAACTTCCCATGGAGGAAGCCTAAAAACCTCCCGAAAGACGAGGACCCGGAGGCCCCACAGCAAGTGAAGGGCCCTCCAGGGGCACCCAAAAATGGCCCCGACACTACCCCTGCGCCGGTCAGCTTGGAGAGCGTCCCGAACACCACACAGACAACATGCACCGGTGGGGGAGGGCCTCCGTCAGACACGACGTTTCACAGGCCAGCAGCGTCAGCAGCATCCGCACAGCCTGGCCAGCCCGCTAACCCCGTGTCCGCGTCGACCCAGAGGCCGAGCCCCGCCGGGCCAGCCCCCAATTCGAAAGCCCCCGGGCCGTCTTACGAGAGCGACGATGAGGCTGAACCACTCTCAGCAGAGGCGAGATTGAACGACATAACGCGATCTGTCAAGAGCCACGCCCGCGCGGCAGGGGCTGGCTCGGCTGACGAGTTTGCACGGCGTCAGGCGGAGGCGGCAGCGAAGCGGCTGGCAGCAGCGCACGGCGTGGCGGAAGAAGAGGCAGCGCTGCAGGTAGGGGGCAAGCGCACATGCTTGGACGTAGACAGCTGCCTGCTGCCTCTGTAAGGCGCCGTTACCTGCCTGTGCCAGTTGCCAGCGTGGAGCTGCCACCAGTACGGCGCTCACCGTACGCCATCGCACACGCTTATCATGGCCCACTGTCGTACATGTTCAAGATTACGCCTTACACCATTCGCAGACGTGTTGGCGAGGTGATCTCCGGTGTCTAATGGATGCACTGGGTTGGGCACACGCTTGGTCGAACCCATGGCAACAGCTTTTCACGTGGCAACACACCCATGATGCCCACCTGATGTAGGCTGAGGGAGAGATCCAGCCGGCGACGGCGGCTGATGGCGGCCCAGCGGCCGCAACGCCGCCGCAGCCGACAAATCAGTTGGAACCTAACACAGCAGCAGCAGCGCCGCCTAGCGTAGGGGCACCCGGCGGCGCTGGCCCCCCGGCCGAGCCAGCTGCGGCGCCGGGAGCGGCAGCAGCGGCCAATGCTGCTGCTGTGGTACGGCCGCCAGCGCTGCCGGTTGCCGCCACGCTGGATGGGAATGCTGCTGTTGCTGCTGATGCAGCTGCTGCAAAGCCGTCGCAGGATCCGGAGGACGGCGCAGCAGCAGCTCAGGGCGACGGGGCTGCGCTGGCTGACCTGCATGGGATGGAGGCGCAGGGGCCGCAGGCGGTTTCGGAGCCGGTCAACGCCCAGGCGGTTGGAGCGGAGGACGCGGCGCTTGACTTTGAGATTGACCTGGACATTGACCTGACCAAGGGAGACCTCAAAGTGGACTACAGCGCGCGAGGCCTGCTGGGGCAGGGCGGCTTCGCAGCGGTGTACAAGGGGCGGTACAAGTAAGCCTGGGCGCGCAGCAGACCCGTAGGGCTACCGGGGCAGGCGTGCACGCTACAGGCTTGCGGGTCCGGTGGACAAACGTTGCTTGCCGTCCAACGATGGCACGTGCGGGGCAGCGGGAATGCGTGTTGCGGCCGGTTGAAGTAGAGGTGTCGTTGCATGCCACGCACTGTCGAAAGGGCCGGCATGGAATGCGACGCCCTGGGCGCCCAGCGGTGAATCACACTCCTTCCCATCTTCGCGCATGCGTTGTAGGGGGCAACGTGTGGCGGTCAAGATGATAAAGAAGACGGCTGGGTCAAACCTCGCAGACCTGCAGGTGCGGTGTGGGGAGCAACCTGGAGTACACGCCGGCCAGGCCATGAAGTGTCCATGACTTTGGGCCAGCAGAACAATGCCCTGGCAGCCATAAGAGCACGAGGGCTCGTGAGCTTGCTTCCAGGCCGCATAGGATAGCAAACACCAAAGCCATGGCTTATCTGGGGATGCTGG
Source organism: Chlamydomonas sp. KOR1 (assembly GCA_036984285.1). NCBI lineage: Eukaryota > Viridiplantae > Chlorophyta > Chlorophyceae > Chlamydomonadales > Chlamydomonadaceae > Chlamydomonas > Chlamydomonas sp. KOR1. Next base: position 16,464 of record BQMZ01000404.1, on the reverse strand, counting down.
TGTGCGCGGGCCTTGTGCACTGCACCGAACAAGAAGACGGCTCACTGCTTTGTCATCTCCCGGGTGTCAGCGTGTCGCAGCGCATTTGCAATCTTGCAGCTCCAATCATCGTTGCGGCAGCACCTTGAACGGACGCCCTGACCTCCTGCTGACGGCCCCCCTACCGCACCTGTTCTTTCCCCCCTGTGCGCCCCGGATGTTGCGTCGTACAGGAGGACATGAACACGCTCATGCACGAGCTGAACATCCTACGGCAGGTGCGTGCGGGGGGCCTGGCTTGGTGTCGCAATTGTATCTCGTGTGGATGCAGGCTGGGTAACACTAGGGCAGCATGGCGTAGGCGCAGCTGGACCTCGGGATGACGTGAGACGGGCGTTCCATGCAACCTCCCATACACATCCCAGTAAATTTGGCTTGGTCCTGCTTTCAACGACTGAGACTGCGGTTTGCATTGCAATGGCACGGCCAGTGCTGCCAAAGGCTACCTGCAGGCTGCAGCCTGCCAGCAAGGTGCACCTGCGGGAACGGCCCAGCTCAATTTGAACGCTGTCCACGGCATGTGGAGCAGGTAGGTTTGCTGCCAGCTTCCAACCCGTCACCCATGCGTGCCCCCTGTCCAGGTCAACCACCCCAACATCGTGACGCTGTACGGCGGCTGCCTCAAGCCGCCCCACGTCTTCATGGTGGAGGAGCGCATGGAGGTGCGGCAGGGGCGGTGGGCGGGGTGAGGGGGCTTGGGTGGGACAGGGCCGGCTGGTAGGTGCGTTGACCAGTTATCTGGGCTAGGTGCGGTGGGTGGGATAGGGGCGGGCTGGTAGGTAGGTTGAACGGTGATTTGGGCTAAGGGCGCGCTGGTACGTTGTACCGTGATTTGGGCTTGGGGCGGTGGGTGGGTTGGACGTGCCGAGTGTGAGAAGCACGGCTCTCCTGGGAGTACACGGCGCGTGGGGGCTGGACGAGTTATATGACGGAACACAGTCAAGGTCGGAAAGCACAGTATGAAAGGGTTGTTTCCTGCTCATGCCTGCACAACGTTGAAAACAGTTCCTGGCCGCCTCAAGCCCTTGCATCTGCCCCACTTAATATCTCCACGAACAGGATTTTACCATGTTGGCCCACCCTTGATGTCGAGCACACGGGACCTATCCGTACGCTGTCTCTTGGGGTCCCTGCCGGCCGTTGCCAATGCAAATCCCTCTGACCCCATCCCCTGCACAGGGCACGCTCGACTTCTACGTGCACCAAGTCCGCAAGGACGACCCGCTGAGCGTACGCGAGGTGGTGTATTTTGCGCTGGACATAGCGTGCGGACTGAGCTACCTGCACCCCAGGTGCGCAGTGGCCCGGGAGGCAGGGGGTCAACCGTGCAGGCACGTGCGGGGCTCAAGCCGGCTGGTTGCCGACGGGTCGGATACTGGGTGATTGGATGTGCTGCCGTCGAGGTACCGTCCATGAGCCTGCGCTGATTAGAGCTTTCGGCTGTGCTCTGGACGAAATTTCGGGCGGGCATCCCGGGTAAAGAGGGTGGCACGTGGGAGTTTTATGGCATCGTCAAGGAATGGGGCAAGAGCGCAGAGGACAGGGTCATCCTGTGTTGCTGCATCTTGGACATTGTCCTTTCCAAGTTGCCGTTTGCAATGGCTGCTTTGCCAACTCTGACCTTTTGACTGTACTGCACTGTCAATGACTGCTGCACATGTGCAGGATAGTGCACCGCGACCTCAAGCCAGCCAACGGTAGGAGTCATTGCTTGCAGTCCGTAGCTAGAATTGAAATGCCTGCCTCAGATCTTCCTGGTTTGGATACCGCTGCGGCTTCACTTGCACAGCAGCAGCAGCACGTACCTAAGGTACGGTCGGTGCGTGCAGCAGCACTGTGGCATCTCCGTGGCCACGCCTTTCCCTGACGCTTAGTCGGTTTGCCCCTATGCGCCCGCTGCGCAGTGCTGCTGTCGCGTGAGGGGCGGTGCAAGATCTCGGACTTCGGACTCGCTCGGTGAGCAAGACGGGGGGGCGGGCGTGCACATCTTTGCTTCGTGAACAATGGCTGCCCGCTACCAGGGCTTCGGTGCCGACCCGGACAAGGGGTGTTGCCCGATCCTATCCTCAGGACGGTGCTTAGCCCTCGTGTGCCTTTTGCCGCCGAAGACATGCTTCCTCACTTGAGCTCCAAGCCTCCAACGTAGTACCCCGGGCTGTGCTTTTTGACGCGCCCGCGCTGCGCCTTCTTGCCCGTCCACCGGCCTTTCTGTCTCCCCCCTGCGCCCCCGTCTCCCCCCCTCGCAGCACCAAGATCAAGGAGTACCTGTCCACCAAGAACCTGGACGCGGGCACCACCGCCTACATCGCGCCCGAGTGCTTCATGTCCATGGACAACCCCGACCTGCACGACCTGCGCCGCAGCGTCACAGACAGGACAGACGTCTACGCGCTGGGTGCGTGGGGGCGGCACCCGTCACGCAAAGATTTTTGCATTCATGCTTGGCCAAATAACGAGGGAGGGGAAGGAGTACGAGCACAGGGGAGACTCACCGGTCATGAGAGACCCCCAAACTTTACGGCCACGGCTTGACACGTGTTCCATGGTGTGCACGCCTGAATTTTCGGCTATAGGTTCTTTATAGTAATTATAAAAAAGGTACTATGTACCCAGGCGTGCACACCGTGGAACATGTTGTCATACTTGTGCATGAACTTTCAACGCGCGAGCCGAGACCCCTCGCCGAACGCTCACCCGCAGCTGCACGCTCACCTGCCTAGATCGCTTCCAAACTTGCACCGATCTGTAATAGAGCCTTATAAGAACGTGTTGTATTGATTCTGCATGCAATTTGAAGTCCAATAGGTCCAACTTCGCTTGCACGAGACAGACCCATGGGTCACATGGCGCACCGCACCCGCACGACCCACAGTTGCCAGCGTTCTGTAGCTGAAAGAAGCTGTTTCGGTGTAAGTCATCTATTATTTACTCCAAACAAGTTGGTGTACCGGTACACACGTGCGCGTGCCATATTTGAATGCAGCTCTGCAGCAGCCTCCACGCGCACGACACACACGAGCCAACTACAGTAACCGGTTACCACACATGCGCTTCACTGTTTCGAGCATCACCTGCTAATACTATACAACAACTACTTCCGCATGGTGTGGAACGCACGGATCGCCGGGTCTCTCTTCATGCCGAGCACGTTGCGTGCGCGGTCGCACACCACGACACCAGCGCCAGCATCCGCCCATGCGCGTCGCCGTTAGGCTGCCGCACGAACAGCCCGTCGTTCCAGCTGCGGTCGCTGCGTGCTGTGGCCTCGTGTTAGGAGTAGTGCGACTTGCTGCTCTTTGCTAGGGTGATGCCCAGCTCCGACTGCCGGCGCCGCAGCATGTACAGGAAGTCCGCGTGCTCCAGGAAACCCATGGCCGCCTCCACCGTGCACTTGAAGCCACAGCCGTTGAACAACAGCGAAAACTCGGCCTCACAGTCGTCCGTTGACAGGCTGCGCTCCACCAGCAGCTGCCCTGCGCGTTTGCTGCATCGCGACTCATTTTGGCCCGCTCTCAGCCAGGTCCCTCGAGCATGGCTCCAGCCCCTCCGTGTTTCAAGCCCAAAGTCCGAGGCAGAGCGTCCAAGCAAGAAAGAATGACTTATATGTATATGACAAACATATTTGCGAATTGGGTCTGTCTAATTCGTGCTGGTTGATTTGATTAGCATCGGTTCAGGTTTTGGGGCCCCGCCTGACCGGTGAGTCTCCCCTGTGGAGTACGAGTCAGGGACGCCTTCTGCTTGTGGGAAGCTTGCATGCGTGCTGGGCGTGTCGGACCATGCATGACCGCTTTCCACGCCGGCCCACGCCCCATACTGTATGTCTTCGTCCTGCGATCACTTGCAGGCGTGATCATGTGGGAGATGCTGGCGGGGAAGCGGCCTTGGCAGGGCCTCAAGCCGCTGCTGGTGGCGTACCAGGTGGGGCAGCCGCACAGGCGGCAACGTGGAAGAGCCGGAAGCCCATGCGGGGATGTTTGGGGTGGGGGAAAGGTCGGGCAGCAGGTTAGCGGCGACGGTGGCAGCGGCGCAAGGGTGTGCCAGGGTGTGGGCAGGGTGTGGGCAGAGAACGCAGGCAGCCTGCCGCTCTGGGCCCCTAGCGAACCGGGTGCATGGGCCATGGGCGCGATCGCAACACGTGGAGCGCACAGCAGCGCAGCGCAGGTGATCTGACGTAAGCACACATGGGTAGGGGGCACAGCGCACACGTTGAATCATTTGCCTCCGTACGTCAAGTGACTCGCACTTCACATGTCCGCACCTGCACCACGTTTGTCGCGAGTCACATTGGGCCTTGCGCCGTTGGTCAGCGCCTTGCCCTTACCCTGCACCCCTGCGCCCAGCAACCTCACCTCTCCCCACCAGGTGGCCTACCGCTCACTGCACTCGAACAAACACCATACCCCTCACAACCGCACCTCGCAACCTGTGCCCAAAATCCTTCCCGCCTGTTTCATCGCGCGTCACCCGTGCCTTTCCCGGCCAGGTGGCGTACCGCTCTCTGCGCCCGCCGTTGTTCGAGGTGGGCTCACGCTGCCCCGCCAGGCTGCGGCAGCTGGTGGAGGACTGCTGGTGCCAGGAGCCCCAGCGCAGGCCCAGCAGCCAGCAGGTAGGCGCAGGGGTGGGGCGGGGGCGGGGGAAGGCCCAGCAGCCGGTAGGTGGGGGCGGGGGCGGGGGCGGGGGCGGGGCGGGGCGGGGGCGGGGGCGGGGGCGGACGGCCCAGCAGCCAGAAGGTGTGGGCAGGGGCGAGGGGGCTTGGTGAGGCCGACGCACAACGGGGTAACATTTTGATCGTGCATAAGCAAATTCACTAGATGGATGACCGGATGCTGGCAGCGCACAGGCGTATGGATCAGCCGGGTGTGGGGCTTCGTGCAGCTCGCAGGTGGGCGCCTGGGAGGGGGCAGGGGCGGGGGCCCTCGTCTGCAGTAGGCCTGTAGATGGAGGGACTGCTGGCAGCGCACGGGCGTATGGATCAGCCGGGTGCGGGGCTCAGTGCAACGGGTCCATGCCCTGGATGGGCATGCAGGGACGTGCCGTTTGCACGCGGTGCATGCGTCGGAACAGCCGCATGGGTTACAAGGGAGCTCCACAGTGCCGCGCTTATCGGTACTGGCAACAGGCTGTCACGCAGCCTCTGCCCTGACATGTTAGTAAAGATGTCCCCTCCTGCGCGCTGACATGCCTTTATCTCCCTGGCCTTCCCAGGTGGTGGACAGGCTCATTGAGATCCTGAACGAGCTGCCTCCCGAGGAGGTAGGTTCTCAAGGGCGTTGCGTGGCCAGGGTTGAGGCGTGACGGGACGGAGTTGCAAGGGAGCCGTCCAGCTGGCTTGCAGGTGGCTGATGGAGGTGGCTTTACGTACGTACTGGAAGCTGCAGGCCCAGTGCCTCGCAAGTGGCATGTGCCACTCGCGGTGGCTGCCATACATCCGTGCCCGCGTACCGTGACTCATCGCCCGCTTTGCTTGTGACCCTCAGGAGGACGGATACGGAAACCTGGCCTAACTAGTGTGCGCCAGTAATAGATGCTAGTGCGGGTATTAAGGGGAGTCATTGCGGCTGCAGGAGGCCCGGAATGGGAGCACAACGTAAGCATAACGCAAGAAACAAAGGAAAGCGATTAAGTATGAAGTATGTGGGCCGTACTGGCGCAATGGACGGGCGTCCGGTGACCCTGCCAATGTCGAGTGCTATGCGTACAGCTTGCGTGTGACATGTTAAGGACCTTCAGCTAGGCAGAGTACTGGAGCCCATGGCGGCTGATTGCGGACCCTCTGGGGCGTGAAGTATCCTGCGTGCTGTGAGTCATGAGTCTGATTCGGCCCTCTCGGACAGCCGTATTTCCGATGCTTTCGCGTAATGTGACTTGTGTGCCGGGCGCATGAGGCGTGGCCTGCCGGCACCGTCGGGGCCGGAGTGACGCGTGTTCGGGATGCTGTGCTGAGGCGGTATAATAAGTAATTGGCGCTGTTGTACTGACTGTGTGCGTGGTAACAAGTGGTATACGTGATATGAGACCGGGTCTGTATGCATGTGGGGTGCGAGCCGCTACGTAGGGTTGGATGCCCTCTGCGTTCGCGTCATGCGCTACTCGTGTACTGGTGCATGCGGGCTACGAACTTGCACGTCAACGGTCATTATCCAACGAAGTTAGCACGGTCGCTTGGGTGGCTGGCTTGTGTGCGGCTTGTAGCTGTTGGAGGCATGGGTTCGTGGTGAAGTTCTCATGGCCAACCGGCGAGCATTAGCTACCCGGAGCTAGGTGGGAAGGCACGTTTCTCTGGTGCCTACAGCGTGGCGGGTGCATCCAGCATGAGATTAGCCTCTGCACGTCTGCACTTGCATTTTACCCAGAACGGCAACCTGCGGCAATTGATGGCTGTTGCCCTGGGCAGCTGTTCTCAGCACGTGGCAGGTGACCAACTACCACGACGGCATGTCGCACGCGGACCCGACCACCTGTCTATCATGCCTGTTTCAGCGTGGCGCGTCCAGGTTGACCTGCTGCACGGCCCATGTCCTTACGATACATGGTCACAAAACTTGACCAGATGGCCGCTCTTGAATTACAGTTGTGATGCTTGTTGGCAACCCTCTACGCCAAGCGAGTGCACCAGGCAGCACCAGGCGTCCGAGGGGTGGCACAGCAGCGCATCCATGCAACCCCATCGCGCCTCCATAATTGTAATTAGCGCCCTTCCCGTCCTTACATCCCCTCATATCTAGCACACAGTGCCGATAGTGTTGAGCTGTGGCCAGCCGCCGTAGCTCACCAGCTCGCAAACCTTTGTCACCTGTCGTCCGTTCAAGCGCAGTTGGGTAGCGTCTGCGCGCGGTCCCGCAGTGTGCAGAAGGATGCGGCCCCGCAGTGGTATTGACCAATCCTGTCCCCCTCAGCCCCATACGCGTCGCACTCTAGCAGGGCCCGTCCAAGCGCCCCTTACAGCTGTTGCGCCCGAGCCCATTCCAACGCCTCCTGCGCCGCCTGGCCCGCAGGACCCTCCCCCAGCTCGCCCTTTGCCGCCTTGAGCAGCGGCAGCACCACCCCCCACTCCTCTCTGCCCGTGTACCCAATCGCCTTCAGCCCCGCAGCCACGTCCACCACCGCCCCCGGCCCAGCCGCCCGCAGCTCCCTGCCCCCCTGGCCCAGCAGCACAGCCAGGCTCCGGCGCACCAACCCACGGCATGCCCCCCGCGGTGCCTCCTCCGCCTCCTCTCGCTGCGGCCCCTCCACGTCCTGATGCCCCTCGCCTGCCGCTGCCGCAGGCGCGACCCCTTCCCCTCCCTGCTGCTTGGCCTGGTCCCCTTGCCCTGCTCCTGTTGACCCATGGGTCGCACTGCGAGCTGATGGTGGCGAGGGCTTCCGCTTTAGGTCCCGGTCGAGGGCGACTCCGCTTTCGCAGCTGGCGCGGACGCAAGCCGCCAGGTCGGCGGCCGTGTACAGCTGCAGCAGCACGTCCCATGAGGCCGTGATCTCGCGCACCAGGCGCGGCAGGGCGGGGTGGTGGTAGTCGTGGGAAGCTGACAGCAGCTGGGCCAGTCGTTTCAGCTTTGCGGCGGCAATGGCGGGCGGCAGGTGCGAGGGGCGGCGGCGGTAGGCGTTGTGCAGCGCCAGGGGGTCGGGAGCCTGAGGTGCAAAATAGACAAAGACAGCATCGGAAGATATTTTGTGGTCAGCATGTTAGTAAATTGCTGAATGCGCGCTGGGCGTTGGGTTGGGGGCTTGCCTTGCCCCCGAGCGGGGCTAGCCTTTCAACCTGGTTGTGGCAAGGGGGATACCTAATGGCAGTCCCTCAGCAGCCCGGCGTCCCACCTGCGCAATGGCAGTCAGCGTCTCCGCCAGTGTCGGCTGATGCTGGGGTCTTAGCGATACGGGGTTGTTGGGGGGAGGCTGCCACGAGGGCGGCAGATCACGGCCCTTGGAGGCTTCGCCAGCGCCGGCGGGGGCTATCCGGGCAGCTGCTGCCATGCCCCGGAACCCCTTGGCGACGAATAGAGGAGCATCGCCGCCCAGCGCGCTACATGACTCAGCTAGAAGAGAAGACTGCTGAGTGACTAGCCATGAGCGGCAGAAGCTTGCAGCCCAGGCACCGGCGCGTTGCATCGGCGTCGACCTCTCCCGTTGTATCTGTGATCAGGGCCAAGTCAATATCACTGTGATCTCGTAATTTATGTCCTCGTAAATGATTATATGTTCTTTGCTAGCTGCGTACAGCGCTTGCTGCGAGCAGTCCACGGAGCGTACAGGATTGCCTCCACCAACAGCGAGTCAGGGGACGGCCTGGGACAAGACACAGCGTAGCAGTATTCAGTCTAGTGTGATTGGAATTACCACATATGACGTGGGCTACACAGGTGCGCAGTGCGCATTGTAGCCCGTCATCACGTCGTATGCCCCAGCCCATGAAGCCCCACGATGAGGCCCTGACCCAGCATTGGGCGCAGGCCACATTGGCCAACCTCCCCGCTGGACGAAATTATGCCCACAGACACTCTTGGGTTTTCGCATTCGGTAGGAGGGCAGGCGGGGCTGCAGCACTCGCTTCGTCTGGGGCAGCAGTCGGGCTGCGGATCCATAGCCTGCCACGTGCCAACGTGTCACCTGTTAATGTGCCAGCAGCAACATAGCTCCAACCTTTCAGCATGGCCAAGTTCAGAACCCGGCCATGGGTGCCTGTGCGGTGGCTTCTTGTGCAGGTGTCGCGTGTCGGCCTTGCCGTGCTCAGGCTCCATGGGCAATGGGCACCAGGGGTCCCCTGATGGGCACGTCATCCGTACCAGGCTCTCCGGTCTCCGCCCATGCCCAGGACGCTATACTATCCTCCGCAGTCGCCTAGCCAATTGTGTTCTTCGACACACACTTCTCTCCATTCAGCGACTCTGACGCATAGTACATGCTTGACCACTTCGTGGCCACGTGCCGACGCGTGTGCGCACCCCTGGTGGCCAGCCCTTATTGCCTTGCGCCCCTGGCGCCCTGCCTTCGGCGCTAGGGGCGGAGCAATAGGATGGCTGCAGCAATGTATCCCAAGCTACCGGAGGAGTATGAAGAGGAGGATGCCGAGGCCTTTGGAGCAGTGCGAAGGGACCGCCTGCCCTGCCGCGAGGAGCGCGTGCTTAAAGGCCATGAGGGAGCAGTCCTTGCTGTACGATTCAACAAGCAAGGATCATACTGCCTGTCATGCGGCAAGGTACAGTCCTGAGAGCGCTGGAGGAACCAAAGCGCATCGATGAAACCGCTTCCAGGGGTGTAACCAAGGACATATTGCTTGCAGGACCGCACTATCCGGTTATGGAACCCCCATAGCGGTGTACTAGTGAAGACATACGCGGGCCATGGCTATGAAGTGCGCGATGCCGCTGTGGCACGCGACAACAGCAAGTTTGCATCTTGCGGCGGCGACAAGCAGGTGTTCCTGTGGGATGTAGCTTCGGGCAACTTCATTCGGAAGCTGCGGGGGCACGACGCAACAATCAACGCTGTGCAGTTTGCAGCCGAGGACTCCCTCCTGCTGACAGCTGGCTACGACCAGTGCGTTAAGGTGGGGCTGGGTCGCGGTGTCATCTTGCCCACGCCATCCACGGCTTTGAAGACGATTTGAGGTGGCCGTGTAGTGGGCTACGCGACTTGACGCACTGCAGTACCACACGGGTTTGCGTGCGATCACCCTCTTGCGGTGCACCTTCATGCACCGTCTCTCGCCGTACGTCGTCACCTACAAGCATAGACACGCACAGGCGGAGGCAAGCGCTCTGATCCGCATGAATACGTTGTGGTGAACAAATTCGACGGTTTTTGGGGCACTTCAGCACCAAACTTAAACCCATGGGCTACGTTCCTGCGTCCAGGTGTGGGACATGAAGTCCCGGAGCTTTGACCCTATCCAGGTCATCAAAGCGTTCCAGGTACGCCACATGGCCGCAGTACTCCACCCTTTCGCATGATGCATGATGCATGATGGGGTGCGAGATGTTGCAAACACAGCATCTGTTAGTGGCCTCAGTGCGCCGAGTCGGACCAAATTACGAACCGCCAAGCCATGGAACTTCTGCCTTGGCCCCCATCATCCCCGCTGCACCCTGCCGCCGGCACCTGCCAGGCTCATAACGTCAACAGCGCCCTGAACCCAGACGCCTCCATCCATACCCACACACCGTACCGCCCCTACTGGCCCCGCAGGACAGTGTCACGTGCGTCACCTCACATGGCCCCTGCATCCTGGCCGGCAGCGTGGACGGCACGGTGCGCCGCTTCGACGTGCGCGCCGGCCGCGCCTACACCGACACCCTGCACCACCCGGTCACCTCTCTGGCCGTGACCCAGGACGGCCTGTGCGCCGCCGCCGCCTGCCTGGACAGCACCGTACGGCTGGTGGACGTGGCGGGCGGGCAGCTGCTGGCGTCGTACACGGGCCACGTGCACGAGTCGGTGCGCATGGACGTGGCGCTCATGCCCAGCGATGCGTACGTGGTGGGCAGCTCGGAGACAGGTGCGCACGTGATTCTTACAGACGCATGTCAGTAACTCGTGTGGTGATGAAATATGCACGGCGGCTTGCTGTGTCCCATGTGGGTTGTCCTCGCGTGGGGCTTGACAGGCAGGGTAAAGGCAGGTGGGCTCAGGACTTGGGCTGGGTGAGGGGCGGGAGTGTAAAGGCGAGGAGGGCGGGCAGGGCGGAGACACGTGGGCATGCGTTAGGCGGTGGCGGGTCATGGGGAGCGCCGGCACGCATCCCAGGGAGCGTACCCTTGGCGCGTTTGCTGCGTTGACACGGGGCAAGGCGTGGCGGGCACGGGTTGCTTACAGCTGGCCCAGGCGGAGTAGGGCGCCACAAGCAGCTCAGCTGGGGCGCAGGCACGACGTGTGCTAAGCCGGGTGTCCAGACCTGCAACGAATACTAGACCATCTTACCCCAGACCACACACGAATGGTGACTTGCACTTTCCCGTAAGAATGAGGGTGTGACAAAAGCCAGTTCTACCCTCCTTGCCTCCTAGACAGCCACTGTCTGACGCTCTTGCCTCTCTCTCTTACCTCCCCTCCCCACGTCCCACAAGCGGTGTGCTGTCTTGTAACCCTAGTACCCTACCCTACCCGTGGCACCTATCTTTATTGCCAACTATCCCTCCTGCCCGTTCCCCCTGCTCCCCAACCCTCAGGCGACGTGCTGTTCTGGGACCTGGTGGACGGGGCGGTGGCGTCCCGCTTCAAGGCGCACGGCGGGGTGGTCACCTCGTTGGCGGTGCACCCCGAGGGGCAGCTGCTGCTCACCAGCAGCGTGGACGGCGCAGTCAAGGTGTGGGGCAGGTGACGGGGGCCCAGCGAGGGCCGTCAAGGTGTGAGGCAGATGGCAGAGGCGCGAGGGTCCTGGCTGCCAGGACACCGGCGTGATCGGAGGGCTGTTGGAATGGGAATGAAGCGGCGAGGTGTGGAGCAGAGTGACGTGCGTGTTGCGTTGCAGTGTGGGGCTGATGAGCGAGCGACGGCCTGTTGATTGGGTGGAGGCAGCGTATAAGGAGACAGGATGAATGTGTGGCAGGGAGCACGCGGTGGGGAGTGCCAAGCGGCGATGAGGTGCCTGGCATGGCGAGCAGACCTGATCGGCATGCGGGGTAGAAGTGCCGACGTGCCAGTCGGTCAGTTGCCTTGGCAAGCACTGGGGCCCTGCATCTTGCCTTTTGAGCGACAAGGCAGGGCACGGTCTTTCTTTCTGTTGGTTGCGCAGGGGAGTTCACTATCGTTTGGAAGCCGTTGTGCGTATTGCCAAGTCGTGCCTTATACTAGTAACGCTGCGTATCCTTACTTATGCTCGCTTAGCAAGTACCTGGTGTGCACTTCTGTCACTTCAATAAAGTGCACAAGGACTCCTCCACTTTACGCACATGTAATGGCTGATATCTCCTTCGAGGTATCCAGATGCAGGATAGTACACAGTGTCCTGGATAACAGAGGGACGCAAAGCGACTGGTGCTGTTTGCGCCGAATCGGCTTGACCCAGATGCGCAATTGACCTGTCGTCATGCAATAGCACACAAACAACCGTCAAATAAGCACCTCGTGCATGCCAGGGACTGTATGCTGGCGACGGAAGGAATTGCCGACATGCAAACGTTCCCGGTTGCCTGATAGGTCATTGAGCGCTCTACCGATGTCAAAACAATATAGATTGGGCTTCTGGAGATGAGCAGCGCAGCTCAGCGGGCTCAGGGCTCCCAGCAGCAGAGCTCTGCCTTCACCTCCCCCCCGCCATCGCGCGCGAGCTCCTCAACCTCGACGCGCTCAGCCCCAACGCCCTCCAGGCAGCTGCAGCCGCAGCTACTTCAGGCCATGCTACCACTCCTCCGCCCGTGGCACCGCCTCCAGGCAAGGCCACGCCGTGGACACCCAACGGGCCTAACAACACACACGTGCCGTACCTCAGGTGAGCACTGTCTGGCCCACGTGTGCCCGGGGGCAACCGACACAGCCGGCTTTCTCTCTCCCAGATGATCAATCCAGCAAAAGCAGCATCGACGGCAGCGACCACCGCCACCGACTTGACACCTGGCACCTGCCTGCCCTGCCCTGACACCTGGTACCCCCGCTGCTCAATTGTACCCTTATCTGTAAAGCGATTTTGCCTGCATCCCGCACCGCAACCGCTACACACGTACCGTACCTCAGGGTCAAGCTACACCCCATGTTCGCGGACCTTCTTGACCCACCTTCAGCCAGGAAGGCGCGGGAAGCTGCAGCAGGGGCCCCAGCTTGGCGGCCGGGAGGGAGCAGCAAGAAACGACCAGGCACAGCAGCAGCGGCCCCGGGGGCTGGTGCTCCCGCTGCCTTCTCCACCCCACAGCGAACGGGCGGGGCGGTGTTGCAGCAACGGGTGCCTGCCTCGGCCCCGTCAGCTCTAGAGTCCATAACGGCCCGAGCGCGAGCTACCAGCCGACAGACAGCAGCTGCCTACGCGTCCCAGCTAGGCCAGGTGACACCGACGCGTCGTGTTGTTGACACGGGCGCGCTTTCGGGCGGGGGATCGCCCCCGGTGACTGCTACGCTTGGCCAAAGCGGTTCGCCAAGCTTGCCAGTCGCTCAGCAGCAGCGACAGCAACAGCAACAGCCAACTTATGGAGCAGCCCCCTTGGGTCGCAGCCCTACACAGGCAGCCGCGGCTGCCGCGGCGCAGCGTGGACCTAAGGTGCCTGTGCCGCAGGCCGCGCACTCACGAGCCGCCTCCCCGTCGCCGGACTCAACCAAGAGCCCAGCCCCCATGAAGACATCTCCTGCCTCCCCCCCGCCCTCACGGGGCCGCGGTCGGGCTGCTGACGCCAAGCCCTTGTCATACTCCGAATGGGCGCAGTCCCAACAGCACCAGCCTCAGAAGCAGCGGCAACAGCAGCAACCGGCCAGCAGGCAGGCCCAGAACCCGGCCCCGGGCCAAGCAGCATCCCCGCTGCGCAAGGTGGGCATCACGCATCACGTCTTACGCTCGGCCACCTCGGACGGGCCTTTGGACACGCCTACTCGCCCCTCCAGCTCGCGGCTGGCAGTGCCTGAGGACACGCACGACCCCAGCTTTTCCGGGATGCTGTGCCCAAGGGTGCACCAGGGGCAGCTGGCGCATGCGCACAGGCACTCGCCCGCGGCAGAGACGTTGGCGCAGCTCCCGCGGTTGAGAAGCCCCGGACGTAGCAGCCGCGGCAGCAGCACGGGGGACGCTGTAACGGCCACGACGGAAGTCGAGCTACACGCCGAGGCGACAGCAGCAGGAGCAGCAGCAGGTGCAACAGCTGGCACTGATGATCCAGCATGTGGGAAAGGGGCAGTGATTGCAGCAACGGGTCTGCCGGCGGCTGGCGCTGGAGAGGGAGAGGGAGCACACGAGCGAGGGGCAGGCAGGGCAGGAGGTGGTGGGGTCACAGCCGCAGCAGTGAGAGGGGGCGGCACAGGAGGGGCGGATGCTGGCATGGGCTCTGGGCACCTACGTTCTCACAGTTTGTACGACCCGCAGCCGGATGTTGACCAGGGAGCGATGGAGCAGCATGCCGCTGCAAGGTCACCGGCCCGGGGTGTGGGTGCAGTACGCGATTTACGGCGGAGCTTCAGTGGCAAGGACCAGCATGACGGAGATGACGACGATGACTTCTCGCACGACATGACTGATGAGCACGAGTATGGCGGGCACGGCGATGAGCAGGAATACGGGCTGGAGGAGCCACAAGGCGGCACCGACGACAGGGATGACTACTCGATGCTCGATGATGGTGCGTTGGGGGCAAACCAGGTTGAGGAGAAACACGTGTTGCACAACTGCAGCATGCTCCCACCGAAGCGGTCCCGACTGTTCAAGGCGATCCGCACACGTGAGGTGTGAGGTGGTGGATCCCCCAGCCATAGGCACTGATTTCATATCAAGGCGTTGCGCAGCAGCGTGACGCAGCCCACCTCCCGCCCTTGCCGTCCGCAGACCTCGTCCGCCACGCCAGCGTGTGCGGCGGCGCCGCCCACAGCCCCCGCCCAACCGCCAACGGCTTCCACCCCGCCGCCCACAAGCCACAGCGTGGCCCCTCTGGCCCCGGGCTGCCCCGCAGCGCCTCCGCCCGCACCACCAGCGGCTCCCCACCCACCAGGCATCCGCACCGCTCTCGTGACTCCCACATAGGGGGCCCGCCGGGGCCGCCTAGCCCACCGAGGCACCTGCCGGGCCGCCGGCTTCGTGCCCAGTCGGACATGGGCCACGGGGCGGTCCAAGACAGCAGGCAGCAGAGGAAGCAGCCGGGGCAGGGCCGGGGGCGGGGCCAGGGGCGGGGGCAGGGCCAAGGGCAGCAGCTGGACGGGCAGTACAGCACAGTGCACCACGGGGTTGCGGTGCAGCCGGGTTCTCCCTCAGGCTCCCATCGTAGGGACCTCGAGGGAAGCCCCGTTTCGGGCCGAGGGGCTCCGGGCGGGGTGAACAGGTACCGCGGCGGTGGCAGTGGAAGCCAGGCTGGCAGCAGGCCGCAGTCTCCTGCCCCGGATGCGTTCCGAACGCATCCAGTGTCAGTGCAGCAGCAGCAGCAGGCACCGCCCACAAACCGGCAGGCGAGGACGGAAGGGGGGCCCTCCAGGCAACTTCTGGGGCAGGACCGCGGGCAACAGCAGGCGCCGGGGCCGCGAAGCTGGGCGGTGGAAGTTGACGACGGAAAGGGCGAGGCAGATGGCTGGCAGGACGGCCGGCGGGAGGCGCAGAAGCAAGAGACCGCGCACGGGAAGCAGCTAGCCCTGCAGCAAGGTCATCAGCAGCGGCAGCAGCAGGAGCAGGAGGGGGAGGTACGAGTGCGGAGTTACCACTTGTTTGCGATGCCTGACTGGAAGTCGGACGACGAGGCGCGGGAGGTGGTGGAGCATCGGACCGTGCACGGGAAGCAGGCGAAGCGGCCAACCCTGCAGCAAGGTCAGCAGCAGCGGCAGCAGCAGGAGCAGAAGGAGGAGGTACTAGTGCGGAGCTACCACCTATCTGCGATGCCTGACTGGAAGTCGGACGACGAGGCGCGGGAGGCGGAGCAACGGACCGATCATTGGAAGCAGGGGGAGCGGATATTCCTGCAGAAAGGTCAGCGGCAGCGGCAACAGCAGGAGCAGGAGGGGGAAGTACGGGTGCGGAGCTACCACCTGTTTGCAATGCCCGACTGGAAGTCGGACGACGAGGAGGGAAGGGCGGAGGAGCAAGGGACCGAGCATGTGAAGCGGCTCCCAGTGCAGCAAGGTCCAGAGCAGGGGGAGGAGGAGCAGCAGCGGAGGGATGGCGAGCAGCAGGAGGGGCGCGTGCGGAGTTACCACCTAGGCGCGGCGCTCGACTGGGAGTCGGAGGGCGAGGAGCACGGGCAGCCAGTAATTGCCTTGGCGCCCCTTTCCCCGGTCCTGCCCTCGGCTGCAGCGGCGGCAGCAGGTGCGCCCAAACGCACAGCGCCATGGGCACCACCAGTGGCAGCAACAACCGCAGCCGCCCACATTCCGTCTACTGCCCCTCCGGCGCCCTCATCCAAGCCTCCCCTGCCGCCGGCCACACGCTCCCACAGCCCCGGTCGTGTCGCACCACACGCCGCATCCGACGCACCCGTCGGCTCCACTCCGCCGGCAGTACCAGCCGGACCCATCGCTGCCCTCCATTTCAACAGGGGCCTGCAGCCCTTTGCGTCCGCGCCTCTGCCTGCCACCGCCCAACCGCACCGCCTCCGGCGGCGCAGCAGCACCTCCGGGTCACCCGCCTCCCCAGAACCCACCACCAGCCCCGCCCCTCCCATCCCCGCCGCCCCCACTGCAACCACCGCTACCCCACCGTCCGATCAGACACCTGCTTCCCACACCCTCCCCAATCCCATGGGTCTGCGGCCTAGCCATAGTGCGCGGCTTGGGGCGGAGATGCATGCCCTTCGTGCCTCGGGCTTGCGTGCCTCGGCG